>BSDZ01000013.1:217500-357500 GCA_030268105.1 Volvox africanus | reverse complement strand
TGGGAATGGCTCTCTAGGTTGACACAGCCACCAAATGCTGCTGTGGCAGGCGGTATCGACCTTCCGAACCAGCCTTCACCTATTCCCAGGCAAGGCGGCACAGCATCCCCTGAGGCACCTACATCACCTATTTATGCCCCATCCCCTTTTTATGTTCATGGCCCTGCTGTAGTGTCAAACCATTTGACACCTGGTGCCGTGGATATTCCTGGGATGGCTCCCGCTGCTGCCGCAACAACTTGTGCTGCTGTTGCGGGCACCTCTTCCAGGCCACCTGGGCCTCCTCATACTGGACATGAGGACGAGGTGATAAAAATAGCGATCGCAGTGCCTAAGCTGAATATCCCTATGGATGTTAAGCTTTCTGATTTAGGACGAGTTGCTGCGCCTCTAACACGGGCCTTTGTCCGTAATGTTAGGAACTACTTTGCCACAGCCCGTGGGGGTCAACAGGACTCTACGCGCCGTCTTTTCTTGGCCACTGCCTTTGAAGGCGCGGCAAGATTATGGCACGATCAATGGACTAACGCAAGGGATTCTTATACATCTGAGGAACTGCTAGAAGCACTGCTTGTCCGTTTTGCACCCCAGGTCCAGTCACGTGACACTGAGGCACGCCTGAAATTAAATGCTGGCAAATATCGCATGCGCCCTGGAGAAACTGTCTCTGCCTATCAGAGCCGCTTTGAGGCTCTTGTCACGCCCATTGCGGACCTGTCTGATAGTGAGCGTGTGTTTTGGTTTCAGCAGGGCCTCTCATCTGACCTTAGTGGGGACTGTGCAACTGACCTGTCGGGTAAAACCTTTAAGTCATATACAGACTTGGTTCAGTTCTCCCTGGGAGCTGAACTTAGGTTACTGGCCCGACGGGAATCTGACAAACTGGCCCGTCCCAAAATGAACATGCTGTCGGTACAGGACATGGCCTGCGACGACCCTGACGAGGAGACCCCGGCGCCCCCGACCAAAAAAACCGCGGGCTGCATCCGTTCGTCCAGGCATCACCGGGCACGAGGATCAGCCGCGGCAGGTTAAGGGCGCCGGTAAGTCTAAGAGGGGCGGCGGACAGCAGGGGAGGCACTTGGCCCCAAAAGGGGGCCACGTGCAGAAGAAGGGGCCCAAGCAGAACCTAGCGGAATATTTAACCACATTCAAATGTA
This sequence comes from Volvox africanus, assembly GCA_030268105.1. Classification (NCBI taxonomy): domain Eukaryota; kingdom Viridiplantae; phylum Chlorophyta; class Chlorophyceae; order Chlamydomonadales; family Volvocaceae; genus Volvox; species Volvox africanus. Next base: position 356,340 of record BSDZ01000013.1, on the reverse strand, counting down.
CTAGACGGGAGTTCCATTTCCGTAAACAACATGGGATGTGCCTCCGTTGCGGTTCCGACCAACATAGGGTTGACTCCTGCCCAATGCTGGGGGCGGAGAAAAATAAGGGTAAGGACCACTAGGAACTTGCCCAGGCTGGTATAGAGGGATCACCACCTGGGGTCTTTGCTGTGGGCCAGATGGTAGCAAAGTGCCGTGCAGTACGGGCTCTTTTGCCCTCTGTTTTAAACCAAGTGGAGCAGGTGATAGGGAGACATTTTTCTTTTGATGCACGAACTGTCCGTGCCGGCTTTGATGGCTTTTGTAATCTGTTTGAGCCTCAAGGTCGCCCCCTATCCTCCGCTAACTTGGGTGGGCATACTATCTTGTTCACTCCCTCTTCACTCTGCGAGCTACAGAAGCAATTAGCTCTCTTTAGGGCATGCAAACGTCAACACCCTGATACCTCAGCATGCATCTTGCTGCCTGAGTATGTGTCCCGACGCAACCCTTCTTTTCTGTCGGGAATGCAACGGGTCTTAAGGTTTAATCCAGGGACGGCTCTTTTCCATAGCCTTGATATGGCAGGTGAGGTTGTTCAACTCCCTGGAAGCCCATACTCTGTTGACGTCTGGTTTGCTGCTCCTAAATCGGTTCAGGAGGGCTTGCCTGAGACTGAACCCTGTATTTCAGTTCTCTGCTTGCCTAAAGCTGCTGCCCTGATAGGTGCTGGCGTACCTCTGATCACCGTAAGTACGGCAGGTCGTACGTTCACCGCCCTAGCTGACTCTGGAGCCAGTGATGATTTCATTTCGGCTTCAGTGGTTACGCAGCTTGGCCTGAAACCTAGCCCATGCTCCTGGTCAGAAGTTACCCTTGCTGATGGGGGTAAGCAGGCTATCTTGGGGCAGGTTAATCTTCGTCTATCTGCAGGTCCTTTAAGGTTAAATGTCCGCCCATACGTGTTGCCTGAGCTAACTGACGCTGCCACGTATATCTTGGGTTCTTCCACGCTAGCACAGTATGGGGCTGTCCTTGACTATGAGGCTAAATCTTTGCGCCTGCGCAAGGGGAATCTAGTCTGCAAGGTACCCTTTACTACTGCCGGACAGCCACCAGATCAGATGACACCTGCGCCTTGCTTTAATTATGCAACCACTGCTATCTGTCAGCATACTGAACCTGAAGTTGTTGGCAGAAAAGCAGCAGTTCGCATGATTCGCAAGGGGGCCCATGCTTTACTAGTACGGCCCAAGTTGCACCTGAGTGCAACTTCTATTCCAGCTGATGCCACTGACCCTGAGCTTGAGGCCCTGTTACAGGAATATGCAGATATATTCCAGGAGGTCCCTGGTAAGCCTCCAATGCGGCCTGTGGATCACACCATACCTTTGGTGCCTGGTGCAGTACCCGTTTCCCGCCCCATGTATCGGCTAAGCCCCTTGGAGCTGGACGAGGTCAAACGACAGGTTACTGAGCTGCTGAAAAAAGGTATGATACGGCCAAGCACATCCCCATACTCCGCCCCTATTCTGTTTGTGGGAAAGAAGGATGGGACTCTGAGAATGTGCATTGACTATAGGGGGTTAAATGCCGCAACAGTTAAGAACCGTTACCCCCTCCCACGTGTCGATGATCTGCTGGATAAGCTAAAAGATTCTGCATTCTTTAGCTCTATTGACCTCCAGCAGGGGTATAATCAGATTCGTATAGCAGAATCTGACATCCCTAAAACGGCTTTCCGTACGCCGTTTGGCCATTTTGAATATACCGTCCTTAGTTTCGGACTGACGAACGCCCCTGCAACGTTCCAAGCCGTCATGGACCGCATCTTCAGGCCATACATCGACAAATTCGTCATCTGTTATCTGGACGATATCCTGGTGTTTTCAAAGACCCGTGAGGAGCACATACAACACCTCCGCCTGGTCTTTGAGGTTCTGCGGCGTGAGCAGCTGTATGCTAAGCGTTCTAAGTGCCACTGGGCACAACCACAGGTGGAGTATCTGGGGCATATAGTGTCTCAGGGCGGCATACAGATGGACCCCCGGAAAACTGCTGTTGTTCGGGATTGGCCAGTGCCCTCCAACCTTCAGGAACTGCGTAAGTTTTTGGGCCTGACCAACTACTTTCGTAAGTTCATAGAGCGCTACTCAGTCATTGCTGCACCGCTAACAAACCTCACACGTAAGGGAGCCTTCTCTTCACCTGAGGCCTGGACCCCCGCATGCCAAGAAGCTTTTGATGCTTTGAAGCGTGCTATCTCTGATGATATTATCCTGCACTTCCCTGACTACTCATTGCCGTTCCGTGTAGAGGTCATAACTGATGCATCTATACATGGGACGGGGGCAGTTCTGTTGCAGCAGGGACGCCCCATTGCATATACGAGTAAGAAGTTTTCGGGGGCTGAAACCCGTTATACCACTGGGGAACAGGAATTTCTGGCGGTCCTACATGCCTTGAAGGAATGGCGATGTTACCTTGAGGGCCGGCCTTTTGCCCTCAAGACTGATCACAAACCCCTTACGTTTCTGCAAGGTGTGCCCTCCCTTAACCGACGCCAGGCCCGCTGGATGGAATACCTGGCACGGTTTAACTTTGATTGGGAGTACCTGAGCGGCTCACTTAACATAGCTGATGCTCTCAGTAGGCACCCCTCACTGCATGCAGCCATTCTGGCGGTAAGCACACGGAGTACGTCTCAGGCAAAACCTAACTTCGTGCCCTCCGATTTTACCAAGCGCTTGAAACAGGCTTATGCAGCCGACCCGTGGTTCACAATTCACAACAACACGGGGCACTTGGTACAGGAGCATGGCTTATGGATCCGATCGGAAGGATCCCACCGTCAGATTGTCGTACCTAACGACGATTCATTACGTCGTGAACTTCTCTCACGTTTTCATGACGGCCCTCTTGCTGGGCATCCGGGCTGCACGCGGTTACTACAGCTTTTGCGGCGTCAATTCTGGTGGCCCCGCATGGCTAAGGACACCGAAAATTATGTCCTCTGTTGCGACCTGTGCCAGCGCAATAAGGCCCAGTCTGGTAAAGCACATGGGCATCTCCAACCTCTTCCTATTCCTGACGCTCCGTGGGAAAGCGTCTCTATGGACTTTATTGTTGCGCTGCCCAAAACTGAGGGAGGATACGATGCCGTGCTGGTCCTGGTCGACCGTTTCACCAAGATGGTCCACCTGGCCCCCACGACATCATCCTGCACAGCTGAGCAAACGGCCCGTCTATTTTTCGACAATGTGGTACGTTTGCATGGGGTCCCCAAGTCCGTGGTATCTGACCGCGGCACTCAATTTGCAAGTAAGTTTTGGGGCGCCCTGGGGACTCTGGTAGGAATGCGGGTGAACCTGTCCACCGCCTACCACCCCCAATCTGATGGGCAAACAGAGCGTGTTAACCGTGCCCTGGGTGATATGCTCCGTAACTTTGCAGGACGCACCCCTACTGCATGGGATACCTACCTAGCCGCTGCTGAGTTTGCCATTAATAACGCTACTAACCGGTCCGTTGGTAATAGTCCGTTTTTCCTGAATTACGGTTTTAACCCTGCTTTGCCTGTTTGGCGGGAGTTGGACGTAAATGTTCCAGCTGCAAAAACGTTTGCTAAGTCTTTCGTGTCCCGACTAACTGACGCTAAAGCTTGCCTGGAAGCTGCACAGCAACGGGCTATGGACTATTATAACAAGTCCAAAAAGGACGTCACGTTCACCAAGGGCCAGCTGGTTATGTTGAGCACGAAGAACCTTCGTTCCCTGGCGGATGGGTCTCGCAAGTTATTACCGCGCTTTGTGGGGCCTTATCCTGTCGTACGCATGGTAGGGTCGGTGGCTGTAGAGTTACAACTCCCATCTGACCTACGCATTCATCCCACATTTCATGTATCTCTCGTACGTCCATATCGGGGTACTCTGCCTGAGGCTAACGATAGGATCCCTCCTGTTACGGAAGCTAATCCCTCTACCTGGTTATCGGGTAAGCAGACCCTGTATGCTGTCGAACGTATCCTAGATTATCGTGCACGACGTGTTGGCAAGGGCAGGCGTAAGCGCAATGTGCATGAGTACCTGGTTAAATGGTCTGGGTATTCATCTGAGCACAATAGCTGGGAACCGGCACGTAACTTCACCCCTGACATGAAACCCCTGCTTGATGAAGCTAGGCTGCGGGCACAGTCTAAGGACGGACCTCTCTGACGCTGTCCTACTTCAACCTGTCTGCTCTCTTCTTATGCATCGGGACGCTGCATCTAGAGGGGGAACAATTGTTGTATCCTTAATGCATTTCGGTAATTCATTTAGATATAATAATTATCTGTTTATTATTTTATAATATAATATATTTAATATCATATTAACTGTTTCATGTTTCCATCTGGCATTCGATTTGTGGATTTGGTCTCGGCTGTCGACGACCAATACTAACCGACTTCCTGAAACATCCGAACCTGTCGGTTACTCCATAACCTGTATGGAATGGGCCATTTACCGCCTGAATGGTAAATGGTGGAACATCTGGTTCCTGGTTCACTGAATCTCCGGTTGTAGTGGTGACTTCTGAAGGTCACGCCCGGTTCGAGGCCTTATGGTCTCTCAAGTACGACCTAGTCGGCGGCTCTACTTAATCGGGCTCTGGCACAACAACCGGTATCTTTTGATACCACCCTTCGTGGGTACCATATACAACACCATGTAACCATGTGTAACGCGTATGTAGCTACATAGCCTATACATACAGCTTGGAGACTTGCGTTCACGCCCTGCGGTCTGTTATTTCCGAACGGCCGCACCAGCTACGTTCCCGGACTCAACAAAGGAAGCCAGTTGCTCGTTGCGTACATGCTGGTGGCCCTATGTGGCTAGAAGGGGCCTGTGAGTGTACGTCATATATATAAGCAATTGTGATGCATGGTCGGTATGCATGCTTGTACCTTGCTGTAGCTAGGGATACCTAACCTACGTGCTGCTGCTGCTGTCTGAGAATGAAGTCGTGTGAGTGAAAAATCCAGAGTCGTCATCTTGTTGTTGCATTGAAAGAAGTTATCTGAACTACATCGAGCTTCGTTACACACATTTGCAAATAAATTTGAGATACTGATAAACGGTACTAGTCGTACACACGGCACATATATAAATATGCAATAATTGTAAGATGCATGAATGGAGGACATCACAAAATCGCTGCATCTAGGCAGTAGGTATCATGATGGGACCCCATAACCGCATCCAGATATCCAGACACCCACCCCTTTTAACCGCATGTAGGTGTGACATTATGTTATTAAAATACCGGTGTATGTGGCTCCTCGTTCGGGACATTCAGATATGAACGAAATGGTATCCACAGGCGCCAGCTGAAGGTGCCCAACTGCGGTCATTTGAAACCCTCCATCCGTCAAGAGGCACCTTCTCAGCTGCTATCTCGAGAAGCCGTTGCGGCAGTTAACTTCGTCATAAACGATATTAAAAATGATGTACTTCAACATATATACGTATACTTAAACATATTTCATAAATCAAGTCTGATGCGCCACCACAGGGAAAATAAAATCAGGAAAATATTTATTTAATAACCGTTGCAGGACCATCACGACTATCTTGCTTCACAACAAAAAAAATCCTTTTTTCAGTTTATTCGTAACGACGAATGTATGTCGATTGGTTAGATTTTTTTTATAATGGACTGCGACAGGCTTCAGGTGTTCACCTAGCTGCTGGCGGTTCCAATACATCTGTCAGCTTGCGCGCTGCTGCAAGTGCATACGGCTAACTACGGACGTCCTACCCACACAACCAATCATCAGATAGAGGTAGTTCTTAACTGCCAAGTATTGGATCTCGAGACATGCGTACGTACGTATACGTAGTATCTACGGAATTGCGTCGAATGACAGCAGTTGGTGCTAACGCAAGACCTGTAAATCCAAGCATTGCAACAGCTTTCTTTAAAATTTGAGGATGTTTATTAATTATTTCTTCTCAAGTGCCACAGAATCCACAACAGGACTAGTTTGTGGTTTACCGCTAGTAGGATAGCTAAAACTGGCTGGCAACTTTTACTTGCTTGCTTGCTTGCTCAATTGCTTGCTATCCTCAGCTATTTGCGAATATCAGCTAATATTATTGGCCTCGTTAACAAGGCTAGATGCGACCTCTTCTATTGCCATATCTGCTTTGGGTCGTGAGCATCATATAATCATTTCCCTATCTCGTCTTACAAAATACTAAAATCTAAAAGTTTCCATAAGTTGCAAATTGACATAATTGTATAATATATAATACTATTTCTCGAGGTTTAGTGTTTGCTATAGCGACCGTATTTATTTTACACCATATTTATATTGTATAATATAATATAATATAATATAATATAATATAATATAATATAATATAATATAATATAATATAATATAATATAATATAATATAATATAATATAATATAATATAATATAATATAATATAATATAATATAATATAATATAATATAATATAATATAATATAATATAATATAATATAATATAATATAATATAATATAATATAATATAATATAATATAATATAATATAATATAATAAATATAATAAAATAAATAAAATAAATAAAATAAATAATATAATATAATATAATATAATATAATATAATATAATATAATATAATATAATATAATATAATATAATATAATATAATATAATAAATATAATAAATATAATATAATATAATATAATATAATATAATATAATACAATATAATATAATATAATATAATATAATATAATATAATATAATATAATATAATATAATATAATATAATATAATATAATATAATATAATATAATATAATATAATATAATATAATATTTCTGATCTTGAAGTTATTGTTAGGTTAAAAGACTTAAAGAATTGTATCAAAACATAGAAAAGCCCCTAAAATGGATAATAACCGCCGTAACGTAATGAAAAAAAATAATAGACGAAAATGGTAATCAATTAACAATATAATCTATTCTAATCTAATCTATTAATTTATATTTATATTTATTTTATTTCATTTATACACAGCGAGCAGCATCACCGCACGATCGACCAGTCACCTGGTGCTAATGTCTGCAATATCCTGGTTAGGGTGCCTACGAGGCGAGATGACACATCCTAATGTCCAGGATGATGACCAGTGGTAGCTTGTTGCCTAACTTGTAGACATCTTGCGATAGATCGGGCCATTACTTGCGGCATGAGGCTAGCAAGGCGGAGTGTAACCTGCTTGTGATGACAGAGATAGATACAACAAGCTATGTCGATACATGCTTGGTTGCTGAACCTGCATCCTCCATCTACCTGCTTTGGACTAGATCCTAATGACGCAACGGTTATTTCATTACTACTGTTGGTGGTCGTAGAAAAAATAAATTCGATGGATATTAATAAGTTATGGTAAGGGCTCATTGGGAGATGTCCACATACATACATCAGAGGATACAAATATGCATACAGCGAGAAGCTGGCGGATCTTAGATGGCATCTCGGTATTTCGAATATTATTTAACACCCAACCACAACCGGTAGCACAGCGTTCGTTCGTTACAGAGCAACAGAAAGAGCAACCGGAACATACACCTGCCCAACTGCATTTTTAATTTCCTTGCCGCGTGTGTATGGTGTATATGATATTTGGTTTAGTGGCAGCACTAGCAGGGCAGCTCTAGCAGTGGCAGTAGTAGCAGCAAAGTATATTTAAGCATGCAAGGACAGAAATAGAACGACGACGTGTATCTACTCCACCCCCCGTTCAATGTCAGCGGTGGATCAAAAGAAAAAAGAAACGGTCTGCGGTCAAGTGGCGAGCAGCCACCACAAATTGACTAACAAAAAACGTCCAGCAGCTGCATATATCAGCTGTAACCTACTGAGCCCACTACCCAAGGCGTTGACTGACAGGTCAACCATGGTGTACGACACCTCTCCCTCTCTCCCTTCCTACTTTCTCACTTTCCAATCTCGATGACGACATTCGTTTCATCCTCATGAGCTGGGACTCGGTACGCCTAGGAAGGCCATGGCTTCGTTTACGTTGCTGGAAAGCAGCAAGACGTAAGTGTTGCGTCGCGACGTTACGACACTTTACCACATGTTTTTGCCGCTGCCTTCACCACCGAATTAGCCGCTGTGGCGGCGGACGCCGCTGCTGCCAAGCTCCGCTGTTCACGACACACTGCCGCATGGCGGGGCCAGTCCCGACGCTGACACTCCGCACTGCAGTACAGCACGGCAAGACAGCCGCCACAGCGGCGGAGCTTCATGGCGCGATGGTCGGTGCCCACTGAAGCCGGCGCCGGCGCCGCTGCAGCGGCACACCCGGCAGCGCTGGTCGACGGGTTTATCAGCTCGACGGCGCCGGCGCCGGAAATTGTAGCAGCGTCAGCTGCTTTAGCATCACAAGCCTTTAGAGCCGTAGCCGTTACAGCTGCGACCTGCGGGGTGCCCTCCACGTCAGCTCCGGGTGCAATAGCTGTAGCAGCGCTAGGGTTAGCAGTAGCAGCGGAAGTTGCCGCAGGCATGGCGACGGAAGGCGTCGGCGCATCTAATGTAATGCTGCAGCTGCTGACGTCAGCCGCCAGCATGACGGCAGCGGCGACGGCGCAGGTGCCGCCACTTCCCACAAGCAGACGGCCGTTGGGTTCAGTATAAGGACAACCATAATCGCCGCTGTCACCGCTGCCGGCAGCGGAACCTGGCCTTGTTGCAGTACAGGTTGCAGTACAGGTTCCTGCTCCGCCGTAAGCTAAAGGGCCCCCCGCCATGTCCGCTCCCTCCGTTGTCGAGGCCGTTGCCGCCAACCCGGCCGCCGCCACCGCCGCCGCCGCCGCTGCCTTCACTTCGGAAAGTTGCTGTTCCACTTTACTGGCTTCAGTCGCTCCGCCGTCCACTACCTGCTCCGAAACCGCCCCAGGGATGCCGGCCTCCCCAATCCCGGCGTCCGATGCCGTAACAGCTGACGTGGCCACCGTACAGGCGAACCGCGACGACCAGCCGCAACACGCACAGAACCGTGGTGGTGGCGGCGGCGGCTGCGGGACCCGCTCCGAAGCCAGATCACCTCCAACGCCGCCGCCGGCGGCAGTACTGCTGGCCTCCGCTGATGCCATTGCCGTGTCGCCATCATTGCTACTTCTGCCGCTGCCGCCATCCCCTTCACTACCTGAACGAATGTTTCTACGGCCATCACTGCTGCTGCTACCGCGGCTTGATACGGACATGTCGCCATCGTCGTCGTCACCGGTGCTATCTTCGCTAGTGTCGTCGCCGCCGAGGCCGCCACCGTACTGCATCGTAAGGCCCCTCTGCCGCCGCTGCGCCCGGGTTACATTGGCAACCAAAAGTTGTCTTAATGTCCGGCTGCCGACGACAACACCCGGTGGGCCGCCACGCCGCCCGCCGCCGCCACCACTGGCAGTGGCAGCCGCCGCCGCCGCCACGTCAATTTTCGTGGCTCTGCAGGAAACGTGAATGGGAAGAAAGCGAGGTGTGTAAATCAATCAAGTATGTGACGAAATCGCACACTTACAGATGTATGTGTGTGTGTATTGACACACATCCACTCACTTCCTCCCCGGCCGGGCTGGCTGTCCTTCCAGCCGTATTCTGTGGGCAGTCCAGTCCACCCCAGGCGACGCGAAACCATCCTGCTCCAGGGGGGAAAGGAATCGGAATCAACCACATTCCGGATGTCAACCAACTTAACCGACTCTCTGATTAAAATGTTGCGGCAAGAGCATAAGTGCAGCCGAAGATGCGAATGCTCCCTCTCTCTTCATCTAAGCATAAGACGCCAATGCATAAATACAATAAATATTTATTATTCATACTATCATTATATAATTGTTATAATCATCATTCTTATTTTCCAAATAATTTTTATAGAATTACGTAACATTTTTGCAAATTCAGGACGCACCTGCAACTGCCTCGCTGACATCTGTACGGCATGGAAATGGCGTGATGCGGTACGGCGGTTGACCTGCGCGACCAAGTGGCAATTGTACGTCGGTGGCAGTGAGAGAGGGGGAACCAAGAGGCGCTAGGTAGCGGGTGAGGGGGAGGCAACATGGAAGTATGTATGTATGTGTGTGTTTGTGTGTTTTAGGTCCCGTATTGATATAACGACTGGAATAAATCCACCATCCCAAAACTAAACCACTCGCTGCCGCCATCTCTCTGCTGTCAGCTAACAAATGTGAATGTACAGCGTTTGGAATGACGTCATTTGCATCCCCAAGCGGATTCCCATGGGTCCGTTGTTAGGGTTTGACCCATCGGCCCCCACTCACCCCATCGCCATCCAGTTGGTGGTACTCCAACTCCACCACACCTACTGCCCCCCGGCTGTTGTTGGGACCCAGGAGCGACCCACGGGACACAAATACCCGGGCGCCATCCAAGGCTGCAGCCAAGCTACAGCCGCCGCCGCCGCCGCCGCCACTACCGCTGCCCCCGCAGCCGCCGTACGACGAGTGGCTTCCCCCTCCACCCCCGCCCCCGCCGCTGGCACTGTGTAAAAGCTCGTGGTATGCCGCCAGCGCTCTTCGCTTCACCAAAGAGATCGCGAAACCGCGGGTGTTCTGGCGACATGAACGATTTTGGCGGGAAATGCTTGAAATGGACGTTTTGGCGGGTAAAAGAAAGGAAATGGCCAAAGTCGTTACCAACATGATCATGTCGTACCTGGATTGTACAACCGGGACCGATCACCACCGTGGCCGGTGACTGTACGGCACCCAGGTACGGCTGCAACGTCTCCAGGGCGGCCGCTGAGGCCGGCCTTGCTGTCGGCGCGGCTGCACCCACATAAGGGCCTCCGGACGCTAGGAGCTCCGCGTGGGCCTTACGTCAAAAAGTTGGTGTTGCAAGGGGGACAGGGGGATTGAGCGAAACTTAAATGATCCTGACTACATGTACGGCAATTCAATTACTACGTGGTACGTTGTACGGTTTACACTGGACCCAGCCCACCCGCCCACCTGGAGGAGAGCTCGAGGGCTCGGGGACGCCAGTCGGGGGTAATCTACGTAAGGCACCATGACCTCCACTCCCCCCAGATCCTGTACGAAAAAGTGTGGGGATGGATGTACGACATGATGAGTATTACCTTCGGAAGTACGGCAGGCATAGGAGGGTGAACAGGACTCCCGCAGCATATGAATATCAGAGTCCATCCTACAAAGTGCTTCCGGGCTATTATAAACATAATCGCCAAAAGCTCAAACTAACATTACTCGCTTTTATAAACCCCATTTTGGATGTACGGCTACCCGTTCTTCAGCTTGTTCCGGAGAATATTATGCCCATACACACACACGCAGACCCTCCGAAACCGTCCTTACCTTGGGTACGACATCGTCTCCAGCTCCACACCGTACGACCTCACACCCAGACACCATCTCCAATACTCCCCCAGCTGCAACCTGCAACCCCGCAGTGGCTCCCCCAGCCACACGGACATTACGTAGTACCAAATGACCGCCACTATCCACCTGTCGTACATATGAAAAGAGTGAGTGTGAGGAATCAATGACCCATGAATACGAACAGGACTATGTCACAGAAGTCAAATGCTGCATAGGGCGTGAGGTGGGAGGGCAGACACAAGCCAAACACGCATGGGTACGGCATCCGTACAACACGATACACACCTGGATGCCCCCCATGGCGAACTGTACCACTACATCCACCAATGTCGTACGACCTCGCAGCACCTGCAGCATAAACACATGGCACGAGCAAACGCAGGCACATGAGGACAGAACCGGGCGAGGGGAAACCCACTGTAGCACCACCACCATGTCCCACCCGCTGACTTACCCGCAGCACGCCTTCGTAGCCGCCAAGCTGTAGCAAAGTTAGATTTTCGAAAACCACTCCAGTCGCCTCTTCGGCGCTGCAACCTGTGGCGTTAGCGCCGCCAGCGGCAGATGGCCCTCCGGGCCCCACTGGAGGTACGAATGCGGCGGCGCTACTGCCACTTCCTAGCTGCTGCTGCTGCTGCGGCGGCGGCGGCGGCGGTGACGGCCCAGCTGAACATTCCACAAAGATGTCGTCCTCCTCATTGTTGTGAATCACAACGTCGCTTGGCTGAGATACAATAACGTGTACGGCATCAATAAAAAAGCGCATGTACGACAGACTGTTAGTCGGAGGTTGACCATCAGTCGACTGCCATTATCGCACCCCCCATACACTGGCGCGGTTCTGGGGCCGTTGTTTTCCCCCTTACCCCGCCACCGTTACACACACACACATACACACACACTGGCGGGTTGTGTAATCCTCCCCATTCTCTATCGCCGCTCATCGCACAGAATTCAACCTCCTAGACTGCGATTTTTGAACCTCTGCAAGTAGCCGTACGTTTTTCATAAGGCCCCAGATGCCCTACCTGACGCCCCAGTCCCAGCACCCGGACTGCCGACCGCAGTAGCATCGTCCCCTCCGGCCAGTTGTAGCGCCCCGGCATGAGCAACACCAAATCCCCATGCGCCAGGGAGGGCCACATGTGCTCTGCGCTCTCATGACACGCCACTCGGTACAACAAGGGCGCACCGGGAACGGCGGCAGCGGGAGACGGGTCTCGAAGCAATGGCGCCGCTTCCCACAGGATTGCTCCTCCTCCTCCGCCGCCGCCGGCGCCGCTGACCTGCATTGAGGCAGCAGCGGCGCCTTCGGCACCCGTGGGTGCCAGCGCCTGGCGACATAGCCCGGGGGCTCCCAGCGGCGGCTTGTCGTACGACGCAGTTGGTAGTTCCAAGAGAGCCGCCAGCTCCGGCGGGATGCGCTGAATGAAATGGGCGACGGGAGGCCCACCTGGAGCCCGCGGCGGCAGCGGCTCCGGGAGATCCAAAGGCCATTCGTCAATGCTGCCGGGAATCGTCAACTCCTCCAGCATTAACACGGCCTCCTGGGCCTGATCTAGCCAGTGCCGCACATGGTCCACTGCCAGAGCGCCGTACTGCTTGCTCCCGGCAGCGCGGGAGGCTGCGGAGCCGCTCCCGCCACCGCCGGCCTGGCGGCCGGTGGCAGAGCGCAATGTAGTGCTGGTGGCGGCGGCAGCGGAAGTGGTCGCCAGGCGGCCGGATTGGACCCGGTCCAGAAGGCCTTTGAGAGCGTCAACTTCGGCTCGTGCTGATGCTAGATCCTCATGGATGACGCCGCGCTGGAGCAGCTCGTGGAGCTGTTGCTGAGCCGTTGGGAAACCATAACTGCGGATGGCTGTGGCGATGCGACCTGCGAGCACAGCCTGTTGGAGCTGTAGTCCAAGGATATGAGCACGCTCATTGATAAGTTGCGTGTGTCTTAAGGCTGTTGAGCTGTGACCACCCGAAACCTCGGCACCTCGGCGCCTATGTTTTGACATCTGCAAGCTGCAATCATTCGCGCCGACTATGGAAATGATGACCCAGATCGAGCGTTTCCTAAAACGTTGTAATACATTTTTCGGCTACTTCGCAGGTAATCAACTGTCCATTCAACCTCGTCAAGCCTTGAACCTTGGAACCAAAGTGATTGCAACAGAATTTAACATCAACAGATGGCAGAATTTTACCGTAGTGGGCACCTACGATGCAGGCAGAATGCTGATTGTTAGCTAGGCCACCTGCAAAACGTGCCGTACATCTCCCCTGAAAAACAAAGGCGCGGGGTTAGGCTAAACCTTGTCAAGTGGTGGAGTCCGAGGGCTTATCCTAAACAGCAAATCCCGAAGTGGGCAACCACTTTACAATAAAGAAACTTGCTGCTACTTCCTGGCCTGGCTTCGTATATGCTTGTCTTTTCGTAAGCTGTGCAAGTACTGCGATCCTGTGGGTAGAACTTAGTAGCTCGAACATTTCTAACGAGTGATGAGCTTATAAGGGACGGCCCCTGGAAGAATGATAGGACAGCGGCAATGTCGGAATAAGGCTGGCCGAGCCACGATGCTCTTAATAGTTTTGATCGGTAGTATTACATTATCTGCATCTGCTTTGAACGTAACATCAGTGAAATACCCGGTTCCGGCGCATATTGCGAAATGGACCGACAAACTCAAGGTGCAACGTTGGCTGGACGCTGCGCGTGCGGAGCTGACAAAGAATGGAACAATTCCTCTCGACAGTAACTGCGAAGATCAGTTTGGGATGGGTTACTTGGAGAAATGGAGGGCGGCAAAGAAGGATGTGTGCACATCGGGCAGCTCAACATACACATGTTACGAGCATCCGCCTGGAGACAACGGGAATAACGTCGGTAGCATGGTAAGCTTTGTTAAACCAAAGACGTGGCCATGAGCGGGAAATGCCAGGTCTGATGCATGCCTATTGTGGAGGAAAAAGGACTCACAATTGAAGAGAGCGGATTGAGGCATCATCGTACTTAGTGAGCATAGAGACATTAACTTGGCGAAATCAACTCACCTTCCGAAAAAAATCTTACTCTTTCTGGGGAAAGACTGGGCTCTGGAGGAGCGCTGGTGTTACGCCTAAAGCGTGGTCTTCTAGCGGCGCGATGCATTGGTACTCACACGACATGTTCTTCTTGGGATTGCGGTTCGCCATGGCTCTGAAACCAATAATCATAGCACGTGCGAGGGAAGTTCGCATCGTTTGTGTCACGAGTTTAAAAGCTTGCCCATGATGACCCAAATGACCTGGACCACCCTGACACCGTAGAGTCCAACTGCCTTTATGGGATTTTTCCAATCTCCTCCGCACCTTCCCGCTTTGCCTCCCCACCCCCTTCTAAACCCTTTTAAAACCCTAGGTATTCTGCTGCAAGGATTGTGCCAACATTCGCCGCCCCTATCATTAATAGGCTTGGCATATTGGTCTGACTGGTCTGCCCTCACGTGAGGGGATGGAATTTTATTATTACTGTTATTTTATTTGATGATGATGGTTACTCTTTATCCCGCCCTCCCGCACGGGCATACACATACACACACACGTCCTCACCTACACTTTCCCCGGCCCTTACCCCTTCTCCCACCAACCCCAACACCTCCTGCAGTTCTGCACCGCCACCAACGTGGTGCTCGATTCGGACGACTTCCTGGGGGATGTCATCACTAAACCCGGCACGCGTTACCCAACCCCCAAGAAGGGCTCAGCCAAGGTGGCTTGCACCCTCCGCGACCCTCTTCCCTGGAGTCGGGATGAGGTGGGTCGAGTCAGGCGCGCTGCTTGAGTGTTAGTTGAAATGGCTGCCACTGCTTGAGTGTTAGTTCCACACTACAGCGCAGGAGGACGTTTGATCGCTTCAAATCTGGCGGCAAGTGGCATGCTAGATGATGCTGATCCTGATGTTAAGGCGGAGGAGGAGGATGTGAAGTCCTACTCCGCACCATGATAGGGCTTCAATTGGTCCCTGCACTTAGGCCCTTCCATCGGACGCTGCGGACGGACTGACGGACAGACACCTGGCCAAATTTACTTCGATCCCAGCCAGAAACGCTCCATTCCATCGCCCGCCAGCTAATCAACCAGTCAGCCGGTCGCCTAGAAAATGAAACGGTTGATGACTGAGGAAACCAGCCCCGTTTGCGGATGAGTCGGCGTCAGGGTCAACCGTTCCCCGCCCTCCCCCCTCCCGGTGTCCTCCGTGTAGCCCCTCCTCCCCGACCCTTGCCACCCTACCCTACGTCATGTTCTGCAATAAACGCTCCGGAACCCAAACCCATGTTGACCCCCTGGTACTAACAGGTTAAAAAAGCCGCCCCTCCTCCTTGAGGCTCCCGCTCAACTATGATCCTCAAGAGATAGGTCCCAAAACCCATAACCCAAACCCACTTTTTACCCAACCACCCATCTAACCCGCCCGCATGTCGGACTTCATGTTGCAGACCGCCGACCAGCACACAGACCGTTGGTTGTACGGCGCGCTCAAGGCAGTTCCGGAGGCGGAAATCGTGGACGTCTGCAGCAACCCTCGCCGTACAGTATCGTACCCTGTGTACTTCGTGACGCGCATGGACCCCACTAACGCCTACCACCATTTTGAGGAGGTGAACAACCTGTTTGCGGCGCTGTGGATCTTCCCCCATAAGGAGCTCCTGCAGCAGGTGATGAAGAGGTTCTCAAACGTTTGAGGTTCGTGCGAGACAGGTTGGTTATAATCCCTGAAAACCCAAACCCCGCCGTTTTCCGATGCTGTACAGGGCATCACGATCGTGACATTCGATGGTGCCCCTCTGGGGTTCTTCCTGGAGCTGTGGCGCCGTGTTGCCTACCCGTATCGCATCCGCTTCCTGCGACAACGTTCCTACCCCCCTGGCACTTGCTTCCAGAACGTGCTGATCGCCTCCATGCCCCATCGCAGTTTCTACACGCACTTCTGGCCCGGAAGAACGACGAAGTGCAGGTATATGCACGTGTGCGCAAACCAATAGTGGTTATGGTGGTGGGTGGGGATGACAGTGGTGGTGTGTGTTGGGGGGGAACACGGGTGGAGGTGGGGGCAATGGGGAGGTGGGTGGGGGGCAGTGGGGAGGTTGGGGGTAGTGGGGTAGTATCCAATACGGCGTGCTGCCAGACCACGGCGCCGGGCGACGCTCGTCCACGGAAAGGGGGTTCTAAGACCGCTGGTGGGTCCGGGGTCATGATGCGCAGCACGTCCGAAGCGTGTCTGGTGCTGGTCCGCTCTCGTGATTTGCCAATCGTGTAAAGGGGGGCGTGCGGACTTCTTCTTCTTCGTCGTCGTCGGGAATCTCTGTTGCGGTTGGGCGAGCGCTGGTGGGGAAAGGTGGCGGCCATCTTCGTCGTGCCCCCAACTGAATGACGCAACCGCATACCCGGCAACACCCCTAAACAGAAGGAATCTCCCTCCTCGTGACACATGAGCGGTATTAAAACGTAATATACACATACACGCACATGGACACGTGTGCTCATACACACAGCCGTACACATTACCCGGCCCCTTCAGGTCTCTGTTCTTTACCGCCGTGGTGAACTGGGCTCATGCGCTGATGTCTGACGTAAGGCCCGAGAGCTACATCTGGCCGGATGGGCAGCACCGCCAGAACGACGACACGGTGGTTGGTCGGGTGACGTGGGTGTCACGGCGCAACTTCGAGACGGCCAACCAGCACAAATTCACCAGCTGGCAGGTGGGGTGGGCTACGGGGAGTTGGGGGGTAGAGCTGGTCAGAAGGGCTTGCGTTCAATCATCATCATCATCATCATCATCATCATCACGAACATTTGTCATTATCAGCTTCAGCATCATGCGGAATCTAGTGTTACAAGCCGCCGCCTCTTCCCCCCCTCCCTTTTCGCCAAAACACGCAAATAGCATTTCCCTTTTCCCTCCATTCCATCCTCCCGACAGAGTCAGCGCATGGTGGGCAATGACGATCACATCATCAACACCTTGGCTTCTGCTGTCATGCAATGGAACGGCCGTAGCTGCCTTCGCAACCCTGGCAAATCCAACTGCCGTGACCTACCCGTATACTTTGAGTACGGCACTATGGAGCTTGGGGACCACCGCTGGTATCCGGATCAGGTGGGGGCTGCGGGGAGATTGGGGGTTGGGGATGGAGTCCAGGGAGGACGTGACCGCACCCAGGGACGCCGGGATGGGGGGACTCAGGGGGTTGGGGGCAGCGCAAAGCGCCTTTTGGTTCTTAGCTCCTTCGTTTTCGTTCGTACATCGTCCTCCACCCTCCACCTTCCATCCTCCATGCTGCCGACGCTCCGACCCAGTCGACTTCTGATATCTTAACTCCATGCTCGTGTGGGGTTTTAGTCACCCCTTCCCTTCCCCTTCCCTTCCCCTTCCCTCCCCTCTCGGCTCGTTTCACCGTCCATTTGTAGCTCATGATTTTGTCCCGCACCAACGTGCTCGTGGCCATCCACGGCGCTGGAGTCTTCAACGAGATTTGGTTGCGTCCCTCGACCTCCTCCGTTCTCGAGATCCTCCACAACTCCATGGGCAACTACCACTACCACAACATCGCCGCCTTCCTCGGGCTGCCGTACTTTGACATGGGCTCCGCACATGATCCCAACGTCATTGCCTCCAAACTTATGCAAATTCTGGACGATACGGCTCAGAGAATGGTTTCGGAGCATAAGCGAAAGGCAGCAGAGTCGGTGGCTGGTTAAGGAGGGTTAGGTAACGTTCGGCAGTGATATTACCCAAACACGACTCAATGGTACTAGGGATAAGTTGGAGGAGTATCGCCTCCGCTATAGCCCAGGGATGTGGTGCATGGAAAGAGACTACTTCGGTTCCATCTCTACGGACTTGGAACGAAGAGCTCTAGGTAAAAAGTCACACTTAAGTAGTATAGGATCATACGGTTATACTTTAGAAGATCGCTGCTGTGGAAGGGGGTAGTGCGATGACACGCATATCGTGATGAGGACCATGCGAAAATCGCATTATGTGTCGTCATGTCTATGTGTGTGTATGTGTATGTGTGTTGGAGGGGGGCAAGGGGGGAGGGGGCGAGGGGGAGGTGGATGAAGAGTTAATAAAGCTAACCGGGACTGCGTAAGGCGGGAATGTGGAATGTGGAGTGTTGTTGTGATTAGCACAGAACCGGGTCATCACAGCAGCAGCTCGAAGAACGGGCGCGAGGAGGGAAAGTTGCGTGTGACGGCGTGAGTGATGGGTAGCATAATGCCAGGCGTGCCGATAAAGAGAGAGGGAGAAAGAGATGCGTACGAATGGCATTGAGGGAGCACTTCATAGACTATTTTCATCGCCACCAAAACTGTGGATGGCTCGTGCGGCGCGTGCTATCGTCATTTCGCCTTTGGGCGTGCGATTGCGGCGGGTTGTACCGCTAATCACATCAGTTGTCGAATATGCGCTCGTGAAGAGCAATGCAGAGCACTTGGTTATTTAGTATCATCGAATCGTGTCATTGAGATTCATTCAGATACATCCTCATATCATTGTGTGTGCGCGGGGACGTGAGGGCAGGGGACTGCGGGGAGGAAAAGAGACGGCGGGGAGGGTGAGCGGATGTACGGGGATGACCTGGTCGGAGATCGGACGGGGGCTGGCGAAAGGGACCTTGAAGAACGCAAAGCCTGTGTCGGGAAGGGGGGAATGCAGTGTGCGGTTTGGGTGGTACGACCGAACGGTTGCACATGAGGAGGAAAGAGGCCAAAGCTTTCACTCTGGGATTCTGGGAAGCACGGGACACAGGCACGGAGACAGGGACCCTCTTAGGGGTGGGTGGTCGTCCAAGTTGGCAGTGGCCATTCCTTTGTCTGCCAAGGGGCCGGTAGGGGTAGAGTGCTCACAACGTTCATACATGGGTGGAGCTACGCGAAATGGCCTCAAAAGGTAATTATTATCATTCACGGATACGGATTTCATGTATCTTAACCGTACAGATACATGCCGAACACATCTGCCGGCTTAGCGGCGGGTGTCAGGGCGATAGGACGGGCAAAGCAGTACCGCGAACATGTGTTGGTTTGGGCTTGGAAGGTAGCGTACGTTTCTGCCTGTCTGTCGTTAAGTCCCACAATCTCTCGTCTTTTGGCTATATTGGCACGGCGAAGCTAAGAATAATGTAATACGAATCCGTTATAAAAGTAAGGTAAATATTTTATTTTGGTTTCTCATTGTTGTACGTGAGAGGGGTCGGCATTGTTCCATGGGTCAGCTGCCACCTGAGAGGAACCCGCTTTGTCCCATGGGTTACGCCCGCATGTACAACCACCTCACGGTACAACAGTGATACGGGTACTTCACTATCCTTCAATCTCTGAACCTTTAGTTTGTTTCTCCAGCTCAATCTTTGGCCCCGAACACTCGGCTGCGGAGGCTTAAGACCAGGCCCTTAACCAACAAAGCCGACATTGGCCGAGCCAAAGGGAAACACCGAAAGCAAACAGCCGCAACAAAGAGTGACCGACCAAAGGCCCAGCATCCTCACCGACGACTCAACATACATACGCGCGCAACTCGAAAAGTAACACCCAATTGTAACGCATCGCCGCCAAAATACTTTCCCTGTTCCACTCCTGCTCCAGAACCACAACCGTTTGTACCTCGAATATAGCAGGAAAACGTGATTTTCTTTGCTACGCTTCAGAAACCTGTTCCAGTATTCACGTTTGCGATGCTGTGGGGATGTGGACGAATGCGACGGATAGTTTTGAAGGATTTTGGTGGCTTGTGGAGAACTGTAGGCGCCGCACATCAACACCGTGCTGGAATCCCCTTACAATTAAAAGTGGTTAACGAGGGCAAGGGATCTTGGTAGGGGCGGTAGGCGGCAATGGACAGCAGCGATTCGGCGGAAGTTCGCAGCAAGAAAGAAAAGAGAACTTTTAGAAATAGTTTCATTAGAATGATATTCATGGCACCAAAGGAAATATGAAGATCGTGCAGCTTTTGCTTCTTCTACGAACCTGTATCTTACTTACAATCCAGCTTCATCAAGATTTGTTTCGTGTACCGGTAGTTTCGGTTGGTCTTTAACCAACTTTTGTACGCATTAGTCTGACCTTTATGATAATGTTTTGTATTTTTTACCGGTTGCGTTTCTATCATAGCTGCGCACGCAAGACGTGTTGCCTGGAATGCGATAACCCAGCTCTTGAAACTTGCAGGCAGACGTGACCAGGCAGAATTGCTTCATATTGTGCCAGTCATAGCGAAATCTGTTTTACAACGTAACAGATAAAAAAACTCATCAAATCAAACTATTATTTAATACTGTTTGAAATTTTCGCGTCTCCTAATTAGCGGGCCGCCGTCATCCTTCTTGTATACAGCATAGCACGCAACCATGGTTGCGAATAAGGCAACCAAAAAGATGGCACGGAAGGGCCAATTAAAGAATGCCATCCATGCTCGGCGCAAGTTCAAGCGCATTTCGGGCCGCCGCCAGCCTGACAAAGGAAGCCGGGCAACCAACATTGTTAAAGCAGGAGGTACGTACGTCTCGAAGTTTGAAAGTGAGCGGAATGGGTTTTCCTCCTGTTTCATTTCGCTGTTTGGGGCAAGTCAAGACAGCACTCCTACTGGAATGCATCTGGATGCCGTCAATATGACGGGCCACCTCCGGACAGAAGCGGGGACTAAACCTTTAGGGACTGAAACTTTTCAAATCTATCTTCTACCGCAGTGCAATCGCTATGCTAAAACTTAGAGAAACTCCAAGACCCTGATCCGTACCACCCTGGGGGGAAGGGTGGAAAAGGCTACAGTTGACCCCATCTGTTGCGAACCTTTGCCCGAGCCGCAGCCGAGTTTCGTTCGGAGAGCGGGGGCAAGAAGAAGAAGAAGGGGGCATTCGACGATATGGACGCGGAGGAGTTTCTCCAGGGCGGGTTTGAGGAGGAAGATACCGACGGGATTGATGACGACGATGTGGATGTTTTGGAAGGCAGCGATGAAGGCGACGATGACTTGTCGGACTTGTCAGGTGGCGATGGTTCGGATGATGATGAGGAGGAGGACAACGACGAGGGTGATGGAGATGGAGGGGGCAAGGAAGGACTGAGTGACGGGAGCGAGGAGGAGATCAATGGGGAGGAGGACGAAGAGGAGGAGGAGGGTCCCGCAGCAGATCCAGTTGTGAAAGACAACAGACGACTGAGAGGCGAGATAGCAAAACACAAGTAAGGGGTGTGTGGGGCGGAAGGGGGTATGTGGGGTTGGGAACGAGGGGGTGAGAGAGGAGGATGGCGTGTCTGTGTAAGAGGACGGAGGAGGATGGAGCACGATGGGGGATGAGGGGGCGGAGGGAATTGGAGGGGAAAAGAGGGTGGGGGCATGAGAGGGGTGGGGAGTGGGAGCGAGGGAGAGGGAGGGGGAGGGGTTTTGTGGCGTGAAAGCGAAAGGGCGCTGCGGTGGCGTAACGAGTGGGAGCCCGAAAATAGTGCCTGGCTAAGGAGCGACCGCCTGGGGGGGGGCGAGTGCATGTCAGCTGCGGCTCTATGTAGACCGCATGTATATTCCGGAGGGAGGGAGAGAAAGAGGGAAAGAGGGAGGGAGGGAGGGAGGGATGCGTTCCGCACCAAGGCGGTGAGTCCCTGAGTTGAGGAAAATCCTTGGCCATCCATCCTCGCGCCGTACACTCGTGCGTAGGGCCCAGCTAGAGGCTCTTCGGGAGAAGGATCCGGAGTTCTACGAGTACCTCAAAGTGAGTTGCAGGTTTTGAATCTGGATTTGATTTCCTTGATCTGGATCCGGGCAGCATTGCAGTTTTCTGATTTTTTGCAAAATGGGGGGCTTGTGGCTTCATTGTGTGATTGTCTCAGAGCTTTGGTCTATTTTGAATTTAAGCCCTTGAATTTTTTGTTATTATTGTTGTTTAATTATTATGATGATGATCAATATCATAACTATCTTGGGTTGCATACTTAATTGCCTCCCGCTTCTGCATTACAGGAGGCGGATGCGGAGCTGCTTGGTTTCGGAGTTGGTGAGGACGACGACGACGATGAGGGCGTGGACGATGAGGAGGATGACGATGAAGACGATGAGGAGGAGGAAGGCGGCAGGAAGGTGGGACCGGAATGAAGCCGCCCCTGCCACCGGTTTTCGCATTCCAACCTCAACAACCACCACGACCACCGTTGTGGGTTTCTTTGCAGCTGCATCCCCCCTGGGTCCCCCTCCCTCCTTCCCCGTGGCCGTCATCTCCAACACCGGGACCCGATCACTCATATTTCTCCTGCCCCTCCTGCCCCTCCCTGCCCCTCCTGCCCCTGCTGCCTTCGTTGCTGCCGCTGGTGGCTGTAATGAACGGATTTGCCGAATCCACAATACCGAAATACACACGCATGTGTATATGTGGGCGGGGGGTTGTGAGCAGAAGACGAGTAAGCAGCAAGTGAAGGACCCGGCGGCGGCGAAGGAGAAGAAGAAAGGCGCCGTTGCTGAGAGGCAGGATGAGGAGGACGATGCTGACAAGCAGGAGGAGCCAGGGACATCGGGTGAGGTTTGGTGATGGTGCGAGTAAAGTTTTCATTTTGTGGATATAATATTATTTTATTATTTTGTTTACCACTTCTAGCTTCAAATCCTGAACGACTAAAGGATCGATAGGCCATGCTTTCACAGTTTGTATTCGTACTGAATCAAAGGGTCGCGACTTGATCAATATTATTTGGGATCCGGATCTGGATTCTTTCTTTTTGTGTCTGTGGCTGTGTATTTTGTGTGGGGGAATATGTAGTACTAGTAGTACACATGTGGGTAAGGGTACGGATCCGGATCTTGTCCTTACTTGTTTCAATACCCCAATACCCTTCCCCTTCTCGTCCCCCTCGCTGACCGCCACGACCCCTCTCGCCCCTCGCCAGGCCGTTTGTATGTGACCAGCGCCATCGCCAGCCGATGGATTGATGCCGCCCGAGGGGGGCCGGAGGGGAAGGGGCTACCCGCGCTAGGCTCATTCGGCTTCCTGGTGCGCGCGTACCGACTGGCGTGTCACTACGGCGATCTCCATGGTGAGCATGGGGAGGGGATGAGGGGGAGAAGGAGAGGGGGAGGGGCTGGGGGGTTTTACGAGGGGCACACGGGGAAGGGGGGAGGCGAACACCAGAGCGAATTTTGAGATTTCCTGGAGGAGGGGTTGCTGGGTGGATGATGAAACTCGTCGGGGTGATATGGAGCTGGCGCGAAACCAGGACAGATTGCCCTGACCTCAAGAGTACGGGAAACGGTTGGCCGTTTTTAAGGCAACAGGGTTGTGCGGAGATCGTCGGCTTGTGCTATGGAACGATTGAAGCCGATTAGTAATCGTAATCTAGGATATTCTTTTTGTTTGGAGATACATCTGATTGCTGTGTTATCATTTTCCGAGCCTTTTTAACTACCTAACTACACTTCAACAATCAACCACCAACGGCATCGAAACAGACATCTTGGACTCTGGGAAGTTGCGCATCACTTCCTCGGCGGTTTACAACTCCATAATGATGTTCATGCTGAAAGAGGCTGATGGGATCATCCGTCGGCTGCTGAGTTTACCCGCAGCTGGGGAGAACGAGGGGCCGCTACCAGATGTCGCAAAAAACAGCAGGTCTGCATTATTTTCTTACTTTTTTATTATTCAAATATTATTACGTAAATATTTTATTTATTGTGGTTGCTTGAGCTTGGGGGCATGGCGCCGCGAAAGGTGGTTGCTGCAGCTGCAACACCATTCTCGCTTTCGTCGAATCCGTTGTTGGTTTCTCCCGTACTAACCACCACCCGTTCCGCATCACGGGACCCGGCCTCAGGTGGCGGAAGGTGGGTCCTCTGGCCAAATCGTTTTGGGGCAACTCCATCCACCTGCTGGGCACCATCACCGACGCCCCCCTCCTGGCCTTCACCCTGCGGAGGCTCAGGTGGGCAGGAGGCTCCAGGGGGGCCACCAGGGGTGGGGGGAATCCAGGAAGGGGCAAATACACACGGCATCGAGGCACGCGGGCATTAGATCAGAGGGACAGGGGTTTGTACGGGACTGTGCCCATTCACATTTTTTTGGTACTGTGTTACATGGAGCTGGATCTAAAGCAATCGAGTGATCCGAACAGACTGCAGAGGAGCTCTGATTACTTCATCACCCCCTTCTCACTTTTCCCCATTTCCGCCTCGGACCCCGCATACACATACACACATACACACCCTTTCCCCCAGATCCCGGGTCCGTTGTCTATTTTCCCCCCTTTCCCCCCCCCCCTTCCCCCCACCTATTACGTAATCTGTCAGGGCGAGTGTGTTTCTGCTGAGCCCCTTCCCGCGACTGAAAGACCGCTTCCTGAGGGCGTGTCTAGGGGTATTCGGTACGGGAGAAGTGGCGCCAAGGCTGCAGGTACGAATTGACGTACATGAGGACCACTTGCGCTGGTAAACACACTTCCTAGAACGTATTTCCCAGCCCTCGGCACGCACTTCATAATGATTCCTTTTGTCGTACATTCATTGTATACGGCAGAATCCGTACTAAACATCGAACGCGTCCTCATCCACATCTGCCCAGCTTAAGTAAGTACTGAGACACACACTCATATGCTCTCCCGCCCATGTCGCCCGCCCGCACTCGTTTCTCCGTACACACGCAAACACACGCAGGCGTTTTTGGCGATTCGCGCAATGGCGGTCAGCCTACCTCAACCCGCCCTGGACAGCTGCCTGAAGGTACGACATACAGGATAACGTGATCAAGGCGCAGCGGGCCGTACATTTCAGTCGCTCTCGTAAGAACAGCGAGCATTCTTGCAATTTTCCTTATTTTCTTTCCCATTTAATAACTTCTTATTTTATTTCTTTTATTATTTTTTGCAATTCTTTTCGGTTTCGTCGTCGTCTTCGGTTTCCAAATGGGTCAACGCGATTCTTTGACCGCTCCGGGGGTTGCATTTCCCTCTCTGAATCCCTCTCTGGATCTGTGTTCAATTTGTGTTTCAAGTTTCTGTTTTCTGTTTTTCAGTTTCCGTTATGCAACGTAATTTCTGTTATTTGTTGCGAATTGTTGTCGCAGGGCGTGTACCGTACCTTCATCTCCAACTCAAAATTCGTGTCCGCCGCCTCCGCCCCTCACATCGCCTTCATGGCGACCTGTCTGGTGGACCTTTGGGGCATCGATATGGAGGCGTCGTACCAGCACGCCTTCATCGCCGTTCGGCAGTTGGCGCAACTAATGCGTACGGCGCTCACCTCCAAAACCACAGATTCCTACAAGGCTGTGTACTGCTGGCAAACCGTAAATTGTCTGGAGCTATGGGCCAAAGTACGGCGGGTGGAATTGGTGTATTTTTAGAAGGGACGGGGAGGAGGTTGTTTGTCGGTTTATTGAGGGTTTTGGAAGTTGGACCGTTACAATTCGTTTGCCATAACTGTCATGCCGTACCTGTTTCTGATCATCCGTTTCAGCTCAGGTCTTGAAGTACTTGTACTGCTCTCCTAATACTCACACCTTTTGACGTCGCCAACGAACAACAAGAAATGTGCACTCACCATGGGGCATTCGTAACTATGTCGTACAATATCGCAGGTTCTCGGCGCGCACAATGACAAACCCCAGTTGCGACCCTTGGTCTACCCCGTCGTACAACTACTGCTGGGGGCAGCTCGGTTGGTTCCCACCCCGCGTTACTTCCCTTTGCGGCTTCGGTTGGCGAGAGCTCTAAACAAGTAGGTTGGTTAAGTTGGTTGCAATGGTACGCACCACGAGACGTGAGAACCCATACCATTTTCCGCCACGGCGCGTATCCCGGTCCCCCTCCCTGGAGGGTCCAGAGGCCGGATCCCGCGACCTTTCCCCCCCCCCCCGTCCGTTACTTTTTACATTCGTCTCCTCCCCTCCCCCCGGGTCCACCCCAACAGCCCTACGTTCGTTCACTCGCTCGCATTTTTGCATCGCGGCGCGAGTGACAACGCTTTTGTGGTTTGTGTCCAGCTGCAGCATTTTCCTCTCTTCCAGGTGCAAAAATCGTATTTTGGCATTCTCCCCCTCCCCCCTTCCTTCCCCCCTTTCCCCCGCCCCTGCACCCGGGGGTGGGGCAACTGAATATAAACTCCCCCCGGAGGCCTTTCCAAAAGTACGGCGCTCGTTGTGCTCACTGCACCCTTTCCCAACTCACCCTGCCACCTGCATCCTGGTCCCTTCCTGGGGCCGCATACGCACACAGGTTGGCAGCACAGGCCAGTGTGTATGTGCCAGTCGCCCCCCTGGCCCTCGAAGCCCTCAGCTGGGGAGATCTTCGGCGGCCTCCGGGTGGTGGAGGTAGTGGGGGGGGCGGCAAGGGCAAGGGCGCGGCGATGATGGTGGGCTGTCCGGATCTGTCGTTGCAACTGAAGCTTGGAAAGCAGCTGATGCGGTCGGCTGCGTGCCAGGAGGAGGTGGTGACGCAGGTAACGACACTGTGTTTTGACATCCAAGAGGGAGGTACCGGAAAGGGAGGGTGGGAAAAACGGTGGGAGGAGGGAGGGAGGGAGGGAGGGAGGGACAATAACGATTTCATAGCCTCAGGTGTACCCCGCTTGATATCGCCGTTTGTTGCTCATACGGAGGTGTTTTTACGTTTTCCCATCTCCCCCACCCTTCGCTCGGGTATTTGTCCTCGGGTAGTCGTGAGAGGGGTTGCTCCTTCTGAACATTCGGACACCCGGTCTCCCCAGCCCCCTCGCCTTCTCTACCCGGCAAAACACACCCCTCCGCGCCGTGGGCTGTACGCCGTATGCCGTACGCAGGTTCTGGAGCTGCTATCCGACCATCTAGCCACCTGGTCGTGCTCCGTGGCCTTCCCCGAACTCGCGCACGTGCCCCAGCTGCATCTCAGGAAGTTCATTAAGGGCTGCAACGTGGACAGGTTCAGGTGCGTGTACGAAAAACATAAATACACACACGTACACTCACACCAGCTCCCTTACACATGTAGTTCTTCTCTGTCACTCTGGTCTGGTGTCTGGTCTGGTGCGTGGTTTGGCCATCTTAATTCGAATCTTAGAATCAGAGGTTCGGGTCTTATGCGCCATTTGTATCCCCTTCTTGCCACCTTCTCCCCACTCCCCCACTCGCTTGCACACCTTCTCCCGGTCCACCCTTTCCCCCATTCTCTCTTCCTCCCCTTAAACACGCCCACACACCCACACAAGGCGCGCCGCCAAGCAGCTGCTTGACGCCGTACAGCGCAACGTGACGTGGGTGGGAGCAGCTCGTGACCGAGTTGACTTCGGCCCCAAAGATCAGGCCAAGGTGCAGGTAGGGTCGGGTCGAGGGCCTTATCTGGGCAGACTTGCGCGCCACATCAGGAGCTTCATTTCCTTTCTTTCCTAAGCTTACAAATACATGCTCGGTTCTCATTAACATCATGATTTTTCCCTGACAAATAAATATCTAGTTATATATGATAATTCATTTCTTTTTTTGTAATTAGGGTTTTAGGGCTTAACCTGACTTTTATAAATAAATCATTTAGTTCCAATATAATTCAATTATGCTCAGGCGTTCCTCCGTGATGAGCGTGAGGCCGGCCGCTCACCGCTTCAGCAGCTGGCGGCGGCAATGGCGGCGCGGGCGGCGCAACGTGCGGCGGCACGGCGGGCGGAGGAAGTGGATCTCGGCGGCGGCAGCCGGAAGCGCTCCCGGAAGGATAGCTCCGAGGACGAAGGGGCTGACGGTGACGACGCGGCGGCGGCCAACTGTGACAGCGGTACGGAAGATGATGAGGACGGAAAGGCAACGGCGGGTACGAACTCTAAGCGGCAGAAGAAGGACGCGGTGGCGGCCAATGGCCGGGAATATGTGGGGACGGAGGAGGATGTGTTCGAGGATTACCTGCCGAGTGAGGACTCTGAAGAAGATGACGTCATCGAGGGTGACAGTGGCAGTGAAGATGAGGATGTTGATGACGTCGGTGGTGATAGCGATGGTGGCAGTGACGACGGCATCGGCGACAGAGGGCCATTGGACAGCGATATCTCGGATGACGACGATGATGATGATGATGATGGGGAGGGAGACGACGACAATGAGGAGGGTGGGAGGGGAGGTCGCAGCCGCGGTGGTGGCGGTGGCAGGGGAGGCGGGAGAGGCGGGAGAGGCGGCAGCGGTGGTGGGAGGGGAAGCGGCAGGGCGGGAGGGAGGGAGGCGTTTTTGACGGAGTCCGGGTCGGGTCGCGGAGGTGGGCGGGGCCGAGGCCGAGGCCGAGGGCAAAGCGGCGGCGGTAATGAGGGCGGTGGCCGGGGGGGCTGGAAAGGTGGCCGAGGCGGCGGCGGCGGTGGTGGTGGTGGCAGGGGTAGGGATTGGGGTAGGGGTAGGGGCGGCGGCCGGGGCCGGGGGGCCCGGGGCGGGCGGCGAGGCGGCAGGTGATGAGATGGTAGCAAAGTTACAAATAACGATGCGTGCATGTGTACGGATATGTGTGTGTACACCTCTGGGGAACCGCCGTAGAAACCGAGTCGTACGGAAAAAAGAGGACGTTCAGAACTCTCATGACAGCTTTTGAAGGGAGTCTTAGCTCAGCGGAGGGATTGCTTCACTTTTCGCGCCGCTCCCTGGAACCGGCTGGGATTTGGATAGCAGGATTTGGAGGTGGGGAGGGTGGCAGGATCGTCCTCGGCAGGACACGTAATGCTCTGGTACATACGGCATGGATTGTACGAGATCTAGGACGTGCATCACTTCCCAGGGTCGTTAGCTCTTTCCCTCTTTCTACCTATAAGTCTTTTAAGCGGAGAGCGTGAGCATCGCACTTGCTGTTTCCCGCAGACGGCCTGTGTGTCAGTGTGTGTGGGGAGAGAGACGTTAACTAAGATCCCCAGATGTCTAATATCGATTTGAAGAACAAAATATTGAAAGAAGAGTTACGTGTTCTTCCAGTCTCTGTCAGCTGCACCTGTGACTGTGTGTGTGTGTGTTTTGCATGGGGCGACTTAGCTATACCTTCAAAACGCAATAAAAAGGCGCTCGTGGAGGATCGTTGGACCGTTACTATTACAGCGCATATGTCGTGTATGTGCGGGAAAGTCAATACACAGCGGTTGGCAGAGCGCCAGTGTAGAAAGCGCTAAGTAACGATGCAGCAGCAACATTAGACCCCGCCAGCCGAACCAAGACATATTTCCTTCCATCCATAGCTGTTCGTGCCATGTTGCCGTACGCAATATGATGATAACATTGTGTCGTATGGCCCCCGAAAGAACCATCATGCAAAATACACTATTCTGCATGTATGTATCTGTTCTGTTTATACTTCTTGCATGTACTCTTGTGTGCCTGTCGTTAAGCATGCGCATTCAGTATACCTCTTAGTTCTTCTATCTCGTTATAACCTCCGAACGACATACGCCAACCGTACTGCATGCCCCTCTCAAGGCCAAATGAAAACGCACAAGCGTCATCATCAGGGTGATGAGCTGGCGACCACCCTCGTAATATCATCATCGTTTTTCGTTTCCCCCACAGCAACGACTCCCGCTTCCTGGTCAGTAATTTTGCACGCCGTATGCCTTGAACCATTCCGTACCAGCCGCGACGCTGTTACGTACGGAAGCGCCGCACTATGGAGAGAGGGCGCGAGGACACACTTCTGCCTGCGCCTGCTAGCGGAGCAGACGTACGAACAGCCCACGTCACGCAAGATCTCCCTGCCGGCGAGCAAAACATTCGACTAGTCTGTTAGGTCCCCGACATCAACAAAAACACAGTCGCAGCTCAGTTGTAACCAAAAAGCGCGAACGCACAGCTCCTCAGTTTTGAAGAACACACGCAGCAATGCCCGAAGCCTGCTTCTTTGAATACACGCAGACGCAAGCAATAAGACCAGAACAACGACAAGGACGACGCACGTATACGTTAGGGGCCCCGCCTCCCACCAGACCAGATCAGTCCAGCAGCTTCGCAAGGCCACTCTCTAAGCTCAGGCGTGTTCTTTCCATTCCAGAAAGGACAGACACAATCACAAAGACGCATGTAAGGGGACACGATATTCACACGAATGAGGGGGGGGGAGTCAAAGGTAAATGCCAAGTGTTTTACGGCCAACTTCTCATCAATAGACCGATCAGAGCGTGCAGCATCTTTCAGCGCGCGTCCTTTGAAACCCCACGTATGACACCAGCCAGCTCGCAGGGTGGGAACAGCGAGTTATAAGTGTACGGCACATGGCATACTGTACGGAAACGCGTGTGATGTGATTGCGCCGCCGTTTGTACAGGCGAGCGACAGCCCGGCACTCGAAATCTGCGCTCACTCTCCGGGAGAAGAAAGACGCCGCCGACAAAGGAAATAAGGTGAGGACGCAACGGCGAATGGTGTACGGCAAAAGAAAACACGCACACGCATATTCGCACACAGAGACACGGACCCGCCAAGGCCTATACACATAAGGCTCCCACACCCCACCCGCGCCCTGGCATACGTGCATAACGCCTCAGAGATTCGCAATCTTGATTCCCTCCCGCACAGCGAGAGTACTTCTGTGGGTAGTCTGCGACAAGCACAAGCACATTCGGCCATTCCCCGGCGCCGCGCAGGTTACGGGAAGCCACCGATGAGGTATCCTTTAACGACGACGCCGTCTCTGCTGATTCCATATTTACCTAACACCACAGCGGCAACGGCAGAGCACTTTTTCATGCGTGGCCTCTGAACCCACAGCCCAAAAGGAAGGGCCCTATATGCAACCCTAAACCAATGCAACGCGTACGGCACCATGCTTCGCAGCCTGACCTCTCGTAGGATAGCAGTGCACTATACCAACGGTTTGCGCCGTACCAACGGTCGCAGGAACATCCACCGCGACGGTGAGAACTGACAGCAGCCCCAATCGTTGGATAAGGGTAGTTTGTCTTACGGGCGCTGACCCGGGTCTGTGATGCGACTATGCAAGCTCTTCTTCATTATGAAAGGAAGCTAGAGAAGCAAAGGTGAAGATATCGTACGTACGGCAAACCGTACGTCAACTACAAAACACTCGGGAATGTCTCGGCACATACATACCGCCTTCCCCAAGCTGGCCAATAAAGTTCCTACCACAAACTTAGGTGGCACGTCGCCAGTACGGCAAATGCCATCCTATCGTATAGCCAGAATACCAGACGAGATGAGGGCAGCTCCCGGGGACCTATCGCCAGCCGAGTAGTTAGGCAGCCGCCCGGCCGCTGCCCAACGTGCCCAACGTATCGCATCATGCTGCTCGCATAGCCACGGTGGCAAAGGTGGCTGTGGAGGAGGCTCGGGGACGAGCAAAACACTCAGGTCCCCAAACACTCCACCCCATTACGTACACCCATATCCC
Source organism: Volvox africanus (assembly GCA_030268105.1). Taxonomy (NCBI): domain Eukaryota; kingdom Viridiplantae; phylum Chlorophyta; class Chlorophyceae; order Chlamydomonadales; family Volvocaceae; genus Volvox; species Volvox africanus. Next base: position 324,607 of record BSDZ01000013.1, on the reverse strand, counting down.
GAATGAGGTCCATGTTCTCGCAATTTGTCTGCGAAACTGGAGTCCTCATGGCGCGGTCACATGACTGACAGCTCCCCTTCACCCCAAATAGAGGAGTACCAGCAACTTCCGCAGCAGCGACAGCGGCAGCTAAAGCAGCAATAGCAGTAGCAGTAACAGCCACCGCCACGGCAGGTACTGAATGTCTGGCGTTTCCCGGGCACAACTCCATCTCTAACTGCCATTCGCATCCCCCAGCGTCCTCTGAAACGACCTTCACAAATCAATCCTCTTCCAGTATCAAAAGAATGTTCCAAAGTCCACCCTTGTTACCCCCATCATCCTCCCCCGTCCTCCTCCACCTGTATTTTCCCCTGCTTTCAGCTCCTTCCCCACTTCTTCCACCACCTCTTCGCCCTCATCACACTCATGGGCTCCCAAATGGCGTTCCCCACACGCCGTCCTGCTGAAATCCTCCCTTCTGTTCCCCGACCCGCACCAGCAGGCCTACTCGTCTTCCTCTTTCCTCCACAAAATCCACCACCGCCACGGCAACCATATGTTCACCACTTGCAGCGGTCCACACCTGCCTTCCCAAGCGTTAACCGGCCTTAAGCTCATGTGGCTGAGTTTTAAAAGGTTCCCCCATTTGCTCCTTCCATGGCCTTACGCCTGATCAATTAGCTCCCGTAATCGGAACTGCAAGCGGATTCGCGGCCGCACATCTTCCACATCCTCCCCCGCCAGGGACTCCAGGAAGGGCAGCAATCGCAGGAGCTCCATGTCGTTGTCATCGTCGTACCAGGACTCAATGGGAATACCGTTGTCGACCTGAAGAACAAGAGGACAAAATAAAAAAGGGAAAGGGGCTGAAAGGCGAAGATACCGCACGAGTTGGCAGGAAAGAGAGAGAGGAGGGGGGATTGGGGACGAGACAAAAACGCTATCAAGCATGTTTGACACGTACAATACAGAAGCAGGAGTCGATTTACCAGCGTAGGAAGGGTTGACGGGTCCAGGGACATAGCGCACTGCCCACCTGGAAGCCAAAGGCCTGTGGCGAGTTGTCCACAATGACGGTATGCGCCAGATCTCGACCCAAAACGGACAAGTCCTGAGGCGGGGAGCGAGGGGGGAACGGGGAGGCGAGAGGGGGGGGTGAGAGGGGGAGAAGGGGAGAGGGAGAAGGGGAGAAGGGGAGAGGGAGAGGGAGAGGGAGAGGGAGAGGGAGAGGGAGAGGGAGAGGGAGAGGGGGAGGGGGAGGGAGAGGGGGAAGGGGAGGGAGAGGGGGAGGGGGAGGGAGAGGGGGAAGGGGAGGGAGAGGGAGAGGGGGAGGGGGAGTAGGAGGGGGAGGGGGAGTAGGAGGAGGGGGAGTAGGAGGAGGGGGAGTAGGAGGGGGAGTAGGGGGAGTAGGAGGGGGAGGAGGGGGGGAGAGGGGGAGGAGGAGGGGAGGAGGAGGGGGAGAGGGCAGGATGATCGGGACGGGGCGGGGTGACGGCCCTGTGCAATCCAAAAATCATTTGACCTGAAGACACGGATATTCCCGTCATCCCTGCCCCAAACCTCCAAACCCTCCCTTCCTCCCCTTTTCGGCCCCCGGGTGATACACCTTGAGGTAGTTTCCATCCACTACGACGCAGCTGTCTCGGTAGATCCGGTGCCGTACAAGCTGCTGGTGCGGATCAAGGATATCCAGGAGCCGCTCGGCGTAGATGCGCTGACTCGCCGTGAACACCACCACCTCGAAAAGGGCCGAAACACGGACCTGAAAATGGGGGGAAAGGGAAATGGGTACGACGGGGATTAAACTGTGTGAAAAAATAATATGAACAAAACGAAAGCCGCACTGCTTACCACATTGATATTATAAGGCAGAGGGCGACAAAGCAATCCGCCAGTGATAATCAAAGGAGCATGGACGTGTTACTTAAGCATGATTGTCCTCTATCTTGAAGCCGTGGGCATTTTCACGAAGCTTTCAACAATGTTACAACGGGACTTAAGAGACCAATAATAATTAACTTCTCCCCAACGACAGCGGACACAAGAGGTCACGCTAACTTTTAAACCTATTCTCCTGGTCCCCATTGGCGGGCCACATGGGCGCGCCGCCTGCGAACTGACCATAAAATCCAGCAGGTGCGGCCGCTGTCGTACATACACGTGATGTTCCGTGCCATTGAAAACCACGGGAAAAGAGAAATCCGAGCGGTCGACCGCCTCCAATGACGAGTGTACGAGTGTCTCGTCCAGATCCAGGACGAGCGTCTTGCGACGTGCCATTGTGCGTGTCTGCCGCGGCAGCAGCGTCGGCCGATGCTGCGGCACGCAGGACTCCAGGGGTGGCAACTGCTTGATGAACACCAAGGGATCAAACTCCATTAGGCCCTCCTCATCGTCTTCCTCCTCCAAATCCTCCTCCGGTAGCTGCGTCTGCTGCGGCAGTTGCAACTGCTGTACGGATTGAGGTACAGCTTGGGTGACAGCAGCACTGGCAACGGCGGCCGACACAGCGGCAGCCAGCCCTCGTGGCGCCGACGCGACCAGTACGGCATCGACGCCCGTTTCTCCTGGCAGCTGCTGTTGCTGCTGCTGCCGATGCTGCTGCTGCTGTGGAATTGAAATAATGGTACCCACCTCCGACGCCATTACGGACAAAGCATGCCCTCCCATACCGGACAGCAACGAAATCGGGACATTCTCGTCATTCTCGTCACACTCGAGGAACTCCGCCTCGTCGTCAAAGCTGCAGTGGCTATCCCCGCCGCCACCGCGTCCAGCTTCCGCCTTCGCGCCGTCCTCCTCTGAAGACGAGCTGCTAAGCTCCTCTCCTACGGCCTCAATCGCAGCGCCACTATCACTGACGCTGCTTTCAGCGTCCATCTCTTCTCCCTTCTTACCCGGCGGTCCACTCTGCTGGGACCCGCCGGGCTCCCGGCTTTCGGCCACAATGGTCGCGGCAGCGGCGGCGCCGCCGCCGCTATGTCGGCCCTGCCGCAGTGCCGCAGTTGCATCCTCGATCTTTACTGCAGCTGACGCCGCGGCTGCCGTCAAAGCTGCGGCCGCGGCGGTTGTGACAGCTGCTGCCCCGGCAGCCAGCTCGTCGTCGTCTGTATCCACCTGCACGCCGTCGACCACATTGAGGTCAATGGCGTGAAGTTGCATGCATTCGGAACTGTGGTGGTGCGATGCCCGCACCTCAACGCTTTGTGACCCGTCGGCCACCGCCACTACCGCCGCCGCTGCTGTCGCCGTCGTCACCCTTACCATTGTCGCTGCCTCGGCAGCGTCGTCATTGCCTTGCGACGGCTTGCCGCCGCCGCCACCACCAGCAGCCGCCAGCGGCAAACCCACGCGGGATGCCGCCTGAGGCGAGGAGTTGGAGGAGGCGGGTGAGGATGAAGATGGCAAATGGAAGGCGGGCGAGAAAACCTGCTCCTCAAGGGCGTCGTGGCGGTGATGGAGATCGCTGTGGTGTGGTGTATGGGGGTTGTGATGGTAATTACGAATCGCAGGACCGGCCCCGCCGTTGCCGCTGCCTTGCGGTGGCCCCGCCGACGAGGTATCACTGCTCCCGCTAGCAGCCGTCAGTCCTGACCCTGCTATAGACGCCGCCACCGCAGCTGCTGCTGGTATCGCTGCCGTTGCTGCAAACTCCCGTTGCTGCTGCTCCTGCTGCACCGCTAGCTCCTGTTGTTGGTGGCGTTGCAGTGGCGGCTGATCGTGACCCACATTGACGTTTGAGCCCTCCTCCCCAGACTGGCATAACTGCTGTTGTTGTTGCGGTTGAAGCTGCATCTGTTGCTGCGGCTGTGGGGCGGCTACAACCCCGCTGATCGCGCCAATATGGCGGCTGGCCGAGGATATGGCTGCTGGCGACGCAGTGGAGACAGACGGCTGCGGCCTGAGTGTGCGATTGAGGGCTGCGGGCGCGGAGGCGGTGGTGGCGGCGCGAGTCGCATTAGTCGCGTGGTGAGGATGAAGATCCGCTGGATTGGCGATGTGTCCATCTGGGTCAGAGCCCTGAAGGGATAAAGACGTGAGGAGAAAGGCAGGCAAGCTTGTCCAAGCAGGGAGGGAGTCGAACAGCCGGCGAGTTGCAACTTTACCGGCAGCCTTGGACAGTCCTTCGACTTGGAACTAGGGCCGAGACTAAAACAACAATCCGTTATTGTATACTTTAGTTACAAGCTTTAAAACCTAAATGTGATTGCGCTCCAGTTGACAAAAGGGCAGGGTAGCCGGCAAATTGCTTCAGGGGCATCGTTGCAGGTTATGAACCTATGCATACGTTTGGCCGCAAAGATCTGAAACGAGTTATGTTCGTGCTCACGGACGACAGGCAATCCGCGCACGGCATCAACTGCAGAGGGAAAGCCTTTAGATGTATCTTGGACCCAAGGTACCTTGCCGGCTGATGGGTTGGCTCCGTTTGCACCAGCATCAATGGGGGCTGTTGGTGCTGTCCGCGGGCGCTTAAGGTCTGTCGCGTCCGTGTTTGAGGGTCCTACGAGGACAAGTACCCGCGGTTTTGCATCTTTAAGAAAACCCATCATAAACAGTCATACACAAGCTTTTTAAGTTTTCATTAAGTACCTGGACGTTTAAGTCTACGACTTGCATTGGCAGCATAGTCCGTGCTACAAGTTGGTGTAGCTGACGCTGCTGGGACCGCAGCCGCCTCCTCGGCCTCCAATGCTTGCACTTCGGCCGTCATTCCGACCCAGCGCTGTAGTATGCCCCGCAGCGCTGACAGCATCAACTGTTATGGGCTGGATGAGTCGCGATGACCCAACGCCGACTCGAACTAAGTCGTGGAGACCCTAAGCCCCAAAAATTTCAACTAGATAGCGTAGGGTCACAGCATTGCGTGCTGGATAGTAGTGTGCAGCACGTTTCCTGCCCGCGCTTGTGTTCAAGGAGGTCCAAACTGGCCCCAACGCCTTGTCATTTATCATGGATTTTCTACTTCAAGTATATCCTACTAGAAGCTGCAGTTACCAGCCAACAGGCCAGCTAGCTTCCTCCGCGGCTCCGTACGAAAGCAGTACACCTCTGCCTGCAAAGCGGCGAAACCAGCTAGAAATGTAAGGGCATAAACATTCAGTAATGCTCCATGGTCTTCTACATCTTGGTACATCATGGCGAATTGCGCGGTGCATGCAGCAATTAATTTGCGATAAGCAGTCACAAGGTTCAACACCTTGTTGGGGAATGCGAAAATCATGAATAACTCAATGTAGGCTCTGCACGGAAATGCGGTAAATGCGACCTCCGATAGAACGGAACCGAGTCATGCCCAAAAGCAGGTTTATGTCCAAAAGAAGTGGGCATCGCATCCTGCTTGCGATGGATTAAAAATGATCTGAATGACGTTTCGGACTTAGGGGTGCATGTCGTCAGGAATTGGAATTGCAAGCTAATCCGGCACGAACCAACATTCCTACAAGACCCGATCGGAAGGTTCCCCCATTTCCATACTGAGACAATAACTTGGGATAAGGTACCCTTAACAATACTTCATATTTGGTCTCATATGCTTCCTGAATTTTGTTGAACCAAGGCTACCTCGTCACCTTGCTCGCCAGGCTCTGTTGAATGAAGCGCACGAAACGGGATTACCGTGAATACATAAGTACTAATCCATAGCCCGTAATGGGCGTGACGCCCCTGTGGCCTTTCAGGCGATGGCGCACTGCGCGCCGCAGCAACTCCAGAATATCAGCTCGTCAGCTTCACTCCGTTCCGTGAGCTATGGGACAACAATTTCACCTGCGGTTGGACAGTGTGCAACGTCGACGAGGAGGCAGCAAGTCGCGGCGGCCGGTCCACCACTTTGCCTATGTCACCTTTTCCGGGCACCTTATGATCCTGCTCAGGCGACGGGGACCCTTAAGGGCCCTGGGATGTTGTCTCCGGGCGAGTGGCCCTTTTGCGCAAGGGGCTGTCGTCGAACGGCAGGCGTTAAAGGAGCAATTCCACGTCGCTCGGCAGATTGTGGCACCATTTCCAGGGCAAGTCTGCTTGTCAAGTCCTTGACATATCTAGGAACTCTCCGTTCATAGCTAGCGCGTGGCCCTGGCCTAACAATTTGCGTCCGATAATGCGGGCCTGACGCCCACAAAAAAAATGCTGAAATTTGTTTCGCGGCCTCGTGCTTCTTGCCCATTGCCATGCGCAGGATCAAGACTGCTCGACGGCACTCCCGCTGACGTCCGGGGCCATGTCCCAATCTGCGACTATACGCCTAGGTTGCGCACCCTCCGTCGTGTTGGCCCCAGCGTTGAACCCTAGATTCCCCCTTGCCGCCAATTCGCCGTCAGCGCTGACCCAAATGGACGCGACCCAGATCGAGCGCAATTTCTCGGCAGCTATGCCTGAGCTGCAACAGCAGCTCGCGACCGTCGGTTCCTTGGATCCTGGCAGGGGGGACACCGAAGAAGCATCCAGGACTGCAGCGGCTGTTGTCCCGGTTGCTATTCCTACCGCCACCCCCGCCGCAGAAATGGAGGGACGGATTGAGTCGGAGCCAGGCTCTCCTTCCCATCCCAGCGCAGCTGACGGAAGCTTAGCTGTCTTTCAGGGACCTGTTGCTGCAAGGCGATCTCAACAGGCAGGGGGGCTGGCGGCAAATGATCGCTTGCGAGACGATATGCCAACCGCCACCGCTGCCACCAGCTTAGGAAGCGGACCCTCCAGCCCCTCCCTGTCCCCTCCAACTTCACAAACCCGTCCTCAACACAACCGACAGCCTATTCAGCAGCTTCAGCGATGGCAATCTGCGGATTCGGCATCAGCATTTGGAAGGCGGCCCGCCCTTGGATCCGCCCATGCAGCATCACCCGTGCAGTCGACCACAGCCACAGGAGCGGCAAGGCAGCTTGGTGGCGAGGAGTTATCCCCAGAGCCGCAAATTCGGACAAATTGCACGTTCAGTGAGGGGTTGTCGACAGGGCGGCATGATACGACGGTGTTGGCGTTATCATTACGCCCCCACGACACGGGGCAGGGAACCGGTAGCTCAGCGGCTGGGACGCGGGGCTCACGGTCTTTGCGACGACCTGCACGGGACTCCATGGCCATGGCAGCGCTAAATATCGCCCGGCGATCTGACGCGGGTAGAGCTGGCCAAAACCGAGTGGAAGGCAGTAGCAGAGGCAGTTGTGGCAACCATGACAGTGGGAGTGGCTGCAATCCCTCCAAGCCCGGCTTGAGAGGGGGCACGAGGGCGACTCTTGGGTTGGAACGTCCGCAAGGTGGCAGCCGCGATGGCAGGAGTGGGAGTGGCGGCCAAAATGTTCCGGTAGCTCCCGCAGCTGTAGCTTTAGCTGTGGCTGCAGATGCGGCGGCGGCGGCGGCGATGGATGATGTCGGCGACAGGGCGGACGGGATGTCGGGGGCGGCTAGGGTCAGCGGGGGCCCCATACGCAGCAAACAGTCCCGCCAAGAAGCAATTGAGAGTCCGACTTCACCTCCTCCCTCCTCTCTTGTTGGGAAGTCCTCACCTTTCCAACGACCTTCTCCCATGGAAACCTGCTCGACCTCACCGAGGCGGCGGCAGCAGCAAGTACCCCACCGCCAGCAGCAGCAGCGGCAGCAGCAGCAGCAGCAGCAGGAGGAGGAAGCCTCTGGGAGACAGTGGTTGGAGCGATCTGGGTCGGCGGCCGCGCCCCATGGGTCAGTGGCAGTGACTTTGGCGCAGCTGGATGATGACAGCCTTCACCGCAACGGGTCGGAAACCAGTTGTAACCCACGGGTCGGAAACGGGTCCGTTCCTCCTTCCAGCGCCTCGTCGCCAACGCGAGCCCGCGAGCGACAGCTCACTGACGTGAGTGCGCAGCAGCGAATGCGGAAAGCAGAGAGGCCGGCGCGGTCCCTGCGGCGGGAGACGCAGAAGCTGAAGCAGACCTGTTACGAGACGCTGAATCATTCGCTGCTGGCGGCAGAGGCGGATAACGAGCGGGCTCAGAGTTGCGCAGCGACTAGGGAGGTTAGCTTGGCGGCGGCAGCGACAGCAGCAGCAGTGGCGGCGGCGGCCTCATCTGTGACGCCCAGTTTGGCAGTTGATGCAGCGCCGGATGCGGAGGCGGAGGCGGAGGCGGCAGAAAATCCCGCGCTCAGTGAGAGGTTGCCGTCATCACCGCCGTCGATTGCGTCCGTGCAGCAGGCGAAGGCGGGGTCGCTTGGATGTGAGGGCGCCGCTGTCCATGCGTTGTACGATTGGAGCGAATATTGGGATCGTACTGCAGGGCGAGGTAGCGATGCATCAGATTCAGAGAATGATTCTGGAGAGCCGTCAACATCGTACGACAGCACTATCGTGCCGCTTGGGCAACCGCCGTCGGGCTGGCGGCGGCGGCGGATGATACGGCTGTTTCCGGTGCCGCGACCGCACCGGAGAAAGAGACGGGTTTTAGCCAGGGCGGCGGTGGCGGCAGCAGCTGCTACTGCGGTGGCGGCGACGCTGACGCCGACGTCGGTACCCAGCGGCGACGCAATGGACGCGACTAACGGCCTTGGTGCGCGACGCGGTCGTGAGCGCTTCAGTTTTCCGTTTACAGTTTCCAGAACCTCTGATGCGCCCATTGGCTTTGGATGCCACTCAAATGGGCCGCCGCCGTCACTGCTGCCTTCTTCGCTGCTAGCCCGGCCGCCGCTGCTCCAAGCGCAGCTACAGGATCTCCCACAGCAGCTATTCGCGTTTGGGAAGGAGGACGGACCGCCGCAAACTGACCCAGGGGTCATTGCAGCCGCAGTGGGATCGACAGGGGCAGAGGTGGCGCCAGTGAAACCCGAATGGCTGCATGTTTCTGCCCATCCGGGACCTTTCGCTCGCAAATCAGGTCAAGGCTCATGCAACGGGCCAGCGGGAGAGGTCGCTCCGGAATCAGCGGCGGGTTCAGGAGCAATGTTAGGAACAGGAAGGTTAGCAGCGCAGCGTACGGCAGCATCAGCGTTTTTAGAGGTTGCGGCGCTGCCGCCGCCCAGCTCAGTCCCGCTGCCCACCACCACTGACGCCGCGTCTTCTTACTCACTGCTCGCCGCGCCGCCATTTGTGCTGTTTGCTGAAGCGGTTCCCGAGCATCGTGTCGTGGTATACCGCTACCGACCCACGGGTCGTTGGGTCTGGCAGCCGCTGGTGCGGGTCACCTCCGCCAACTGTATGGGGAGGGACCTCGTTGCGGTTACCATCCCCACGGTTCCTGCAGCTGTCGCACCGGGCAAAGCTGCGACGATGGCGAAGCCAGCAGTTGACGGGGCAGCTCTGGATTACTCTGGCGCGATAAGCCCCGTAGAGCTTTACTTGGCGGTGTACCCGCCAGCGGGAGTCCCTCACGCCGCCGACGACGGCGGGAGCGATGTGCCTACCGCCAAAGTCGAAGGGTTCGAGCCACAGCCTGCGGCGGCAGCGGCGGCAGGGACACATCCTTTGCCTCCTCTCCAACCTCCTGGCAATGATCAAAACCGGGCAGGACGCATTGACCCCGGCAGCGGCGGCGGTGGCGGTGTGTTTGCAGCTTCCGCTAACAGATTTTCCGTTGGTTCTGCAGCCCAAGCGGGCGTCCCAAAGCTGCATGGCGACCGCCGCGGCGGCGGCTGCCGGCCCGCTGCACTGACCTCAGTGGCGGCACTGGTAGCGGGGGCTGTTGATTCGGCTGTGGTTTCGGTGCCGATGCCGTCCCTGGAGCTCACTCGGCCTGGACATTACCTGCTAACCTCCTCCCTGACCCATGGGTCACATTGCGGCGCTGCCACTGGACTGAGCGGGAGTGAGTGTGGTGGTGCTATTGTCGACAGTAATCATGGCGGCAGTAGCTGTGGCATGGACATTAGGGGCGGCAGGGCGGCCGGACAGGTTTATCTGATCCCGGCAGCAGCGGCAGAGCCGCCGCCGTCGGCAGGGAGTAGCACAGCAAAGGCGTCGGCAGCCCAATCGGCGTCCCAGGGACCAGCACCGGCGCCGGCGGCGGAGGCGGCGGCGGCAGCACAGGCACCAATGGACTGGACGCCGCTATCTGTGTTGACAGCCCTGTCGCCGTCATGCCCTACCCCAGCGGTTTTAAGTAACCGGGAAAACGGGCAGCTTGAAACACAAAATCCTTGCCATTCACCACATTCTTCGCCACTCTTACACCACTCACGGCCACAGCCACCAGCAGCCTCCGCCGTCGCCACAGAGCTCACCGCCAACACCGTCGCAGCAGCAGTAGAAGGAGAAGGCCGCCCTCACGGGAGCTGTAGTGGCGGCCGCGCCAGCCTCACCGCTGGTGGCTCTACTACCGCTACTGCTACTGCTACTGCTACTGACACTGCCACGGCTGCTTCCCCAGGGCTGCGGCTCACAGCGCAGCCCGTTCTGCGTCACGATGTCGTCCTGGTTCTCGATGGCAGTAGCTTTATGGGTGAGACCCTGTGGGACGACGGCAATCACTGGGTTGTGGATTTGGTATGCATTATTTCAATTAATTAATGTGTTTTATTTAATATTTTTACTTTTGTTCATTATTATTTTATAGGTTATTTCAAAATATTTGTCAAGGTAAGGCAACGGGGGCCTCACGTCTTTGTGCCGAGCCAAGCCGAGCGCTGTGTAGGAGTTGGAAGTGAAGATGGCGGCGGCGGCGGCGGCGGCGGCGGCGCGGATGTCCTATATCTGGCGCCTGCTAAACAGGAACATGCGCTCTTCCGTACGGTCTTTTTCTCACGGGTAGCTATGCTGCCGCTCTGCCGTGTGAATCCCCCTCGCTTTTCTCGCTGTTACATGGCCTCCCATGCTGCTGCTGCTGCTACTGCTGCTGCTGCTGCCGCTACTGATGCTTCTCTCCGTGACCGCTGATCACTGGCCAGGGTGGCGGGGGCGGGACTGGGAGCAGTCCGCTCTGGAGCTGCGGAGGATGTGGGCGGGGAGTCAGCGGGTGCGGCCGGGGGTGCTGGTGCTGGCCACGAGCAGGTGCGTGGGAGGGAGGGAAAGTGGGAGTCAGGGAGGGAGAGAAAGAGAGAGACGCGCACGCATGTTGCGCGGGCTTTTACTGGCTTCGATGGTGAGGAAGACGGGTCCGTTCGTGTGTGTGTGTGTATGTGTGCGTACGGCTGCAGGACCATGAAATCGTTCCAGCACGACTGGCTGCACAAGCAGGCCTTCCTTCCTCAGCCGGACGTTTTGCTGCTGGCGTTGGGGACTCAGATCGCATATCGAATAGCGGACCCTGCGGTGGACGCAGCGGCGACATCGAAGTCGACGTTAGCAGCGCGGATTGGGAGAGCTGCCTCACGACATGCTGGACGGCTGCCATCGGACTGGACGGCTGGCAGTTGGCGGTTGGACGAGCGATGGACACAGCAGCTAGATAGCATGTACGACGCCGCTGCTGTACGCCGGGTCGTTGACTCCGTGGTACAGCAGTACAACAGTGTGCGGATTGCACTTGCACCGCCGTCGCGGTCATTTCCTCGGCTGTCGTCGGCACAGCCGTATTTCCGTACGGATGCGGATTGTGGGGCTGGTGCTGCATTGGCTACGACTGCTACAAATGTGCAGCCCAGCGCCAACACCGCTGGAACAGTCAACGGGGACGGGATAGATGCTGCAGCTCCGTCAGCGCCTTCGACAAATGACCGTTTTACGGCATCCCCAGGCCGTCCCGCTGTGTCGTACGGCTTGGGGAAGCTGCAGAGCCGCCACTTGGTTTGTTTGGAAGTGTACGGCACGTTGGCGGATCGCGTCATGCAGGACATCCGGGATCGCATCACTAGGGTTGCCAGCTCTCCCTTAACCAGGCCAGCTCAGGATCAGCGCAAGGACGCGGCGGCGGTGATGGCGGGCACTCCCGACGCCGCTGGCGGCGTGTGTTTCGAGCTACAGCCCCGTGGACCCCGCGGCGAGTGGTGTACGTTGTACGTACTGCCGGCCGCCTCCGGGAAAGCTGCCGCGATGCATTACGTGATGAAGCGGTTCAACATTGATGCCGCAGCGGTAGTGGCGGCGGGCGATACGGACCGTGACGTGAAGCTGCTGGCGGCGGCGGGCGCGGCCATCACGACGGCGACGCGGCCGCCGCAGGCCCTTCATCAGCTTCTGCTGTCCAGCGGAAACCGTACCGCAGTACATAGCCAAATGCCGCCGTCACAACCACCGCAGCTTCAGTCACCGTCAGCGCCAGCTTCTAATGCCGCTTCGAGCGGTGTCACCGTGGCGCCTGGATTGGAGCTTAGCAGCGACGGAGGTGGCGGCGACGACGGCGGTGCCGGCGGTGGCAGCAATAGCAGCGGCGTGGGGCTGATGGTGCATTCGAGACAGGAGGGTCCGGCGGGTGTTATGGAGGGGCTGCGCCTTTTGCGCCTTTTGTAGCCTGTTTAGGATTGCACGGTCCTTATCCCGCGTGACACGTGGGGGGCGAGGAGGGGACGAGGAAAGACGGGTGGTGCGGTTCCATTTCACTTGCCGCCGGCTCGGGACGTATGGGGGAAGGAGAGGGGGGAGAGGGGGGTTTCGGAGGCAGAGGAAGAGGGCGAGGAGGCGGGGGACAGGAAGCCGTGTGGTGCCGTTGTTGGGAAGAGAAAGCGCGGGGAGAAGGTGGGAGAAGACTGATTTGCAGAGACCTGATGGAGTGTTTTGAGCGATCGAGTCAAACGTGTTGTCATGTCGCCCTCTTTCTCCGCCAGAGATGAAGGAAAGCACCTCACCTCACTTCTCACTTCACGTCTAGGCGTACGGAACGAGCGGTAGGGAGAAAAGTATCATCACCGCCGTAGAGCCCCGGGCGCATAGGGTTCGAGGTTCAGTTGGGATATTCTGTTGCGATATTCTGTTGCGATTCGTAGCGTATTAACGAGGACCACGACAGGCTTGGCGTCCCCCGGTACCCTTCCCTCTCACGTCTTTGCTCCTGTATGTGGATGTGTGGATGTGTGTGGATGTGGGGGAAAGGGACCTGTTGTGATCGTGCGTGGCTCGGCGTTTTCGGGTTTAAGGGCAAGGGTGCGGATGCGGGGCCGTCGTACGCCAGTTGTGTACGTGTGTCTATATATGTGCGTGCTCGTGATTCCTTCGCATGCGGCTGGGGTACCTCTTTCCCACTACATCTCTACATCTCTATGCCGTCTCCCCCCTTTCTCCTTCTCTTCACGTTTGCAGTCGTGTTTTCGTTTCCTCATCTTCGGTTTCCGACTTCAGAGTCGCAAAAGGTGTATCGGAGGGGAGGAAAGAGGAGGGAAAGGTTGTCGCTGGGAGGATCTCGTTGCTGACGTTCGGCCTGCATGAGTGCCACGCAGCAGGGCGTATGGGCTACTTGCTTGGTTTGTCGTTGTCCGTTGGCGCGCGAACACGTGTGTGTATGCGGCTTGTGCGTCCTTTGTGCGCGTTGTGTTGGGGAGCAGACAGAAAAGAAGGGGAGGATCTAGGTTCATCGGTGAGGCTCAGGAGGGGAGCAGAATGGGGGTTAGGGGGAGTTGGCGTCGGGTTGGTTTGGCGCTTTGGGAAGGACCGGGACGTCAGTTCATACAGTCTATCCTCCACGGCGACGGAGGCAGGGGGGGACGGAGGCACCGCCCACGAATAGAGAATTCGCGTGAGAAGGGTTAGCAGAGAATACGTAGATATGCAACAGAGGAGAGCTATAACGTAGCTGTAGCAAAACACCAGCGGTAGCAGCAGCAGCGGTAGCGTTGATAGAAGGAGCGGTGAAAAATGTGACATTGCCTCGGCGTATCATATATCTGTGGTGTGGTATGTGTGTATGCGCGCGCTGTACGAGTGTGCGCATACGTGTGACCTCCCGGCGGTTCGTGTATGTCTTTGTAATGCTTGCTTGAATCCTTGAAGAGTGGTAGTATGGATCGGGTACTTTACCAGTTAGTTCGTTGCTCCTGGGCAGTTACTAGGTGATAAGTTGGTGGCGGTGCCTCATGTGTTGCGGGTTTTCATTCTAAGGCAACAGCGCATCTCCACAGCGACGTAACTAAGATGGAGAGGTATGATGTGATTTGCTTAGCAGTGTATGATGAGCGGGACAGACTCCCCACCCCCTGCTGCTACCCATTACTTACCATCACTACCCATCACACTACCACCATACCCTTATCCCCCCAAACCCCCCCACACGCGCCATAGCTCCCCACCCAAAGCCCTCCTCTCCAGCTTCTACCAACACCATACCCATCGTCACTAGTGCCACCTTACTGGCCCCACCACCACACCCATTCCGGTGGTGCTTGAAGCAACCGCATGCCTTCTCTCACTCCGAAGTGACTGCCTGCTTTCCGATTGCTCACGTCTGTGTACAACACGGCGAGATAGCTGTCTGGCACTCGGAGACGGAGATTCGCGAGATTACTTGTCTTTTTTCGCCTTCCTCCTCTTCCCTTTCTTTTCACATTCCACCTTCAACCTTCCCTTTTCCCTCTTTCTTCCCTCTCAGGTCACGAAGTCTGTGAAATACAGTCGTACAGCTCCCCGTACTTCCGTACTATCGAAATACGTCATGGCGAATTGGTTAAGCAAGTTAGTAGGAAAACACATACGAGCTGCCGAAGCCAGCGCGTCAAAAGCTTTGGCACTGACTGCCCCCCCCAGCAGGGCAACGGTGGGAGCACTAACAGGAAAGCATATACACACAAAAATACGAAGCTCAGCTGAAACAGTCAAAGCACAGCTCAAGACCCAACCACAATCAGCCAATCACGATCTGAAGGGGAGAATCGCGCCCGTCGTATCAAATTCGATTTCGTGTCCCGCGTGAGCCACTCTCCCGTCCACGTCATGCTCCAAAGCCCCGCACACGCAGGATGCCCCATGGATTCCGATGCCGTATCCATGGTTACGGTTGCAAGTTGTGTATGTGTGTCCACCTCCAAATAAGGCCCCGCCCCGTCCCCCCCGGCAGGTGGGTGGGGAGGAGCAAAAGCTACAAGGCAGGAAGTCGTGTTGTAAGTGCAGCGGCGAAGGGAAGTCAAGTGCAGCGGCGCGCGCTCGCGCCCCCATCTCTCCCGCCTCCATCGGCTCATTCGAATCTCGTTTCTTGAGCTCCTTACGCTGAGGTTGCACGCCATGGCTCTGCGCTGTAAAGCCTACCACGCGCCTTGCCATAACATGCTTAATACAGGCAGACCTTCCGCATCCTACTCGTCACCTGACTTGTCGTGCAGCAGTACATATTCCCGGGTGCTCTGTCCCAGTCGTACAACATCCTTTTCCATCAGCTCATAATACCGGAGCGCCTCCAGCCTCTCACCTGAACGGGCGGTGAGAGGGTAAGAGGCGGAGGGGTCAATGGAGGAGCGGCAATTCGAAAACGGGAAAAGAAAAGAGCCATCTTAACCCTAACTGACCCGCTAGTTCAATCGGCGCCCTCGCTACCCCCTCACGGCCCACTGGACCAGACCGGCACAGGGGTTAAAACCAACAACAGACCCATATCAATTTGACCCAGATCAATATGACCCAGATCGGGTTACATTGGGATCCAAATCGACATCCTGGCCCTCTTGAGACAGGGTAGGCAGGTGGGTTGAAAAGAAGTAGTTAGGTAGTTACGAAACAAAACGACGGGTAAGAAGGTGGGGCGCTTTGGCGACTCACCGTTAAGGAAGGTGCCGTTGACACTGCCCAGATCCAGAAGGTACGGACGTACGGCACTGATGGGCCGACCGAATTCGTCATCCTTCTGCGTCAGTCGGAACTGCAGCACAGCATGCTGTTTCGAGCAGGAGGGGTGTGCCGTGATGATATCCGCAACGTGCATGTCCCGACCGAACAAGTAGTGGTCCATCCTGTCGTACAAGGAAGAGGCGCAAGGAGGCATCGAGAGCCGCAGGTGGTTGTTATTCAGTTGGAAGATACGGCAAATGGGGAGCAGAAGAAATCAAAACGCAGGGCTGCAAGGCTCAACAAAAGGAGGGAAACACGCAACGTCAACCCGTACCTGTGCCGTACCCGTATTACTACTACTACTAACAGCTGTACCTTGTCGAAAGGTAAGTTCAGTCTAGCCGCGCCTCAAAACCTTTCCCAGCATCCCTCCATAAATTCCAACAGATGCGAGGGTCTAACCTTTTTAGTATAACAAAAATCCTTGCCGTACCTGTGGATCCTGTACGGCTCGTCCTGCAACTGATCATTTTTGAAGATGTACAACCGCCATCTTTTGTCCGGTAAACGAGACTCCGGGGGAGGCACGTGCTTAAGCTCAATCCCACCTGCCACCTGCCGTACCATAACCACCACCGCCGTACACCGGGATCATTACGGCAAGTTCCAGGGGAAGTGTTTGTACCGGAGTGGAGTACGTTGCAGCATATCGTGCCGGGTTTCGTCTCCGAGGCGGCCCCCGCCCGCCCCAACCGCCCTAACAATCATACTCAGCCTTAGCCCAAACCCCAGCCCCAATGCGGTCCCCCCGGCCCTAAAGCCCCGCCTTCCTCACCTTCTTGGTCTCAGCTGCCAGTTTCCCCGACAGCCCCAAATTCGGCTGCTCCTGAGTTCACACAGGAAGTGGCAAATACACAGGCGTGGAAGGAAGGAGGGTAACGTAACCTCACTTTTTGGAGAGTCGTACACAACTGGGAGGGTCTGGAATAGGTAATGAAGGGAAAGGAAAAGCATCGAGCCATACACCAAAACACACACGCACACGCCCACTCACTCGCGCAATCTGTGCTGCTGGAACGCGGCAGCCACATCCCACCCGTTTCCGTACTCTCATTCCCGCCAACTCTCTGACCTTTGGCGCTGTCGGTTTCGCTGCTTCCTCTGCCTGGCGTTGCCGCTCTTCCCGCTCCTCTGCAGACACATACCGGGCCGCTTCCGCATCTCGGCCACCGCGACTGCCGCCGCCCCCAGGCTGGCTTCGATCACCGTCAACCCCGCGTTCACGCTTTGCCTCCCGTACTCCGCTGGCATCACCGTCACGGCGAGCGCGGGCGTCACCGCCGTCGCCATCCCCTGGAGCCTCGCGTCTACTGCCGCCGCCGCGTTCATCCCGCTCTCGCTGCCCCTCCCGCCTTTCCCGGTCCCGGTCCCGGTCCCGGTCTCTGTCACTGCCGTGACGTGATACCGTGGCGTCGCGAGGCGGCTCCTCCACACGACTTGAACGGCCGCTGCCGCCGCGACCCCGCTCTTTATCATGGTCCCGGTCTCTATCAGATTCCCAACTCCTGTCGTACCCCCGGGTACGGTCGTAACGGCTGCTGCGGCCTCCGGCGGCGCGGCTGTCGTCCAAGCTGTCGTAAGCGGTTTTGCCACTCCGCGGCCGAGGCGGTGAGCGGGAGTCGCTTCGTTGCCGCTTGGCTGCGAGCGGTGCGTGGAGTAGCTCAAGCGCTTGGATGCTGGTGGTGATAAGTTATGATCATGATGATGGTAAGTGAAGGGCAGGGAAGTTTGGAGCTTGCATGTGCGCCTGATGGCGGGTATGTGTTACTTGCAGTGGAGTCAAGGGGTTGGGGAGAAGCCCGGACGTGGGGGCTGTTCACAGCATGGCGCCTGAGGGTGGACCGGACTTCGCGCGCGCGAACGAAGACGAAGGCAAGTGATGGATTCGACTTACTGTCGCTCATGGTTGCTCCAATTGCTAAACAGCCAGTCAGGCGAATCGCGCCAGCAGCTGGGGTTCAGCAGTAGTTCCCGAATCCAGTCCGGCAAGGACTACATGCCAGGTCATGTATGGTTATGGCTTAACATTCCGAAGAGCTTCATTGAGTCAGCGTCCATATGTTCAGCCGGGACAGCAGCGGTACGGTGATTTGTTTCCTGGTTGTCTTAGCAAGGTAACCCAAGTCGATGGTCACTGAATAACCTTATGATGTCTACTATCTTTTTCGTATTCTACGAAACTACTTGGTGGTTGGGAACGGGAACGCGGACAGACAAGAGACAAGAAAGCGAAGCGCTAGCCAGGGCTTTACTCGCGATGAGAATGCTTGCAAGCTGACCCAATCGTAGGGGCGGGCAAAACAAATGAACTCGTGTGCTGTACCAAATGGCCAAAGTCAAAGATTCATATGTACCAGAATTGTCGTAGACCTTTCGATAAAAAGATGACAGTGAAAGGCTTGGGTTTGAGCATCTAGGTAGACAAGCTCAATTTATTTGATACTGTACACTGATCTATTGATGGCGATCTATTTGTGGCAATGAAACTTGATCCGTTCGCGGCAGAACCAAATTCGTATGACGTATCGACCGCCGACACATTTTGTGCTGCTGAGCAGATGACCGCACGCAATACATTTTTATTGTGCCACTGGCTTGCTTGCCTATGGATTAACTGTCGGTGGGATTTAATGCACTTTTGCCATAGGATAAAAGGCAGTTCCGGAGCCATACACGAGAGGCCCTGAGCTTCTTGGTAACGCTATCTTGGAAAAACAATACTGAATTGCTACAAGCAGGCGGGATCGCACGAGCTTGGACAATAGCGGCCTTGCTGTCGGTTCAAATTACCCTGCACACCCGTCCTGCAGTCAGTTGTGACGCGTGGCAATCCAGTTGTCACATGCTATGCAGATAACGTGCTGTCTTGTGACGCAGCAGCCTTCCGGGCGAGAAGACCCCGCCCGGCTTGCGTATGGACACGCCTCCCCAAGCAGGCGTCACATTCACCCCTCTTCCTCCTCCTCCTCCTCCTCCTCCTCAACATCATCATTATTGTTGTTGTTGCGTCTCTCAAATATTTTTGATCTGACTGCTGAAAGTGAGCAACATTCACATACAGAAGAATGTCAGATCAAGTATTACGGCCCATGGAGGAGCCGGGCTCTTTGCTGACTTTAACACTGACGACCCTTTGACTCGCTACTGCCACTTTTACTAACTAGCTACGTAGCCTCATGGACGAGTCATTTTCACACGCGGGAAGGAAAATGCACACCACGTGCACTCTCCTGTTATTGGTTCATTATCACATACCTCGTTGTATGTTTGGCTGCTGCTGCTTCCACCGCATATTACATGCATTCTCTGTCACGAAACTACCGCATTGCTGCTTCCCAGTCTAGTCCCGCCTGCCGCTGGCCATCTCATGCGCGCTAAAGCTGCAAGCGCTCAGCCTCAGATGTGCATACGTGCACAATGCATAATACCTACCTAGCTTCTGAAGAAGAAATGGGGCCCAAGCTGTTGCTGGGGCCCGGCCAGCGATATATGGTTAGATAATAATAGGGCCATATATAATAATAATGATATATTAATAATAATGATGATGATGCTCTTATAGCGGGAATTGCTTGGTATACATTGTGCACCGACAGGTTAATAAACTGACGAATGGTACGTAGGCAGATGGAAAGGCAACTGTCACCTATCCTGCCAGTAGTGGGTTAGTGTAATAGTTGGTAGTTGGTAGTTGGTTGGTTGGTGAAATAGCTGGTTAACAAAATTTGTGTTGTCACATCTACCTGTTAAAATGTGACGGTGCTCATCGTCGGGTTACTCTAACTGGATAGGTGGGCCTGCTGCTGAGTAACACAGCCAATTCGATGATGGGCGGGGGTGCCAGGTACCTGATGAGGACGTCGGGCCCCGGTAACCGAACTTGTTGTAGGATTTTACCTAAAAGCTTAAAATCCCAACCAAAACCCTAAGGAAAGCAGGTAGCTGCACATCACGGGGGTGTAACTGGGGGCGGGGTCCCAGGTACTGCGTGCCAAGTATCGGCCAAATAACTCCCCCGTAACCGCATCAGGGGGACACTTTCTGGGGTCCATCCATCAAGGCTGCTGTAGTACTAGTAGGGGGGGGTCATAGTACTTCAGAAATGTGGAACATTAATCAATATCGGAAATCGGTAAAATCGGTAATAAAAAAATTTAGAGACTTCTTATATCTCCTTGAATCATTTTCGAAATCATGAAATTATAAGGTAAAATATCCATACAAATCAGCAGCCAAGCTAACCTGAAAGGGTTAGAAGGTTTAGAGAATAGAGCATACGACCCTGACAGGGTTAAGAAGCTTCACGAGCGCCTAGGAAGGGTTGAACAATATTTAAAAAGTTTATCAAATCGGAAATCGGAAATAAAGGGCACCGATCCGTGAACTCACATGCATATGTACATACATATTTTAACCATGCATATTTATGGAACGTCCTTGTTTCAACAATCATTATAATTATACTAATTACTGTGTTGTAAACAGTACATATTTTCCAACTGCGTGCATGTTTGTTGCCAACAAAAGCAGCTTGCTTACGTACTGAGAAGCAGCCATCGTCAACACACGACCATGCATGACGTACGTGCAGTATCCATCCTGCTGCTGGGGTGTCTCCGTACGGGCGCTACGGGTAAGTAACATACGCGATGACGACCAGTTGTTGTCCATCTGGTTTTGGCCCATCTTGTGATCTCCGATGTAGGGCCTTGCTTTGCTGCATGTAGATAGGCGGCTATCTATAACGGAGTTACGACGATCATACGTACATGTATATAAGAATATAAATACGTTTAATAACGTTACACAACCCACAATCCTATTAACTGATGCACCTGTGATGCACGTACATCGATTTATGTTTCGTACGATGTACAGTACGTACATATGTACAGCATTACAAGCACTAAGATGACAATCTGACCAACTCTGTACGTATGTCCGTCCCTGGATGGGTATGAGGGCCATGTACATTCATGATCATACCAGTACCTTCCTGAACTGCGGGTATGTATGTATGCATAGATGGCAGGCAGATGTGTCGTTTGTAACGTTCAGATATCGTCTATATCAATATCCGATCCCTGCTGCCTATCCTTGCTACCTTCTCCCGACAACCATTAGATGGGTGGATGGGTGAACAAATGGCCGCAGGACAGCGTTGTTGACCGCTGGCGGGGTGAAACCCGGCAGGCATAGACGGCGTCTGGCTTCGACAAACGGCTTACTAAGATATATAGCATACAGCGGACGACAAGAAAAAGGGATCTAGGCAGGCCCTGCTATCCGTACGTATGCTATCCGTACATAGGTGCGCCAGACAAACGTAATCCGCCCTGCCTCTGTATTGCACAGATGCCTTCTCCTTGATCTCCTCCTCCTCCTCCTCCTCTTCATCGCTGCTGCTCATCGGTGGTTACACGGACGATAACATGTAGTGTTGAGGGAGGTCCCACCTCGCTCACCGACGGACCACCAAGCGCGATTGCACCTGTATGTGTTGCGCAACCTTCACCTTCAGACCGTTACGTAGGAGCGTACGAGGAACCTGACGGAAACACCCAACTAACGAACTACCTCATTCGCATCAAGTCCATCGCTCCCCGCCGGCCATCAGATCATGATGTCGGCTTTATGTGTGTGTCGATCGACAATCAACGCCCGTGTATGTTGGATGTGAACAACCAAGCACGCTAGCAACCATGAGGGCGTGCGCAAATGTTGCATTGCCTTGTATGTAATTACCGCACAGCAAGTCGCCGCCGTACCACCTGCGTGCGGCAGTCCGTCCGTCCGTTCGTACCGAGCGGGACGGATCCAGACGGACAAATGGACAATGTGGATGTCGTTAGCTATCTCGCTGCTTGTGTGCGAGTACGGCGGGAAGCGAAATCGGTTGCCTGATTACATTGCCCCGAGCACATATAGCAGTTAGACGGCTTAACAGGGAGGGACAAAGGAACATCGACGGACGCACAGACGGGCGGCTGCCGCCTCTTGTTTCTCTGTAATGGTATCCATCCGTTTAGGGCCAAACAGTGGAGGCACGATTGGAAGGATGTTCCGTTTCCTGCTGACCATCACCATGATATCAACCGTAGATTCTACATCCCCCCCTTTTAGGGATTCTACACCGCTGCCGGCGCGGCTTTGCCAGTGCCAAAACCCTAAGGATTATTACACACTCCGGAACACAAATACATAAACACACACACACACACACACACACACACACACATATATATATATATATATATATATATATATATATATATATATATATATATATATAGAATGTGTTGTTTAGGTCGGGGAATGGATAAAAATCAATCAAAAAATGAAATAAAAAATAAAAAACAATATACAAATTTTCAATCCATTCGGCATTCATGAACAGTGTCATTGGATGAGTGAAATATTGCACAGCTTCATTTTAATTTTTCTTCATTTTTATTGCTGAATGGAGTCCTTGTAGTACTACCGCCATTACTGCTGCTACTGCCGCTATTTCTGCTGTTGCTGCCGTTGCTAACAAATACCTTTGGAGGGGACTTCTTAGGCGGCGGTGGGATGACACGTGGGGGAGATGGACTAGGTGGAGGTGGGTTCGGTGGTGGTGGGCTGGGAGGCGGAGGTTCGGGAGGGGGCGGAGAGGGTGGCGGCGGGTTAGGGGGCGGGGGACTGGGCGGGGGTGGTGCCGGGGGTGGCGGTGATGGCGGGATGCGCTTTCGCGGTGCTGGGGGCGGGGACGGGTTGAGGGGTGGCGGGCTGGGAGGCGGGGGACTGGGCGGTGGAGGGTTAGGAGGCGGGGGGCTCGGCGGTGGAGGGCCGGGAGGTGGGGGACTGGGCGGTGGTGGTGAGGGGGGTGGCGGACTTCTTGGTGTACTTGGAGGGCGTCTCGGTGGCATGGGCAGTGAAGGTGGACTTGGAGGTGGAGGGAAGGGCGGCGGAGGGCTGGGTGGAGGGGGGTTTGGTGGCGGGGGCCTGGGAGGTGGAGGATTGGGGGGAGGGGGACTAGGTGGAGGAGGGCTTGGGGGTGGCGGCGAGGGTGGTGGTGATGGCGGTGGCAGCTGCGGCGTGCGCGGCGGGGACGCAGGAAGCCTCGGCGGCCGCCGCGGCGGTCGAGGTGGGGGTGGCGACGGTGCGCGCGGTAACGATGGAGGAGACGGTGGCGGCGACTTAGGATTCGGAGGAGGGAGAAAGTTGGGCCGTGCCGGGTTCAGGGCTGGCGGCGGGTAGGTGGGTGGCGGAGGCGGTGACAGCGGCGGCGGGGGTCTGGGTAGGAGAGGTGCTGGAGGTAAACGGGGACTCAAGAGAGCGCTGGGGAGCCGGCTGGGAGGGAAGGGGCTCGGGTATGGCCGTTTAGGGGGGCTACGGGGTTTGGGGGGCGGTCGTGGGGGTGACGGTGATTTCGGCTGGGAAGGAGGCTTTGACGGCTTCCGCGGTGAGGAGGGCCGCCTAGCTGCAGCCAGCGGCGGGTCCCCGACCTGGGGTCCCCCCTTGTAACCAGCCTGCTGCGCAAAGGCCGCTGGCCAGGGTGTCCATGCATGAGGGGAGGGTTGTTACGAGATTGCGAGTGGGGAGGCCGGGAGGGGGAGAAGTGGGGAGAGGGGAAGGGAAGGGGGAAGGGGGAAGGGTTGGTTCATGGAATGGAGAAGGGGCCCGATATGTCGTACGGGAGGGGAGGGGCTTAAAAACGTCTACAAAGGCAAAATAAATCCACGCACCTCAGCAGCACGCATAATCTGCTCTCATTCTCATCATAAGCATTATTGCGACATTTTATTTATGAGCAAAATAAAATATTTTAATTACAATATTGGAAAATTCAAAACACGAAGGACAGCAGGATGGCGAGGCTTAATAACACCCTGTCCGAAATGACCGTATGTGTGCTATCAGGTCAGTTTGGTTGGATACAGCAAGGGGATACGAGGGGGGCAAGTTAAGAAATTCACGAATTTAGTGGTGGCGGCGGCGGACCCGGCTCCATGAACCAGTCGCAATGATAGATAATAAAGTAATAAGGTGCAATAAGTCATTGCAAAAATGATAAATGATAAATTTTTATATTGTTATATTAATTTGATAGCATTACTAGCTAAGTTTACAGGGAGCGTGTCAAGCTAGTACGGGCTGCGGAAGTGCTTTGGTCCTGAACTGGGGGTGGGGGACTGAAGGCCTTACGGCCTTACGCAAACCATTCATGACTGGCGGTATGCGGCTGGGAGGTCCCCTGCGGGCGCTCCGAGCGAGGCAGGCAGCGATCTAGTTGGCGAAAAGAGCATGCATGCATAAATCTAGCTACACCTACCGACAGCTTGCAAGGCCAAAAGGATTGACAGAATCCCAACGCGCTTCTTCATCGTTCAGGCGACAGCAGGAAGGGCCCTGCTGTGCGTCCCTCCGCGTCCCTCGCGCCGGCGCTACAGACAGCAGCAAGCAAGCGGGGCGTTCCCGGCGGCGAACGCTCAAAGCAACCGTTGCGAGCAGGCTCCTGGTTGCGAGAGGCAGTGTTTTATTTATTTTAAAATGTCATTTTAGAATTCTCTGTGGTTTCAATCTTGCTGTGTTCACCGAGATAATCACGAGGCCCCAAGCAGTAATAGGTAGACCAGCCAGCAGGCAGCAGGGACGACCCACACCAGCAGCAGTAGCGAGCTACTAGCTGGCGAACGCCTTCATTTTGTCAGAGCTTTCGGATGTTCTATGATCAGGTATAGGTACAAGGCATTAATCCTTGCAAAGTTTTGCGTCCTAATAAGGCTAGGTGCAACCAAAGTTCCTTCGCTGCATACGTGCGTCCTCGGTGGAGAGGCGTGCGGAGCTCCTAGGATTTTGGAGTTGTTGAGCAGCTTCTTCCCAAGGTCCGTACATCGCCCGCCTTCGTTGCTACCTAGAATAATTAATGATTTCCTTTCGCATATTTGAAGTTTCTATGGGATAATTAGCGGACTTGGGGCTAGGATGTATGGAGCGAGAATGAAGTATCGCTCGATTCCTCACTCAATGTTCTTTGATTGTTTTCTTTTAATTGCGGGCGGCAGATGGCGGCCTGCTGGATGCTGGTATAGGTGCTAAATTTATTAACATGACAGTGATATACGCCATGGCTGCGGGCCCTTGCCCGCTTATTTCAGCCCAACCTCGTCATATCCCCCTGGTCCACCCACGGCAGCCGCTCCTCCAACATTGGTTGATCCCCCAAATCCCCCTTATCCCCCAATAAATGGTCTTATTCTGTCTGGTCTTACATCCAGCAGGGCGGATTACTCCTTTAAAAGGAGCGCGGGGTACATACGGACCAGATCAAAACATTCCTCATGTACTGCGTACGTACGAGACGTCCCAGCAGGGGTTTTGAAACACGTGCAGCAGCCCACACAAATATATACATGTATGTACGGCATGTCTGTGCTACGCATGCATGCATGTACGGCTGATAGATGAGTGGGTTTTGTATCATGCGGGGGATATCTGTTGTATCTAAATAAAGTGACTGCGCTGCTGTCTGAAATATATTCCCACATGTATAAAATAATGCCGTACGTACGTACACACGTACGTACAACGCACTTTATGTATGTACGGCCACGCACGGAACAGGTCCGCGTATAGCAGCTTTATAGCTTTTCGCCAGGATTATCACGCCGTCACTCGGTGCATGACAGCGCATACGACGAGATTCGTTGCTATGACATATATATACTGGTGTTGGATGGGGGAGGAGAGAGAGGACATGAGAGACAAGCAAGCCCACCCCGTCACACGCGTAGGCAGGGCAGCTCTAGACGAAATTGTACGAAGGGGCAAAGCCGCGAAATCCTTCTGTTCATGAAAGGGACAGCCAGCAGTAAGCTCTGCCTTCCTTATGCATCTCACACAAACGGTATACAGCCAGATAGAATTTGTATGGATATTCGGTTTGCCTAACTAACCACCTAGCTAGGTTGCTAGATAGATAGTCGGACGAACATTGCGCTCATGACCTTTCCTTGACGGCCGGACGCAGGCGGCGGCAAAACTGCAGGAAATCAAAAGATAGACAGAACTGTCTCCAGGAAATCGATAATGGCCGGGACAATACGACAATACGACAATACAACAGTCCCGCACACTCGCTGTACCGTATGCAGCAGCTACATCTGTGGCGAGCCCCTACGACTTCGCACGAGCAAGAGGTATGCGCATATCCCCCTCTTGGTGCACAACGAAGCACCCGTCGGGGTACGTGAGAGCCCGCGGTCAATACCTGGCTGGTACGTAGGCATGGGACTTTGGAATCGCATCAGCACTCAACCGTCAACCGCCAACCGCCAACAATCAACCGTCAACCCCAACCCATATCCATATGACAGCTGTCCATCGCCGGGTGGTGAGGCCATCTGCTGCTGAGTTCTGCAAGGTTGCTCACGGTAGGTCGTACATCCCATGTCGGTCGTCGTCCTGCCAGAAATCAGCATCAATGGCGTCTTTAGTTCTCCATCAAGGCGAGGTATCTTCCTCATCACAACAGGAGTCGTACTTGGAAGAGTTGTCAGGAAAGAAGCCCGCCGCAGCGCCAGGGGGCTGCGAACACGTTATGCACCAGGGCAGTTGGGCGGCGGAAAAGGAGGGGAGGGGAGGGGAGGGGAGGAGAGGTCAATAGGAAACTTATTCACATTGCTTTGGAAGTAGATAAAAGGCTTTGAGATTTGCATGAAGTATGCCTGAGGATAACACAGGAATCAACGTGCATATACGTTGTATTCCGAATGAAGAATCTAAAAGACACGAAATCGATCAGCATGAACATGCTGCACATGGTTGTGTATGATGGGTGTTTCACAGTGGGCGACTCGTCCTTCTGATGGGACGAGCACCTGGGGCCCTGACCGAGCCCAATCACAGCGCTGTCAGTTACAGCCGCATGCTCCCCTCCGTCGAGCCCGCAAGAGCACCATACCGTACAAGCACCTAGCGTAGCTACTCAAAGTTGTGTATGTATCGTACATTTATACAACTGCAAGTGCTATCGGTGACGGCGGGCGTGGAGGACGCGGTGGCGGCCTCGGGGGCTTGGGGCTAGGTGACCATGGGTTGGGTGGCGGCGGGCTGGGTGGAGGAGGATCGGGGGGAGGTGGGTTGGGCGGCGGTGGGGGTGCAGGTGGCGGAGACGGCCGTGGTGAGGGAGGGTTACGAGGAGGCGGTCGTGGGGAGGGTGGCGGCGGGGGGCTAGGAGGAGGTGGGCTAGGCGACGGGGGCCGGGGAGGAGGTGGGCGAGGGGGATTCGGGCTGGGCCTTAGGGGCCGAGGGCTAAGAGGCGGCGGGCTGGGCGAAGGCGGTGGCGGCGACGGCGGTGGCGGGGGTGGTGGAGGCGGAGGTGGGGGGGAATTAGGTGGAGGAGAGGGCGGCGGGGGGCTTGGGGATGGTGGTGGGGATGGCGGCGATGGCGGGGGCGGCCTGGGGGGCCTGGGGCTGGGCCGAACGGGGCTAAGTGGGGGAGGGTTAGGGGAAGGCGGGCTGGGCTGCTGCGGGTTAGTTGGCACATCCGGCGCGACGCTCTGGATGCCACCGTCGGATCCATGAGGTCGCCGTATTATTTGCGGAAGTGTGCGATAAGGGCAAGGGGCGTGGATGCCAGCTAATAGGTCCCCTTGATTGTGTCAATTGCTTAACTGCACCCTTGCAGAGGTACGAATTAGTGCAGGTGTCCTTCAGATAACGTTATGTTGCAAGGCATCAAAAATATTTATTTATCAATTGCTATGAATTGGAGGAACCTCTCGAGTCTTTCTTGATTTTCACGAAAAGTTGTGCCATGTGTATGAAGAGGTCCGCCTTGCATCATGGTGTTGGCTTTAACAGCCTAACTTGGTCGAGAAGTAGATTGCCTGCCACAACGACAATAATCAAGACTGACCAGCAAGCCGGTTGAAAGTCCTACCCCCCGGTCGCTGCCTCATGAACCTACGTCCAGCCTGCAACAAGGCGATCGCAATTAAGATTGTTCTCTTCATGCTATTACATTTCAATATTAAATCTCATCTTGGGGCCTTGATGCTCCGAGGCCTTTGCTTGTGTCAGAAGCACACCTGCGGCGGACCGGGATTCTCGCACAAATGTCAGTAGAATTAATATCAATATAAATCCATAAAGAAAAAGTCAGAATCATCTTCACTCTTTGTAGCTTACTTTTATGCTGAAACCATGGGAACGCCGCATTTTGTATAATAAAAACCTCTCATAAAAAAGGAGATAGAATAACTTTATCAGAAAAACATTCGTGCCCTGTTTCCGGTTTTAGATTAGAAGAAATAGAACCTAGGATATTTTCTTTTAATAGCCCGTTTGGTGCCTGCCCGAAATGCGAAGGCATTGGGAAAGAAGCTTTTTTTGACGAGGATTTAATAGTACCGGACGAAACTTTAAGTATCAACGAGGGGGCTATTGTACCATGGAATAAATCATTATCTAAATTTTTTGTAGATACCTTGGAATCTTTAGCAAAGCATTATGATTTTAAGTTAACAACTCCCTTTGGGCAATTACCTAGAGAAATTAGAAATGTCTTGTTTTACGGTTCAGGAGAAGAAGAAATTAGATTCGAATACCATGATGATCGAAAATCAGAAATAATAGAACAACATTTTGCTGGCATTATACCAAGTCTAGAAGAGAAGTACCACAAAGTTGATACTGCATGGATGAAAGAAGAACTGTCCCGTTTTCAATCTAAACATAATTGCAGTAAATGTAATGGCCACAGGCTTAAGTCAGAATCTTTATGCGTTAAGATAGGTGATCTAAATATTGGTGAAGTATCGAATAAAACAATTATTCAAGCTAAAAAATGGTTTGATGAGGTACATTTAGTTTTAGATAAAAAACAACAACTAATTGCGGAACGAATTATTAAAGAAATTCGTGAAAGGCTAGGTTTTTTAATCAATGTAGGTTTGGATTATTTGACCCTATCCCGAGAATCCGGAACCTTATCCGGAGGAGAAAGTCAACGAATCAGGCTTGCCTCTCAGATTGGATCAGGCCTTAGCGGTGTTTTATACGTTCTTGATGAACCGTCAATCGGTTTACATCAGAGAGATAATGCTCGTCTGATTGCTACTTTAAAAAATTTAAGGGATTTAGGAAATACGGTCATCGTAGTTGAACATGACGACGAAACTATGCTCGAATCAGATCATATTATTGATGTAGGACCTGGCGCTGGTATTCATGGTGGTAATATAATAGCACAAGGTACACCTCAGCAAATTAAGGAATCCGAGCAAAGTATAACCGGTCAGTATTTAAGCGGTAAAAATTTTATAGCTGTTCCAGATAAAATTAGACCAGGTCACAAAGGCAAGGAAATTGAATTGATAGGTGCTAAAGCAAATAACCTACATAATATAAATTTTACACTAAAACTTGGTACTTTCACTGTCGTAACCGGTGTATCAGGCAGCGGCAAATCTTCCTTGATAATTCATACTTTTTATAAGGCCGCCCTGAAATATTTAGAACCGAGAACTAAAATTTACCCGGGAGAGTTTGAGTCGATTAAAGGACTTGAGCATATAGATAAGGTAATTGACATTAACCAGTCTCCAATTAAACCATTTATATAACTGATATAGGTATTTATTTGGTTGAAGACGCATTAAAGTCAGTTGGAAAACCTGATAATTTTTATATTTAATAAAGGTAACTATCCCTTTATTCATAAGAGATATAGAGGACGAATTGATTTCAAAATTATAAAGTACTACTACCTTAAAACCCTTTTAGATCAAAGGATTCAACCTTAAGGAAATTTAGGGTATCAGCAACATCTCTGTAAAAAGGTACGCTTTCAAGAACAATTTGAGGTTCAAAACCGTAAATTCTCACACTATTGGGCCTGATACCCCGGATTAAGAAAAAATGACAAAAAGAATCCCAGAAAGTTTTAGAAGTCGAAAAACTGGCATAAATAAAGTATGGGTGATATACTATTGCTAGTATGCTTAAATAAATGTTTCTATATTTTTGATTATGGCACTTTCTAAATTTCTTGATCCTAAAAATGATGTGGCTTTTCGGAAAGTCTTTGGTTCTGAAAAGCATAAGGATATAGTCATTCACTTTATTAACGATATTCTTGAGCTTAAAGGCGATGACCAAATTGAGAATGTTGAGTTTTTATCACCTATTCAAGACCCTGAAATTGCTTCTAAAAAACAAAGTATAGTAGATGTACTTTGCAGGGCAAAGAATGGTTTAACAAATAATGATATATATGATGACAGATGCATGCGACAGGATGCGAGAGGATGCGAGAGGATGCCTTTCACGCAGGCTTCTCTACGACCACTGATTGGTTTCCGGCTTTTGGGGATTGGGTCCTTCATATAGCATCTTCTGTATACCCCAGCAGCGCGTTGAGGGGGCCTTCGTGCAGGTTCCCGTAGCCGAACCTGCGTCGCTTAGTGTCATCGCCCGCCCTTGGGAGGGTGCACGGCAGTTCGGAAGCAACGAGCAAGTTCTGCAAGTTGGCGGTTTCGAGCAACCGTTAACCTGGAAAAACAATAATAACGCGTCTTTGGCCGATTAGAAGAGCAAATTTCCTTACTTTGGTTGCAGGCCTGCTTTCCAGTAGGGTTTCGACGGAGTTACTTGTCCGCATTAAGCCAGTTTCTGCAGGCCGGAACCCAAAGCTGCGGCGTTTTTACGCCACAGCTCGTCTTAATGGATTGGATAAAGCATAGGTAGGGTGCTTGTCCATGCTACTTGTTGCCCTATACATGTTGCAAAACCGGTGGCAATCTGCCTCGTAGAGGACGAGGATCATGGTTTTAGGGAGCTCTCGGCTGACAAAACCCGAAGACAGAAGCTGAGACAAATAAATCATGCATGCGTGCGTGTCAGAAGCGAGAGACGCGAGATACGACCTGAGAAGCGAAGAGAAGGAAAATACACAATCATGTAGCGCTGGCACTCGCTGGCCAAAAGGGATACAGTTATGTCGCCAGAGGTATGTTGTCAGCAAACAATGTGGGTGTGTTCTGCCACGCAATGTATTCGACTACTGAATCGAAACCGTAGTCTACGGCGAGCACGTTATGCGTCTGCGCACGAACAAACATTGGATTTAAGCATGGCCATAGATCGGGCCATCTTGGCAATCCATACGCCCGCAAAAACAGCTTGCCTCAAGGGGTGCAAAGGTGTACCCTGTACCGCCCAGTACTATCCAGTACCGCAGAACACCTACAAGAGCGCATCTTCATCACCGCGCGCATTTTACTGACGCCCCCGCGTCCAAGCGATATATACGGAACCTTCTGGATTGTCATAGCACCCAATCGTTATGGCGACCATCCCAAAAACAACACCATGGCACTATCGTACACCTGGCCGTGAAGGGCCCTACATTATAAACTTCGCATCAGGATGTCCTGCCTCCCGTCAACAGACTCCGTTACGTCAATCACTACTTTTGCATGCTCAACCGAAACTATTTCGATTCTAACTGTTTCTGTTAAACGATTAGTGCACTTGTATCACGGATCGCCTGCAGGTACGTTGAGCGAATGCGTTGCCGAGCCCGGGTACTTCATGTGCGATATCCGTACCTCAAGAGGTCGGAGGTGGAGGCGAGAGAAGAAGGGTATCCCGCGGTGGTGATGCATACACACGTGCGCCGCCGCCAGTCCCTATATCGCCATCTCTAACCCTTTACTTCATCGGAAGATATATAATTACTGCCGTACTCAGCTACCCTATCGTCACGTGTCTATCTTCCATTTCTCAGGACGATATAAGCCCGTGACGCCCCTTGACAACAGTCCAGAAGCCCTCAGCCCCCTGTGAGCGAATGACCTTACATTACCATGACTTTCTCGACCTTACATATGGAAATGAAATGATTCCGTGAGTACGGCGTGGCGTGTGTACGGCATTATGTGTGCTGCCACACATGCCGGTATTCCATGGAAACATGATAGGTTAAGGAAAGGCTACGATTGAGTCTTGTGTCCAGGGAGCGACGCGGATAAAGCAACCCGGATACACAACCAATCAAGCCCAAAGAGATGCGCGTCTCGTTTACCTGGACCCTTAGAAAGCCAAATCAGTCACAGTTATGATTGTTAAGCTTTTATACGGCGCCTCTAATATTAGTTTTAATAATAGATAGATCTGTTGTTATACATGGCTCCGCATGGCTCCGCAGTTCATCTGCTTAACCTTCGCCACTGCTGCTGATGACACGACGATGTCGTATCATATCCTTCTCCTCCTCCTCCGCGTCCTCCTCCTCTCCCCCTCCTCCTGCTGCTGCTGCTGCTGTTGCTTTTAGTGCTGTTGCAAGAGTGCGGTGACTCTACCTGCTGGACATACACCCCTATGTAATGAGATAACCAAAAAGAGGTGGGAGGTAGAAACAAGAAAAGACGAGACGGGACGAGGGGTATCCTTGGTGCATCGATACACGGATACCACGTTCAGGGCGTACATGGACGAGTGTTCCGCCGTCAACATCATATACGCCGACGCAGCAGCCGGCGCCTCTGTAGTGAATCCCCAAATGAGCCGTAATCTACGGGCTCCATAGGCGAATCGAAAAATCCAACGGCGCCTGCCTGCATGGGCGGAAACCACGATGGGTGTCAGGTGGTCGCGAAGAGCGAGGAAGAGTAGCATAGCAACTCGATTGTCAGCCAGTCGAGAAAGCATCATAAAGCAATTCATTTCTTGTTTGTGAAAATTTATCATGGCCTATATAAACAGATATATATCGCCTTTGGGTTGGGCGCACGCAACAGCCAAGCAAGGGCGATTCAGAAAGGGAAAAAATGCCGAAGACGAAGCAGAAACATGAAGCATTCACGAGGATGTCGGATATGGAAAGTCAATTACCAGCCAAAACCCTAGACATGCAGCACATCCAGTACGAGGAGCCTTACAGAAGGATGGTAGAATGAACAAGCAAGGTCCGCAGGTCCTTGCGGATTGAGACTACATTTTTCACCCAAATTTGCAGGCTATGTCGCTTGGATCAGGCTTCATTATTGATGAAACCGGTCTCTTCACAGCGTTAAATGTGACCCTAGTTATCAAACCTATGACCTAGCGAAGCTCGTGCACCGATCAGAATAACCACACAACCCGAACTTGCTTGAGGAGGAGGACGCGGTGGACGAGGTGGAACAGGTGGACGCGGTGGCGGCCTCGGGGGCTTGGGGCTAGGTGACCATGGGTTGGGTGGCGGCGGGCTGGGTGGAGGAGGATCGGGGGGAGGTGGGTTGGGAGGCGGTGGGCTTGGTGGGGGCGGGGCAGGGGGCGGGGGATTGGGTGGGGGCGGGGCAGGCGGCGGAGGGCTAGGTGGGGGCGGGTTGGGAGGAGGCGGGCGAGCCAAACGAGGGGGGATGGGCGGGGAGGGACGGGGAGAGGGTGGGGGCGGGCTGGGAGGCAGGGGACTCGGGGGTGGGGGGCTGGGTGGGGGCGGAGCTGGTGGCGGAGGGCTGGGTGGAGGGGGAGATGGTGGGGGGGGAGCTGGAGGTGGGCTGGGCGGCGGTGGGGGTGCAGGTGGCGGAGACGGCCGTGGTGAGGGAGGGTTACGAGGAGGCGGTCGGGGGGAGGGTGGCGGCGGGGGGCTAGGAGGAGGTGGGCTAGGCGACGGGGGCCGGGGAGGAGGTGGGCGAGGGGGATTCGGGCTGGGCCTTGGGGGCCGAGGGCTAGGAGGCGGCGGGCTGGGCGAAGGCGGTGGCGGCGACGGCGGTGGCGGGGGTGGTGGAGGCGGAGGTGGGGGGGAATTAGGTGGAGGAGAGGGCGGCGGGGGGCTTGGGGATGGTGGTGGGGATGGCGGCGATGGCGGGGGCGGCCTGGGGGGCCTGGGGCTGGGCGGAACGGGGCTAGGTGGGGGAGGGTTAGGGGGAGGCGGGCTGGGCGGAGGGGGCCTGGGGGGTGGCGGGCTTGGCGGGGGAGGGTTCGGTGGCGGCGGGCTTGGCGGCGGAGGGCTAGGTGGGGGCGGGCGGGGAGGAGGTGGCAATGGGCTAGGGGGAGGAGAAGGAGAGGGCGGTGGTGAAGGTGGTTTGGGGCGAGGAGGAGGTGACGGCTTGGGGGAAGGAGGGGGCTTGGGGGAAGGAGGGGGCATAGGGGAAGGGGGAGATGGCTTAGGGAAGGGCGGCGGTGATGGTGACGGCGGCGGTGGTGACGGCGGAGGGGACGGCGGAGGGGGCGATGGTGGTAAGGGTGATGGCGGCAACGGCGATGACGGAGGGTGAGGCGGCCAGGGCGATGTTGGAGGGCTTGGTTCGGGGGATGGCGGCTGAGGTGACAGCGGTGGAGTACTCGGGGTTTCGGGGCTGGGAGAGGTTTGCAGTTCTGGTGATAGAGGCGCGGCAATAATGCCGGTGATAACGCCCTCTCCGCCGGAGGATGACGGTTCGTCTGGTGGCGGCGGCGGCGGGGAGATGTTGAAACTCACGTCGTCATCAATGAAAAGGTCAGATGCGCCTCCATACGCCCAGGAACCTGTGGGAAAAGGAAGGGATGTTGATAGGGTGCCGTGAGCGACGATGCGCTGGTCACAGCGGGTCTACATCGCTCACAATAGTGCAAAAGGCTCTATAACTACAGAACATGCAGTTAAACAGTGTCTTAGAGAAGGAATGCTCCAACAATGCAATGCCTGTTGGAGGAGAGACTTCATCGCCAGATGTGATTGTACGTTATTGACAACGAGAACGGAATGAAACCCAAATACAAATTTTGAAGTCACTCGACGTGCACTTACATTACGCAAAATCAATTATAACGTAGATGTAACGTACGATTGTTCATAAGCAGATCGACCGAAAGATGTGAAAGGGTGGAATTGAGCGAACAATGCTATCAGCGTGTTGGAGCCGCCGAAAATATCGGCAGGATAATATTGAGCATGCATGCATCCGTCGATTATGTGCATTGCTGGTTCCGCCAGTCGTGTGACGGTTGGCCCGTGCGTATGCCAACCCTCTCACCTCCAGCCCGCAGCAGCACGAGCAGGATAAGCGCCAAATGCTTCATGGCTCATTAACCTGGCACAACTTATGGGCCCAAATCTAATATGAAGTCGGGGTACAAGTACACTAAACCGACTAAGGTAGGGACGCGGCGGGAGACGGCGAGCAGGGGCAGCTAATCGATATGTAGTAGTAATAATGGAGGACGAAGACCCCTAATGGTTAATTTGGTTTCTTCGAAAAAAGGCAATTATTTGGGACCTGTGCCAGGCCTGGTAGCCCACAAGAAGTAAGGAGTCTACCACAGGCACTGGCAATCCGACGCAAACTTAGCAATTGTTTGCGTCTCCGGATGGTTCAGGCTCCCCGAGAAGCCATTAAGCCAGTACGCCAGGTCAGCTGGCCGGTAGGTAAAGGTACCGTAGGGCGTACAAGTCGAAGCTTCTGGGAACCACCGCCCGCCATACGGCTGCAACGGGCTATGCAACAGACGAACAATTTTTGGCACGTAAAATGTATGATGCGTGTCGCGATTGCGCCGCGAACATGGCGGACGAGCGAAAGCTGCTATTGGCTCTGAAATTCAGCTCTTTCGAGTCTGTGATGTATTATTATAGTAACCAAAACATGCAGAATGTTGATTTTTTTCTTCCAGTTTTACAGACATCATGTTGCGGCAGAGTGCGGCAGTGGGAACATGTGGGGATGCGTCCCAAATTGGTCAATCGCCGTGTTGCATAATTTGTTTCTTTTAAAATAAAATATTTATTTTTATTCTTTAATTATTTATTTATGTCGATCGTGTGAAGGTCTCTAGATTTTATGACTGGAATCCGTTGCTTTCATGACATGATCATGGCAGGTAGAGCCGCAGGTAAAATTGTTATTTACCTGAATATATTTATTTCTTTATACATATCCTTCGTTTCGATGCCTAATACTTTGCTGGTGATCTAACGCGCTGTACAACGGACCGTATATGGCACGGTACATCGAAGGTATACGGCACGGCGCGTACAACATAAATATATGTAATATATGTTGTATTGCGCGCTTGCAAGGCATGCTGTAAAAGCATCCATATTGCATACACATTAGTACACATATGCATGTGTACGTGTGGGTGTGTGCACGCAACCCCAGGGGAGTACAAAGCTGTATGCGCACAAGAGGTTGGGACAGTGGCTGGATAGGGTGCGTGGGATGTATTTGAGTTCATTTTGTGGCTTTTACCGAAGAACCATTCGGGTTGACCCACCCTTCTGGCTAACAAGGAAAGGATCTAATGGAAAACCGGTACTGCAATGTTCTCCTGCCTCTCACAAAGTCCATTTGTTCAACTGACTCAACGGTAGGCTAGTAGGCTAGTAGCCCTCGTTCCCTACTCCCGGCACCTCTTGCATATCAGTTGCATGGATAAGTCGCACAATTGCAATAAGTAAAGAACAGGATTGGGCAGAAGTTGGAAGAGGCTTGTGTTGTTGTCCCCAACGTTCTGCCCCGCGGGGCCGCCACTAGCGAGCTACTGTGCTGCGGTATTCCGGCCCCGCATCTTATCGAACCGCGCGTCCTGGTATAGACTTCGTGTACTGATATCTGTCAGTCGCAAGGTGCAAGTCGCGCCTGTTGGAAATGAATCGTAATGATAGAGCCAGGACAACGAAGCTTCCTCAACGTGGAATGCAAAGTACTGCAGGCGCTGCGTAATGAGCTCACATCCGAACACCCATGAAAGTAGAGGTCTCGATAGGTAAACGTAAAATAGAATGCATAATGTTCGTTGAAACCTATTTATCATCAGCAATGTGCTGTTGGCAAATCCAGGCACATTTTCACACACACACACACACCACTCAAAACTTGTGCCTCCTCCCGCGTGTGTCCCCATGGATGCTTCACCACTGCAGAAGGAATACCGATCCTGAGACTTTCACTTCGCCCCGTGATTGCCAAAATCTATTTATTTGGCGCAAAGCAGCGGACTGTTGTGCTAAGCTCGCTCCTAACAAAGAGCTCGCAATCAAGGTAACGTCCGGATTACATTTAATCCTGACATTTGTCATGATACTTCATTTAGCACGCACATTGGGGACCACAAGCAGGCCATGCACGTGGCGCAACGAGGGACAACGATCAGACGAAAGATTCATCGACAATCGCGCGCCTTATCGCCCTGCTGTGTTTCGTTGACAAAGAGAAGTAAATGCCTCCGAAACCAGCAACACGGTCACACCGGCACCTGCAGCATCAGCTTCCCTGTGGTTCTGCGGCCCTCGAGGTCCTGATGCGCCACCAAAGCGTCTGCCAACGAGTACCTCCCCGTGATAAGAAGCTACCGTTAGAAACCGATGGGGGTCGGGGGGATTCAGGATCGGGTGGTTCAGGTAGGGGAGGATGCGAGGCGGGTGAGCAGATATCAGCGGCTCAGCATTGTACCGCAAAAATGTGCGGCTTGCATGGAGATGCATAGATATATATACAGAGAGAAAAACAAAGAGGGAGAGATGCAATTACAAGAACCAGACCTAACCAGAAATTGGAGGTGAGATTTATTTGCTTAAGTTCGGTTAGCAGCGACCGTGACGAGGGACGGCGATGAACCCGCGGGGCAAGGGATG
Organism: Volvox africanus; assembly: GCA_030268105.1. Lineage (NCBI taxonomy): Eukaryota > Viridiplantae > Chlorophyta > Chlorophyceae > Chlamydomonadales > Volvocaceae > Volvox > Volvox africanus. The sequence goes on along the minus strand of BSDZ01000013.1, from coordinate 287,396 downwards.
GGAACGATCAAAGAGTGGGTGGGGGAGTGGGGGAGCAAGAAAGCGGAGAACGTGCACAGGAAGAAGGGCGAGGGGCTGAGAGTGTTGTCCTTCTGAAGTACCCGCCTGCATGTTCTAGCAAGTAAAGGCCTTGTCGGCAAATGTCCGTATACACATACACAGTGAGCAGCAGCTGATGACAACTACGCATCTCGATTTGCTAATCCGTACCATCTCTTACGATATGATATGATATGATATGACACGATACGCATAAGCCTGGATACGACATAGAGGAGATGCAGCACCTCAGAGGATGAGTCCTACCTTAAGGGTGCCTCCAGTGACTGCTGCTAAGGTGCGGGAGGACAGGGACTCAAACTCCTCCTGTGGCAGGCCGTCGGTGGGGCAACCGTTGGGGTGTTAGTTGTTAGTTGACATCAACGAGATGTAGTACATGCCAAACCGCATCAGTACGGGGGTATAAGCGAGAAAGCACATAAACGCGAGCAGCTTCGGTTGAAAGGAGAATGAACGTTTTACGGCGGCAGATTTTAATCTCACTTGCGCACATTTACATTAAAAAAATCGTATTCCACCAGACGCTGATGGAATCCGCGTTGGACGGGGTAACGACCTACGTTTGGTCTTCCGTACTCTATCGTCCTAGGGCTCGGGTACGTTAGTACGGAAGACCCCAAAAAGCACTTACTGCCGTACCCGTGACCCACCGGCGTGCTTATGAAGTCCCAAAGCGCTGTACGCATGAGGCGCACGTTGTTGCGGGATAGACGGAGGATGTCGAAGTCGGGTACCTGCACGGGCGTGTGATGGTTGACGGTTATACATGGGCGGTTGTACATGGACGTAATGGCGGTTAGGCATGTTTTGTATGAGCAAACGAATAAACGGGTAAATTTGGCGGCCTGACAGGCAACACCCGCCAGCTCGGACTTGATTTTAACGAAGAAACATCGGTTAAGGGCACAGACGGACTCAGTGATAGCACACCTTCCCGGACGCGTTGCCGAAGCTGATCATAAAACCTAGCTTCTGCAGACAGGCCAACCCGGCATCGAATGTCGCTCGTCCCACACCATCGTACACCGCCGCCACGCCACGGCCCTCCGTGATCCGCATAACCTCCGAAGCCAGGTCCTGTGCGTATCGGGGTAAAAACCGGTGAGTGTGGAACTTCAGCATAGTCCAATCAATATGCATATACAGCAAGTGGGACGGACAGACCAGCTAATTGAATCTGAGTATTGCCGTATTTGGATCCTAAGTACTTACATTTGGATACATTGACATCCATGGTGCAGCTCACATTCAGAGCTCAAAAATCCAAAACCCTCAAACGGGCTCCAGAATCGCTGGTTCCAACCCGAATAAGGTTACCTGTTCGCCGTACAAAATCACGTCCGAGCAGCCCGCCTCTCGGGCCACCTCCGCTTTCTCCCGCGTGGAGGCCGCTCCGATGACGTGAGCACCTGTGGGGCCGGAACGTAGCCGTCATTAAAGACACAACTATAAGTGTAAACAACGCGAAGCGTGAAACAAGCGCTTCGTACACAAGCATTCCATTGAGGCCCAATAATAAAAACAGATACGGAACCGGGACAGGAATACTCCGTACACGCACGCAATGTGGGCATAAATACATTTCTCCGACAGCGGGTCCTAGGTTTCCTCATCATCACAGCCAACAGCCAAAGGCCGGTGGTACCCCCCATCCCGCCCCGCCATCCCGCCCCGCCATCCCGGCCCCCCATCCCGCCCCGCCATCCCGCCCCGCCCGCCGGCCTCCGCTCGGCCCAGCTTGAATCCATCAGTTACATGGTTCGTGGACACCGGCTATGCTCGCGCGTGCCATTCGTACAGACCTGCCGCTGCTGCGAGCTGTGCGACCAGGCGCCCCGTGCCCCCAGCCGCAGCCGTGACGAGCACTGCATCCCCCTTCTGTACCGGGTAGGCCAGCGTCACCAGCGACATGGCTGTCATACCCTGGGAAGTGAAAGGGGATCGGGTCATCCCCCACACGAGGTGTTTCTACGTGTTCAGTTTCCTGTAGGAATGCACCCATTGTGTTGTCGGGGCGGAGCGGACAGTGGATCAAGATGCGATATCAGATCCCAGATCCCAGATCCTCAATATTCACATGGAATAGCTATTTAGGCACCGCACGGGCCTAATGCGCACACGCACCTGGATCATGGAAGCAGCTGCGGCCTCAAAGTCCATTTCGGGAGGAATGCGGGCCAGCTTCCCATCGGGTACGACAGTGTATTGTGCGTACGAGCCAGTGGGCGGCCGGGTGATGTACGCGACGCGGTCACCAGGTTTCCATCCCGCCACGTCGGGACCCACGGCAACTACTATACCCGCACCCTCCACGCCAGGTGTGAAGGGCGACAAGGAGACGGGGTACAGTCCGCTCCTGCAGTGGTGGCCGAGGGCTGAAAAAAGAGCTGCTGTGGGCCAAACACACACACACACACACACACACACACACACACACACACACACACACACACACACACACACACCTTGCTTCTGCAGCTAGGTGGGTTTAAATAAACCCCCTCTGCCAAAGGGGCGAAATCTGGAACTACTACATAACTGCTTAATTTTGGGTTTGGGGGTTTCGGAACCTGTTTGCATTTTGCTCGCATTTTGTGGACGCATATGTCAAAACTGTATTCTAGGGAGTTGCCATGATGGCTGCAGTGACAAGCAAGACGATGAGCGCAATATTAATAGAGAGGTGGTTAGCTCTGTTCCCATGGTACCTGTGGTATGTGTCAATAAAGTTTACGCCGGCAAAGTGGTTGCGCACGAGGACGGTGCGTGGGGTAGGTAAGGCGACGGGGACATCCCGCGCAAGCAACAGCTTCTCCGCGCCCCCGACCTCCGAAACCTGGATGGCTTGCATCGTAGCTGGGATTGCTCTTGTCGTCATAGCGCTCAGGGTAAACCCGTGAAGCCCGGTAGCTGTCCGGCTGAAGCAGCTATTTAACAGCCGTTGTGAGAGAAGAAGCTTAATGCTTTTGGATCGGATAGCCGCGAGCATCCGTAGACGAGAGCAAGTATCGAGGTCTGAGTTACGTAAGGGGGACAGCTTTTCAAAATTGTTCTTACATGAGGTATACATAAACCTTGGTATTTTGGGACTTTAACGACTCATAACTGAGCGTCAGTCCGCAAGATTTTATCGCGATACACCGGGTAGGCAATTAAATTGTCCTCCGATACAGGCAATGGGAAGAATACTTCCACAATATGAAAATGATTATGATAATTTGTGTTTGCATATACTTCATCAACAACAATTCATTTTGACATGTCGCAGACTCACAGCAACACTTACCCTAAGGCAGACCGTTACCTGTAACCACCATGCACAATTTACCCTATCACTGCGGCACCTCGCCACATCAGATTCGAGCTTGTACACATTTCATAACTTTACCCAACGTTCACCTCGTGTCTGCGTTTCTAAAAGCGCAGGAGTTATGGTTTGAGCAGTTGCTTCACCAAAGCAACCTATCAGCTCGCACATAGTGGCCCAATTAACTATGCTCAAGCAATGACGGACATCTGGTAACTGAGTGTATTATTACATAGTGGCCCATTTAACCTGCAGGAACCCGCTTCTTTTCTAGAAAGCCATATCTGTCACCCTAAAGCCCCCAGGGGCTCCCCCACACGCCAGCAGGTTCCACGACGGCGGGGGCTCGGGGAGGGAGCAGCGCTAGCATGGCTCAACACCGCCCAACATGGAAAATAAGTACGCTCGCACACATGTGCATGCATGTGTGTACCTCACAGATATCCTCCAGGAAGATGATGTGGCCACCATATACATGCGTGCGCATGTGTGCACGAGCAGACACCCTTCCAATCCTAACTCCTGCCGTGGCGACTGCTGGAATGAACCGTAAGTGAACTGCCTTTGTGGAAACCTTATTAGCCCAGCAGCCGTACCAACAAACTGCCAATCACGACGCTTTATTACCAGTCTCGTCTATCTTATAATATCTTCAGTCTGATGTTCGTTGCCCATTGTACGACATAGGACCACTTGAATCATCACTGCAGCGCGTCCGCCATTTAGATCAAACGGTATTGTCTTCGTTCTAATAGGTTTGGCCGAGCGGGGATTGGTGCAAATGATGGGATAAATGGTAAAGATTGAAGTTTCGCGCCGCTTTTTTAGCTTTTGAAATATCGCCTATTATCATTCTGAAAACTATCATGTAAACAAGGTGGGCTCCGCATTCTACTGGGAATGCTGTAGAGGGCCGGTTTCAGGAGCAACGGTTAAGTTTGGATAGCGTTTTTTAAGCTTCAAAATGTTGTCGGGTTGCAGCTATGGTAACCAAGCAACAGGAACATGCGTAATGTGGTGATCCATCCATGCACGTATTGGGTATACTTATGGTTGCGGCTTACCCGGCCATGATAGAACGTAATACGGTAAGGTTTCACCAAAGCTTCCATACTTAGCAACCACGTGCGCCAAATAATTGTCCCCCCAAAAGGGCCGATCCGACCTCGAAACCGTCGGGGGCTGGACAGGAATCCGACGACAGCACGTAACCCTACCCCAAGGCAGGCTGTAGCGGTCATCAGCTGACAGCAGCGATAGATGTGACTACTTACCGCAGACCAACAGATACCTATTCCAGCGTACTATACGACAAAAAAATTCGCCTACGGTGGTCCGATGCAGGCACAAATTGCGCCTTTGATTTCGCCACTCATTCGATTCCCTAAGTGCAACTTTTGAAGCCAGCAGCCCGAAATCCGGAATACCACAAAAGGATATAGGGTGGGGGTATGGCGTAGACACTCCGTTCATGGGCGTGCACACACTGCTTCAGACGACTTCAGACGACAGTGGGCTTAATTCCCGCTTTTGTACGACCAATCATTTGGCTCAACAAGCGCTCATCCCCCACGTTAACATCTATAACTATCAAAAGTAATGTAGGAATAGGAGTTGTGTACGTCGGCACGTCCCCGGGCAACAGTTCCATATGGCCCACATGTTGCCGCCAAGCTTGAATTGCCTGGTTTAGACCTTCCTGTCCTGTCCTTTTGCGCTTTTGATCAAGAATGCATCTGTTGCTTTTGGCCCCCAACCAGCATGTGTGAGCCCTTGTGCGTGGGCCAGTTGGGCGATGTGTTTGTTTTGGGAAGGCAGGAGGGATCTGTGCTTGCTCAGGGCAAAGAGGTGTTCAGGGTTTAACGGTCATGATGAGAACCAGGGGCTGGAAGTGGCGAAGCCGGTTGAGAAAACCAAGTACTGGCAACGCTGTAAGCTAGGGGAAGGAGCCCTAGGCATCAAGGTGTCCGTCGGGAAACGACCCTCTGTCGGAATTTGGTGGGGACTGCAGCCTACACCTAAAGAAGACTCGTGGGGCATCAGCCGAGGGATCACCAGCGGGGGCGCGGAAGCTAACGGGAACGTGCACAAAAAAAAGAAGCAATTGAAGCAAAACGTCAGAGTTGTTGAAGGTCGAGGCAACCACATGCGTGCCATATAGATAGTGTATGACTGCCAGGGAAGCTACTGATGACATGTGCAAGTGGAACGATACTGTAATACTTGAGAGCCGCAAAGGCCTCTGAGATGCTGTCAGGGTGCTTCTGCACCTTGATATTGTGCTGGTGTGTGGACTGTACATGTACGACAACTGCAGATACTGATTGCACAAATCGTGCGCAAGCCTGCTTCCCTTGTCCCGCACACCTCTCCGTGCACGTCCTTCTTCGGTGTTTGCTGGTCCTCGCCGGCCAGGTCCGGCTGCCCGGCTGTCCGGCTGCAGTGTGTTGCCGTAGCGCCTCCGGCTCCGCTTCCATTTTCACAATTGCTGCTCACGCTCCTGCGTTGTCGCCTGCAGCGCTGCCAGGTCCTCCTGCAGCTGCTGCAGCTGCTGCACCTGCTGCTCCGCATTTGTGAGCTTTGCCGTAAGGTCTGCTCTGAGAGCATTCCCGACATCAACAGCAGTCCTGGCGGATGTTCCAGCATCGGTGTCTGCAGAAGCAATCGGTGTCCTGAGCCGTATCATGCGCTTTCGGGGTTACCTTCACGACTGTCTGAGTCAGCAAGGCCTGAAGGGTGGGATGCAGGAAGGGCACGAGCACGGGCAACATGATTGCAGAAAGGCTGGCGCGGTATAACCTCGTCATACGGTGGAAATGGAGTATGAAACACGCAAGGAATTTAATTCTAATTGCAACAAACATATTGTGATTATGTGTGCCATTTACTTAGATTGTTTCAGCAATAGGAAGCACATAAAATTAAGGTAGGGACTTGGTAGCGACGCAGATAGTTCGTAGTATAAAAGTTACTTCGCTCCTGCATAGTAATGCGTACGAAAGATAAATATTGGATGATCATAACTTTCAATTAAACAAGGTTAGTGGAAAGGGGATTTACAAGGGTAATTTATATATCACTTGCAGAAGTAGATGTCCCTACCCGGGTTCGAACCGGATACGGACATTCAAGACTACTCAGTGTATATTACATTATGCCATCCCTGTCAAGCCACACGAGATTCGTTTTCGGTTAATTATTTTCGACTTTAGATATGTGCTTGTCCTGGGTTAACTAGTCAATATACAGGGCCCACAAGCAAAGCCTTGACGGAATAGCGTCAATGCACACTCAAATAATCCTTTGTTTTCAATTAGATTCATCTATCCTATTCGTTATCTGTCCTTGTCCATATTTCTTCAAGGCCCTGGCCTTCATAACGCTGGAGTTTGGGCAGATCGTGATAGGTCGATGTCTATGGATTTAACAGTATGATTTTATCTATTCCAACAGACGGAGATGCATCAGCTGAACCTAAATAGGCGGTGTGTTGTGATATTCGGCCAGACTTCTTCAATCTTATTCTGTATTGATTAGTTTCTGTTAGTTGGACGCTTTGTCAGGACCGAACTGCGTCTGGATCGCAAATGCAAAGGGTCTTATGTACGACCTTATCGCCAAGTCGCTATATGTCTCCCGAGGCTGAAAAGTATCTTCAGCTGATTGTAACATCTATTGCTCGTCCAGACATTGTGGCCTGAGGCCAGCATTGTGCTGAACTGGACCTCTTCTCAGCTGTTGCTACGGGAGTTTCACAACAGATTATGAGCCCCGCGTAACGCGGTGGCCGTCGCTGAGGAGTCGTTGTTTTGTGTGTCGTGCAAGCTTATATGGCCGACATGTCGCTTTCAAGGGAGTTCGTTAAGGAGCTCTCTTCCTCCAACACCAGGAGCTGGTTTCACAAGATGGAGTCAGTTCTGGCCTTTGATGGCTATGGCGACTACATTTTGCCTACGTTCGTCATGCCTACGGAGGGAGCTGCGAACTACGCCAAAGAGAAGGAGATGGTGAGGAAGGCTCGCGCTGCGATCACATTTCGCCTTGATCCAACGACGAATGCAAGTGAGATTTCGTCCTCTACCGGGGCGCTCGATTTGTGGGAAAAGCTGAAGGCATGGGCGAAGAACATGGAGGGAGCTGTCGTTATTGCTGCTTCGCATGCCTGGGCACATCTTTCCAAGGAAGGGGATGAAAGCATGACTGATTTCCTCACAAGGGCTGAGGACCTGTTCCGCAAGTTAGACCTAGATACTAACTACAAGGTCACAGAGGCGGCTGCAATCTTGCACATTGTGGGGAAGCTACCCCCTACATATTCGCACTTTGACAGTATGTTTGTTGCGTTCGGATATCCCAAGTCCTTTGCTGATCTGAGAAAGGTGCTCGTCGCTGAGGAGGCTAAGAGGTTAATTGATGTCAAGTCTGAGGTCAAGGAGTCAACGCCGGCGTTGTTTGCTGAGCGTGGAAGAGAATGTTTTAACTGTGGTGAGGTCGGGCATGTCGCTCGTTTTTGCCCGAAGAAGGGCTGTTCGTCGGCGGGTGCCAGCACGTTGACCGGTGAGTCGTCGTCCGGTGGGTCGCGTACTGTGAGGCAGAGGTCCGTAGTGAAGTGCACCTGGTGTGGGAGGCCCGGGCACGTTGAGGAGAAGTGCTGGAAGAAGCGGGATGGTGTAGCCAAGGCTGTTAAGGAAGAGAAAACCGAGGTAGGTGCGCTGACTGTGGTGACACGGGCGTGTGAGTTTGTCCCGCTTGTAACTGAACAGACCAGGGAGGCAATTGCTAAGTTAGAGTCTTGGGACAAGTGCATCAGGGATCTCCCGTGGCGAAGGGAGAAATTCGCTGCGCTCAGTGCGGCAGTAGATAAGGAGGTTTCCGTACAGGACCCCTGGTGGCTAGTCTCCGGTAGCAAGAACCATATAACCGGGGATAGGCAGGTCCTGCACAACTTCCGCCCTTTGCCTTCGGGATTGAAAATTAATATTGAGGTGGGAAACGGGTGCATCTTGCCTGCTGAGGGCTACGGGGATGTAGTCCTGACCCGTGCACCTGGAGTAACAATTGAGCATGTGATTTATGTGCCGGGTTTTAGGCACAACCTGGTGTCTGTATCGAGCCTGACGGATAAGGGCTTCGATGTGTTGTTCAACCAGTTAGAGGCTAGGATTACGCACGGTGACGTCTCCATTGTCGCCGCTCGCTGCACCACTGGGCTGTACAAATTCATGTCAAGCGCATCCCAAGTTACCGCTGACTTTGCCTCCCCTGCTGAGCCCCCGGATGCCCCTGCATTCCTGGCGACTGAGGCCAAGTCAGTGTCGCTCTGGCATCGACGGCTTGGGCATTTAGACCTCACCAACATGAAGAGGTTGGTGCAAGAGGGGATGGTGAAGGGTTTGGAAGTCACTGCGAAGCAATTAAGAGGGCTTGAGGGTCGGAGGTGTGAGCCGTGCATTTTGGGCAAGCATGCTCGTGATCCCTTCCCTGCGTCTGAGAGTAAGACGCAGAAGCCCATGCAATTGCTGCATCTGGATGTGTGTGGGCCTTTGCCCCTGTCTTCATGTGGTCATAAGTTTTTCGTGGCCATGCTTGATGAATACACCGGAGCGTCGCTTGTGCTGGCACTCAAAGAGAAGTCCGATGTCGCTGATTTTGTGGAGAGAGCAGTTGCAATGCTGCAGGTGCAGAGTAATTGCACGCTGCAGTGTATCTGCACGGATGGCGGAGGCGAGCTTGTTAATCGCCAGGTGGAGTCTTACTGTGTTTCGAAGGGTGTTCGTCACCAGCTGTCAGTGCCGTACACACCCCAGCAGAACGGCAAGGCTGAGAGGCTAAATCGTACCTTGCTGGATAAGGTGAGGGCCATGTTGGCTGAATCTGCTGTGCCGAAGGAGTATTGGCATGAGGCATTGGCGGTTGCAAATTTTGTGCGTAATCGCTCACCAGTTGCAGGGAAGTCTAAAACCCCATATGAGCTTTTGACTGGTGTGGTGCCAGATGTTTCGTTATTACGAGTGTTTGGTTGCGTTGCTTACGCACATGTGCCTAAGGGTAAGCGCGACAAGCTTGATCCAAGGGCGCAGAAGGGCACGTTCCTTGGGTATGAGCCCAACTCCAAGGCGTACCGGATCCTGCTGGAAGACGGGCGTATTCAGATTACCCGTCATGTTGCGTTCCTTGAGGATGAGTTTACTTTTGGTGGTCATATTCGGCCGGTCTGAGGTGTTTGGCGTTCAGGGTTGTCCATCAGTCCCTGTTGCTGGTGCCGCTGCGGGAAATGCAGGACAGGCCGGCGGGGCTGGTGTACTTGTTGCAGGTGTCCCTGTTGCTGCTCATGCTGCTGGTGCCCCCCGGGAAATGCGGTTGTGGCCGGCGTGGGTGCTACAGGTGGTGCTCCCGTCATTGCTGCTGCTGGTGCCCCCCCGGGAGATGCGGGTGAGGCGGGCATGGATGACAGTGAGGTCCCTCCTTTGGTGGAGGATGATGATGAAGGGGAAGAGGAGGAGGAAGAAGAAGATAATGGCGAGTCAGAGTCGGAAGGTGGTGATATTCGGTCAGACTTCTTCAATCTTATTCTGTATTAATTAGTTTCTGTTAGTTGGACGCTTTGTCAGGACGCAAATGCGAAGGGTCTTATGTAGGACCTTATCGCCAAGCTGAAATATATCTCTACCTGATTGTAACATCTATTGCTCGTCCGGACTTTGGTGTGTCCTTGTGGCTTGAGGCATAATGGCAGCTCCCTTGTCCAGCATTGTGCTGAACTGGACCTCTTCTCAGCTGTTGCCATGGGAGTTTCACAACAGTTTGAGCCCATGCGCGGGACGGACGCTAGGCTTATTAACATCTAACACGTGCCTGCCCAGGAAAAGGATCCCAGATAAGCATTTCATCGTTGTCGGACATTTCATTCGCTGTTATGAGTCATAGTTGTATAACCAACTGCCGCCCGCCACTGGAGTCCGACAAAGCCGAAACGTGCGCTCGGGGAGATCGCTACTTACGTGCCCTTCGCGAGGTACTTATACGAGTGCTCTAATATTTTACGGTTAAAGGCCCCAGCACGATGTGCCTTTCGGAGTGCGCCGTTTTTCAGCCGTGTCATGGAGAGGTCATCAGTTGATCACCAAAGCTCGAGACTAAACATAAAAACTTTAAGGTGTTCCCTATGAGCACCGGTCGGTCTGTCCTTTGCTGTGAATGCCTGGCTTCCCATCTTACCTCGACTGCCATTAATTGGATTGGTGCTTAAGTGGTTTCGGAGCGTATGAAGCCTGTTGAAAACTACTACGAACGGGGAGCAGGGTTAGGATCAGCTACCTGCAACAACGCAACATGATTGATTGCGTGACCAACCAGATGCCTTTACATCTCAAACTGGCTGTGGAAAGTCAGCATCATAAAAAATTGGACCTTCCAATCAAGTCATGGCCAGTGGTTAAAGGACAGAGCCCACACATGGTAGGACTGCAGCACCCTGTTTGTCTCTCACCGATGCCGCCTCAGCAGTCGCTGAGGAAATCCCGATGTCCGCCATAGGCGTTTCACCCACCTGGAATGGGGCTCTGCTTAACCGGGGATGGCCCGTCCCGCCACATATATTGCCGCCGGATTACGCAAACCCCCTCCTTGGTTTATATATCAACAGATTACATAAGCTATAGGAAAGATGGCGTTCACAATATATTAGTGCTTCTGAGGCCTGACGTCCGCCGCTTTATATTTGCACTTTCCTGAGTTCAATATATCGCAGCTACAAATGCCACACAGACGTGAAGGCCGCGCGTTGCAATCTACTTGCACGATTGGATCACGTCATTATTAGTAAGGACAACGTAGGGCAACTTGACACAACCGGGACGTACAGAGGCCACACCATCGAAGGACCTATTGAGTCATCCCTCAGTAAATGGAGTAAACGGCTGACAAACCGCAAAGGAACATTCCAGTAGCAACTACAATGAACACGCAACCCGAGCACAAACCATGACTCCAGATGCAGACTAAAACCTCAAGCAGCACCAGCAGCAGCACGAGCAGAAACACGTAGCGTAAACAAAGGGGGCAGAAGGCGGCCGCAGGAAAAACCTGTTGCTGGCTCTTATCCTCCTACAAACACAGAAGCTGTTGCGTAAAACACGCTTTCCGTGCTTTAGGGACCTCCACCGCCACGGAAGAACCCCAAGACCATCCGACAGGAGCACAGATAGTCCGATGTGTGCGGGCGCGTTGTCGATTCATGTGGTCCAAAGCAAAGACACCACACATCACGCATAATGGGTTAAGTGATCCCGACCTTATTACGACTCGCGACCAGGGCCCTTAACAGACCCCAGGCCAGCGGCCGTGACCCATCGGTAAAAGCTATCATCAACAAACATGAAGGGCAGCGTCATGGCGCATTATACGTTGCATCCGCACCTTCACCCACAGTTGTACTCCTTTGCGTCCTCCAATGCACATGGGGACATGAGAAAGAAGTGCCTTAACGGGAACACAAATCTGCTTGCTGCAGGTTTCGAGCAAAGCGGTCCATACCATAATACCACCATATCATCATACCATAATACATGGCCGCCAAATCCCCTGCGTGGCTAGCAACACTTTTCCCCACCTCGGAAGGAGAAATCTTTGAAACCATGAGGCAGAGTCCAAGATCATTTAGCAGAAAACCCGCGTTGAGACAAGCGGGAATGCAAAATCAAAAAGGTTAAGTCCATCGGAGGTAGCCCTACCCAATGGACTATGCTCAAACTATACACCCTTTCCCTTCTTCGCACGTCTTGCAACATTCATCACCTCGGGGAAGACCCCGAGTTACACAGCATACACATACACACACAGTCACACAGTGCGGCGACAGCTGGGAGCCGTACACAATCACGGCCCTCTTTTTGCTTTCCCGACCTCGCACATGGCACGATACCTCTTGGCAACGCCACAGCAGATGTACACGCGATGTCATGGTACGAACTGTGTTCCTCTTAAGGGCAGTTGATGGGTACGGCAGCACATGCATCATACACACCAGCCCAAAAGAGTGGAACGGCGGCCACGTCCCAAAAGAGTGGAAAAGGGACGGCCAACAGCTGTTAGTTTCGCACGGTAATGGGAGCCATCTTTATCTTGTTTAGCATTTGCACCGCAACGGTAGATTCTTTCTTATGTGTTGGCGAAAGGTGTGACGCAGCTGCGAACATTAACCCACATCACAAAACCAAAAACCACCAGCTGCACCAAGGAGACGCCCCGAGCAGAGGTGCGGGAAGGACTGTGCGAGGTTAAGTTGCGCTGATAGCGCACTACACACAGCCTCTAACCCTGACCCGCCCGTAGTCTCCAACTCGCCATCCATTGTGCGTGCCCCTCGCATTTTGCGAAGGCAAATGAAGGACATTTTCGTTAAAAATATGAAAAACCCATCAAAGCCCACCCTGACAAATTCACAATAGACACCCACACTCACTTTTTGTCGGCAGTAGTTATACGCTGGGATGGGCATCCCCACCGGCGCTTGGTACCTCCCTCCCTTTCCATGGCGCTCTGAGCCCCCAAGCCAGCCAGGTTTCCTCCTTTCTTTTCCCGAGCAGGAAGGAAGCAGGAGAAACAGCTAAGGCATCAGCGCACAAGTTGACACGCCGACTATCGCATCATCTTTGGGCACGTGGTATGGGAGTGGGGTAAGGCAAGCGAACAGAGGCCTTTCTCCGGCCTGAGCAAGGATGACAAGCGCAGGGCCGTCGCCGTCATCACCCTCCAACAAACATGGTCTAACAGGCGACGATGATGATTAGATCCCCCTTTAATGCACCTCCCTATCATCGACTCATATAAACAGACGCGCACACGCACATTCAAGCGTTCGAAAACACAGTTACACAGATCTCAATCTAACGAGCATCACTTCCTCGAAGAAGCGCGCCATTCCGGGAAGCTCTCGTTGAGAGATCCCCGACAAGAACAGGGCTGCCTGACTGCTGTGTGGTGTTACCGAGTCAGGGGGCCCACCAGACCCCGATGGTCGGCTGGTTGGGACGTGTCGAGACAGAACGACACATCAACCCATATCACCACATTATCGTACATACCGTTACTGCCCAGGTCAGCAGGGAGGCAGAAACGACCGACCAGAGCAACCCTAGCTCCGGAATCTATCAGGTGAATAGAAAGCTAAAAAATCCCAAAAGCCAAAAGCTGGCCCCAGTAAGTGATCCCGGCGCCTTCCTGGCGATGAGCGGCACGCATGCCACTTCCGCCGCATATCATCGATCTGGCCGGCAGAGAAACGCCGTTCAATCGTTCACCATATCAACCGAAAAAGCTTTCGAGTGGCGCTAGCGTGAGCGCAATTCCACTGGTGCATCTATATGAACACACACACACACGCACACATTCCAGTGGTCGAAGAATCCTTAAGAGCTAAACTAACCATCCACTTAAAATGTTACACACACACGCTTCACATCACATCAGATCGCATCACGTGTCACCACATCTCGTGAGGGGAAAACGCCGGAAACAACAGTTCCGCACCGGCACCCCTTTGGTGCTGGAAATGCGGTCGCGCCAAGTAACGGCACACGAGTGGCTGTATGAACCTCCCTGCCAATCCACGAGTACGCGGGGCCAAGCCATCCACGAAGAGACGTCGGGAAGCCCTCAACTTCAAGCAAAGCCGGCCGCCGCCCCCTTCCCTTAATAGGATTCATAACCTCCTGCCCGAAAGCGTCGCTCTTCCATGTGTTCAGCCTACACCTCCTCTTACTTCTGAATGAGTGCGAGGGCTTTAAGTGAGGATCTCACGCACTCGTCAGGCATGCAACTTGGGTGGCACGCCGCCACCACCACCACCACCACCACCATCGACACAAATGGACCGCGCAGGTGCGGAAGTCGCATTTGTCGCTTTCGTCTTTTCCACTATCGTTGTCCATCCATCCCCCTCTAAAAAGACTGTCCAAAGAGAGTCACCGCGCACACGCAATGCAATCGAAGCGAGCCCCCTCCCGCAACTCGTATCTCCTCTCGTAGCTGCTGCGTTATGAGCAGAACTAACGATTTCACACCCCGTCTTACAACCATGCCACAAACCAAATACAAATTTCCCAGGTTTGCGCTGTGGGGTCCCGCCCAACACAGCAGCCAATGTATCCTCCCGAATCCTAACAGCCCACAACAAAACAAACCCTCTCTCCATGCGGAGCACAGTGAAGTGCACGGACAGCCGCTGACAGCAGCAGCTAATCTACAGCTCGGATGTTAGCTCCAGTGCAAGCCACGAGGCAGCCAAGCGTCAACTCCTCTTCACCCGGTGTGCCCTGACCACCACCCCGGCGGCGGGCTTTGATGATTGCCAGCCCTCTTTCACTGTCACCTTGATTGCCTCGAGGGCGACCCGTAACAATACTTTTTCGCGCCAATCCTCCTCTCACGCCTACGCCACAGCTAACACGCGGTTGCCGTGGCAGCCCTGACACAATGCAGTGATCGAAAAGATTGTGCTATGCTGTCGTGAGCTGCACACCTCCCCCGTCTCGGACCGTCGTGTCGGCCGGGCTACGCCGCAGGAGCACGCGCCACACTTGCCCGCCGCGGCCGTGCACTCGGCGTCCATGCACATCCGTCGACGGCCACACTCATTGCACGACGCCATGATCGACAACAGCAAGGGCGGCAGCGTGCAGTGGCACATCTCACATGGATCCAAATCCGCACAACAGCCACCATTGTTGTTTCCGGCACCATCCTTATGTCCGTGACAACCTTGAAGTAGTAAGGGCTTTACATCGTCTTCGTCGTCGAGCTTGCAGCCCATTCCTGGGGCTACGGAAGCGCCGTGGCGCCCACGGCGGCCAGACGAGTGCGCACAATGGCCAGTCGTGTCAGCGCCGCTGGCTGCATTGTTGGCATCTGCATTTTGATCGACTTTGTGCAGGCCACCGAGTGCTGCCATGAGGCTATCAACCTGGTAATGGCCCATTTGAAAGGCCAGATGGAAGGGCGTGACCCCCCCGTCAGACCGCAGGTGTGTGAAGGCTCCCGGCCAGCCGCAGTGATCCAGCAGAAGCAGGCCTATACGCGCGTCATCGAGCATCGCGGAGAGATGCAGGGGCGTAATGCCCGCCGGGCCCGCCGCATCCACGCGCCAGCGGTAGCCATGGCTGTCACCCCACGCCAACATGCCGGCCAAGAGCGGGATGCTGCCGCTGCGTACGGCGCGATGCAGCAGCGTCAGTCCGCGCTTGTCACCAGTGGCGGCGGACGGGGCCGATGGGACGGAGGCAGCGTGGATGGCCGCGACAATCTCCGCAGCACAGGAGCAGCTAGCGCAAGCAAGCGGCAGCACGGCGGACGCAACGGCGGCCCAGCCCATGTCGCACGCGAATGCCAGCAAGCGGCGCGCCTGTGGAGACGCAGCGCAAAAACCGTTCAACCATGGGAGGGGGAACGACGATCAATGAGGACGTTATGGGATGCGCTTGTAAGACAGCTGCGATTGTGTTTGTATGGGAAGTGAATAACGCGGTCAAAACCTGCACCTACTTTTCCTGACGGCCAGCATCAGCATCAGCAACAGCGAAACAGAGAGCGCATACTTCGTACGAAGCCGCCTACCCATGCACATCCGCGCGGACGTACCTTAAGTGCGATGGCTGCATGCGGCAGCTGTGATCCGGCGCCCGGGCCGCCCGCGATGTGCTGAAGCACCATGGCCATGTCCTGCAACAACAACTCCACCGTCTCCTGGTCAAGCGGGCCGTTGCGGACGTCCAGCCTACACAGTCGCGAGCACACGGGCGAAGACCTCATGTCAGCGACTAAATGCTGCTCATTGACCACTCATCTAAACACTCATGTAAACAGGGGTTGATGCGTTGATTCCTTCCAGGAAGGTGCGTAATTCTCTGACATAAGATATCGGAGATGTGGGCATTTGCCCGTCCCGGTAACATCACAGTCACAATTCTGCTGTAAGAGAGTGGACCCTGCTTCCTCTCCACGTCGCGGTCGTCCCACGTCAGCCCCAGCCAGCCCACTCCCAAGGGGGGGCCAAGAGGCTGTCTTACTTGTTGATCTCGTCAACCAGTGCCTCATCTCGCGCCACCAGCAGCTGCTTGGCGGGACTCAGGCAGGCGCCCCGCGTCACCTCCACCCACGCGGGGCCGCACAACTCCGGAAGGGGCGGCAGCCTCACGATGGCACGGTGCGACGACAGAGGTTGCAAGTGCGCGTGCAGGTGCTTATTACCATAGCGCAGAATCACCTGGCGATAATCGATTCGGGCCGAAGACAGGTGGGGGAGGCAAGGGTGGGGGAGGCAAGGTCTCACCGATCACGTTAGGGT
Organism: Volvox africanus; assembly: GCA_030268105.1. NCBI lineage: Eukaryota > Viridiplantae > Chlorophyta > Chlorophyceae > Chlamydomonadales > Volvocaceae > Volvox > Volvox africanus. Next base: position 270,687 of record BSDZ01000013.1, on the reverse strand, counting down.
GTTTTACACACCAGAAGGCGGCAGACACACAAGACCTCCTTTCCAGATGAGCTCAACCGCACGTTCCTCCCTCCCTTTCGAGGAACCAGATGCAAATGAATGAACAAATGAATCGCGCCTGCCAAGCCTGCCATCCAAACTCTGGCCGCCCACTTTCCCCCTATCTGCTAACGGTACTTGCAAAAGCATTCCAGACGCCCTCCAAAAGTATTTTTTCTGCTATTTGCTTTCCAGGACTCTTCCTACCATACTGTGCTTTTAGTTTTGCACAATTCCACGCGGCCCCTAACAAAATGAACTCCTCAACCCGTTCATTGCCCCTCCTCACCGAGCAGTTGGGCGCGTCCAGGTTCTGTCCGTGCACCTTGAGTGTTGTGGGCTGACCCGCTACGGCCGCCAGCGGTCCCATGCGACGAATGACAGGGAATCGACCATCACTGCGTCCTCTCGACGTATCGCCTGACACGCGACCATCACGCACCAGAAGCATATCCTCATGCAGCTGAACGGTGTACGTGCCCGTGTGCCAGAACGGACAGCCCGTGCGCGTCAACAGGTGCTGCACAAAGCTGCGCAGCGAACCAGGCTCCGAAGCCTGCGCCGCAGAAACCTCATCCACCAGCATCTGAACTGTCAGGAACACACAGCCCGGCCGGATTGACGCCTCCACGGCTGCCGGTGCCGACGCCAGCCAGCTGGTGACTTGGTTTCGGAGGTCTGCTGGCAGGTCGGCCGGGGTACGGTTGAACAGCTTCATGGAGAGGCGGATCAGGCGGTGCTCGCTCTCAAACGCAGGTGCAAAGCCGTTGCGGCCCGCAAGGATGTCGCGGGCCAAGCTGTACGTACGGGCCTGGTCTGAGACATCGCTAGAAGAGTCGGTGGGGCTGCCGACGCCGAGGCTGACGCCCAGCGCGGGCTGTGCGGAAGGCAAGGCGGGATGCGTTGGGACGCCCAACAGCAGCCTCAGCGCGTGAAGCTGCGTCGGATTTTGCAACAAGCAGTTCAGCAGCTTGCCGACGTCGCCTTCGAAAGATCCCCCGGAAGAAATAGTGCCGCCGGTGGCAGCGCCCGTGGCACCTCCACCTCCGACCGCGCCCATGCCGAAGGGCTCAGCGGCCGCGTTGCCCTTGCCCTTAGCATTGTCCTGGGCGCGGCGCCGACGGCGAGCGTTATGCTTCGAAAGCTGATCGCGGCAGCTCTTGCGATTGCCATCGAAGGCCGTCAGGTCGTGGAAGCGTCCGCACTGCTGGCAGAAGCGCTGCAGACGACCATCCTTCAAGACCTGTACATATTCATAACGGAAGGTGAGTGTGGAATGGAAAAGACGGCCACACCTGGTTGCAACCTCGGCGGCACGATGCCTCCCGGTCTCTCTCCCTCCCAGCTCTCTCCTCCCACAAACAAGGGTTTCACGTAGAAAGGTTTCAGAACGTTTCCCCAAACACTTTTACACATCGGTTGAACCGAACGGCAGCTTAATCTGGCGCATCCACCCGGCACCGCCAAATCCAGCAACCAGCACCGTCCCCACCTGCTGCAGCTTGATGTGCACATCACAGATACGATAGCGCTGGTGGTACTCTTTCAGGTGGGATAGATCCTTGCCGCAGCCGGGCACCTGACACACCATCAGACCGTTGTCGTCGCCCACATCCTGTAGGGCGACCACATCACTCAGGAAGTGGTGCTGATGGTACTGCGAGGTGCCGTGGCCGCGGTTGCAGCCCGCAGGGCCACGGCGCGCGACCTCATCTTCGTCCTCGCTCTCACTCATGGCGAAGTCGGACAGGTCGGCGCCGCCAGCGCCCCGGCCGCCGGTCGCACCCATCTGTTGGGCCTTATTCGGCGGCAACATGGTTGGCTTGTTGGAGCTGTCAGCCTGCTGTCTGCCACCACTGCAGGTCGGGCCTCCTCCATGGCGAATGCCGCTACAGCCCAGCTGCTTGCCGTTGTCTGCGCTGCCCTGCAGGGAGCTGGTCTCTCCTGAAGATCCCAGCGCCGGCGAAGGCACGGAGGAGGGCGGCAGCGCCATGCTAGCCTGTTGCTGGAAGACACCAGAGGGTGCAGGGTAAGCTGACATCGGCATGGAGACCGCCGGCACGTACTGCGCATGCGGGCCTAGAAGCGGCTGAACAGGCATACTAGGCAATGGCAGCGCCATCGCCTGAGCGTGTGTGTGCGGACCCCAGCCCATGTTCCCAAGCTGCCCGGCATTGCCAGTCATGCTGTTGAAGAAGCTGGGCGCGGCTGCAGCGGCAGCCATTGCGGCTGCGGCCGCCGCAGCAGGATTTCCGAAATCGTTGAGGCCCGGCCAGTTCATGCTACCGGGCATGCCCACGCCCATTCCGCCTCCGACCATATGAGGCTGTCCGGTGGTTGTAATCACCGTGGCTGCCGGCATGGGTTGGGGCGGAACCAGGGAGCCCGGGCCATGGCACATGCTACTAGCTGCGCAAGTCTCAATCCTTTGGGGTGCAAAGCTATTCATGGCGGCCTGTAAAGGGGCGGCCAGATGCTGCATTGCCTGCACTTGGTTGGCTGAGAAACTGCAGCAAGCAGCTGCTGCAGCTGGGGGCTCTCCACCCGCGCGGTGCATCCCAGGGTTTCCTCCGTGGCAGCAAGCGCCCTGCTGCACCTGTTGCTGGGTGTGAGTCTGTTGCTGCTGCGACTGTTCTTGCGCAGCGGCTAAGCCGGAGATGTTGTCGGCAACCTTCCGCCGCTTCAGCGCCTGGCAGCAAGCCACGTTAGGAGTTTCCTTAGGCGCCGCACACATGTTCATTGAGTCCCAATTCCAATCTTCCACAGCCCATGTTTGGTCGTCTCCTGCGATTGTATGGTGGCGCGGTGCATGTCGAAGGTCTTTAACTGCGTTGAAAGCAAGTCATCTTTGAAACCGATAATTATTTTCCTCACCTTGGAGGATAAAAGGGTCCAAATCACTGCTTGTTATGGAGTTGGCTCGCTCCGACCCAACACCCTCCTCGCTGAAAAGGCTCGCAAGGTCCATGATCAGTGAGCCTGCAGGAGCATGTAAACTGGTCCCTTGCTCTCTCAGCTGATGGAAAAAATACAAATGAATCAATGTTGCCATGATTTAAAACGTTCTTTGCGGCCCAGGCACAACCTGCAGGAGCTATCGGGTTGCTGGCCGAAAGAGCCCTTCAGAAGCCCTTTACCAACGCGGCTTCAGGTCATACAAGGATAACGGTGAGTTTGCTAATGCAATTCGCCTTAGGTTTCCAGTGAGCTCACCTTAGCCAGGGAAAGACCGAAAGGTTCGCCGCGTTCTGGGAAGGTCCCCTGAACCCTCGGCAACACAAGGTCTACCTCAGTACAAACAGGTTTTTTTTAATCTAAAGCCGCTAATTTTACGAATAAGGAAACGCAAGCTGCTTGGCTAGTGAAAGAAATAGTCACGGGAAGTGCCTCCAAAGCAGAGCATCCAAAAGAATTGGGAAAAGCACCCGGTCAAGCCCTGCCTCGCAATCGTAAGTGTTTAACTGAGAAAATTTGAAAGAGGACTACAGAGAGACCTTAAATTCCGACGTACACCAGAATCACGACCGCCATTACGAAATGGATTACCCCACCGAGAAAATCTCCTTCATAGCAGATCCTGGCCACTATCAGGTTGCTCCTCTTATAAGCAATTTATATTCATAACTCTTCACAAATCATGTTTGAGGTCATGGGCCTATTGTCGGCAGCCTCGAAGCGACATGGGTATCCGTCACAATTGCCAGGTGTATTGCAGGCAGAATTCATTTACTGATTGGGGGCGAAAATTTTGTAAGTTTTAAGCACAGATGTTTTGCTCCAGCAAATGCCTAGCCGTAATGAGACTCTGTATATACTGGAAAGGAAATAAGCTTTTTTAATTGAAGAAGAAGAAGACAGAAAACATCTCAATATTTAACGTTATTCTTGAGTTCGTGTGTCGGTGTGCCGTGTCCCGTGTCCAAGGCAGGTAACGGCTGAGTACGGGCGACGTTTAAGAACTTGTTGCAATCTTAGAATTCGTCGTTAAGCACGCTGTGGGACCAGTTTACAAACCGACCCGCCACGCGGCGACCAGTTGCGCAACACCGTGCGACGCGCCACCTTCCCACCAATTACTCCCGGTAACTGCCGTTGCATGTGACGTCAACGGGCAATAGTAGCCGAAGCTGACTGCCTTCCTGGCCAATTCAACCGTCGTAGTAGAAGGAAAGGGTTGCAATGGAGGGCAATACGCTCTCAGCACGGTTCATAGGCCCAGCGTCTAAGCCGTGGTGGGCAAGCCGCTGCTGTCAGCAACGCAGCCAGCCACCAGTGATTCGCTCCCAGGTTCTTCCAAACCTGCCCAGAAACATGATCGTTTCACGTCCCCGAGATATGCACTTTAGCTTTCCAAACCTCAAATATACAGACTTAGACAGGTAAGGAAATAAATTCGTCATGTTAACAGCTCTAGTGCCATACGTGTGCCTTTCTACATGCCCACTCAACGCCAGCGGAACGGTTACACACCAAGCACCGGAGTACGCAATGGCCCAAATAATGCGCACCACGATACACAGCAGCCGTCGACCCTGATACACAGACTACGTGGCACCGATCTATCCTTATGATCTACCTTTCAGATCTGGAGCAATCTCCGATCTAAAAACACATATATCTATACGGATTCTATACGGATTCTATACCTATACGTATGTACGGCGGTCCGCCGCTTAGGTTGCCTGGTGTATGTCTTGCCTTGAGAGCAGAAGTCACGTTGCGTGGACTGTTACAGAGCTGACAGCACAGCGCCTGAAATAAAACGAAATTGAGGCGAAAGATAAGGGAGTGGGCTTTATAGATTCAGGGACTCCAGGGCCGTTTTCTTCCACACTGAAAGGGGAGCCCCTGCAGGGCCAGGCGGACATGGACATATGCACAAGTACGTACGTACGTGGGTACACACATACAAGCGCACACAGACACACACGCACACACACACACATGGCCAGACACCCCACAGGGCGTTTCCACAAGCTCACAAATCTTGGCAAAACATGGAGTTAGATTGCTCTACCAATAACAGGACTCACATTGCTGGTCGCCCCATTGTAGTTAAGAGTTGCAACAAAGTCACTCAAGCATCTAAGACCCTGTCTAATGCTACAAGGGTTGGAAATGAAATCAAATGAGCAACTTACCTTGGAAATGTAGCTTTAGCCCGATTGATACAGGAAGTCAGATTTTACGAGTAACGGAGATGCTGCCAGGTTGCTGACCTTATTCGCTAGAAGTGGCCAATGGTAGCTGACACGGCTGCCAGGACATGGCTGCAAGGAAGCGGTCAGAGTGGTCCAAGGAGAAAGATCAACGTTAACAGTAGCATCTGTAACCGCAGCAAAGATCCAAGATTGCTTTTTGAGCGCATTTCATCAATTTCCGGAATAAGGCGGAAGAAAATGTCATCCTTTTACGAAAGCTGCTGGCCCTGAAGCGCAAGAAACGGGGCGCCCGGTGGCGCCGGTTGCTAACCATCGACGTTGCTGGTAGATAGCATGATTCAACACAGTATGAGAAATTCAAGAACACGTTCCGCGCCATCACTCCTTCGCTTCTGGCACAAGACACTACCAGGAGCACTGTGCTGAGCAGTCCAGCAACAGGGCTCCTCCCTCCACCAGGGCCATAGCCTTCCTCAATCCCCACCACCATCGAACCAGTGTCACATATCATGCATTATAATGTCCAGAAACCTGTTCCAGAAGCCACCAACCGCATGGACCAAGCACGCGCGGAGAAGCTTATATTAGACGTGAGTAACAAGAGCAAATGCAGTGCACGCACGGACGAGGATATAATCATGAGCTGCTCGGCCGGTGCGAAGTTTTGACGAGAGAGAGGAGCAACGGGCGGTTTCCTTCTTGCGCTCTTGTTTTCTTCAGTCAATGGTGGTCGACGTAATAAAGATGTTTACAGGTTTATCAGTTGCTTTGCTTGTATGCTGGCATGCTGAGTATGAGTGATCTGAGGCCGCCAGCGTGCGTGGATGTGGTGTGGCCACAGTTCCGAGCGGCGCTACCCAGTTGCGGCCCGCTTTTTGACGGCACATCGCGAGGGCGCGCAAACAAATGGGAGAAATGCTATCCGCATGAGCACAAAGAACTTAATTACCAGGCTTCCGACAGATCCATCCAGTTTCTTAGGAGGAGCCAAAACTTGAGAGCCTAAGCCTTCAGATTAGGATCCAATTTTTAATTGAGCAGGCTTTCTTCCCAACCTTACGTGCCAACCATAAATACCACGCACATCAAAGGAGGCTGCCCTCATCCCATCTAACAGAACACGAAACCGGCCAAGTCCTGTCGCCGTTGTAAGCCAGCCATGTCCGACGGTGGGGCAAATTTACAAATACATTCATGGACACCCTGACGACATCCATGGACGCATCCGTTGCATCGCATAAGCTGCTCGTCAAAGCAACCAATTATCACAACGCACATGAGAGCCTCAAGGCATATACACGAGTATGTCAACAGCAAAACTCGTGTATTAGTGACTCGGTGTGGACTTTTTTGGCGGAGGAAAGACCCTTACTCGCGTCCCCTGGAAGTCCTGCCCACATTTGATTCCCTCAACAAACACCTATCCAACCACGCCGACCAGCACGTTGTACGATGCCGCTCTGCGCTCCAAACAAGAACAAAACAGGTGTAACACATTCAGGGCACTGAGGAAGGAGCGGTTCACAATCCTATGCATGTGGTAAACATGTGCACGCATACCTCGGAATAACAACATGTAACAGCTTTATTACCCGAACAAACCCCCGCACAAAACACGATGATGTAAACATTCTTGAACAGTGCACGCCGAAGCAGGCATACCTCGGCACATTCGTACCGAGCGATACTGTTACTATGTTCACCGAGGCAGGTGAGTTACACCGCACGAAAGGGCTTCCCGGTCTGCTGGCAAGACACAACCCTAAATATGCTAAGTTAGTGTAGATGTCGCCTCACTTCGGTTGAGGTATGCGCATGCCTGCCCCTCTGGCACATTACTCAAGGTGCAAACTTCATCATCTTCACGCGCAGGACGCAACCCAGTGTTCTGCACTGTTATCCGTCGAACAGCAAGTGCCTCTAGTAATTAAAATGGCCTTGCGCAGTACAGTCACCGAATGTGGTCTCCTGTCTCCCACTGCAAGCCCCGTGAGGTGCCAAGCCCATTCCTTCCTGCTCCGGTGGGTCATGCAGGTTACCGATGTACCCAGCTATGGATGGCCGTCTTACTCTGCCCATCAAGGAAGGGCGAAGCTGCACGATCGCGAGGTGTATTTAATGAAAAATCTTTCAAATGTGCCGCAAGGTGCAAATATGTCATAAATCAAGACATTCTTAGGCACGCGCGGCCCCCTGTGGATCCAATCTATGTATCCACATCTGCTGCGATCGTTGCTGTCTGCCGTATCCATCCAGTCCATGTACAGCCGCATGCAGGCTCCCTTTTTCCCGGGAGCATGCACATTGGTTTCTTCGCTCTGGCTTCCTCGTCATTGCAACTACGGTCCAGGAATCACCGCAAATATGTGAATACATACAAACAATATCACCGTCAAAGTTTTCTGCGAGAGAAGTCGCCTTGTCCAAACACTGGGGGTCCTAGGCCGAGTCCGTTACTTTGATAACTTCCCTTCCCTTAATGTTTCCCACTGAGTTCCCATCTTTTTATCCCCAGCAGTTCTCGATCATTTCGCAGCGGTTTTAGTGAAAAAGGATAAATTAACGTTCCGGTAATTATTTGCTGACCAAGGTTTCTAGCGATCGGGACGCCTGTCACTTCCTGTAACGCCTCCCCCCAGGTTCCTCACGCCTGCTGTGAGGGGTCTGCCGCCTCGGGAGCGCAAACAGTGACTTTAGTCTGTTGGAATTTTGTAATCGCGGCTACGTTGGCATCGCTACTGCTGCTGCCGCTATCGTCGGCCTGTTTTTCTTCCAGTGTACCGACGGGACCTTTAAACCAGGTGTAAGCTCCTAAGAAGGGGAAGTAAAACCAGATGAGGCTCAACGCGCAGGTGGCCAGCAGTGTCACTCCTACATGAGGGTTGGGATGGGAGAGGAAGGGGGGTGACGTTACGGCCAAAGTCGAGGTGCGTTTCCGTAACGAGTGGTAGTGACGTTGGGGGGTGTTATAGTAGTCACACCACTGCGTTAGTGACCGTCTCCTTAGTGACCGTGTTTTCCGATCCCAGACTCCACAAACTGCCTTTATTTTCTGCTTTTCTCCTTCGCCTAACATCTCCGCTCCGTTCCCCCTTTCTCTCCCCGGCTCTCAACTCTCGGCTCCCCATTTCCAATCCCCGCTCTTTCCACACTCCCTTTTGCCCCTTACTGCAACGGCCACGCCGCCACTCGTACCTGCGAAGTTCATGTTGGATCTCTTCACAGGGTATGCTGTGGGCAGTGAAAACACCACAATAATGAATCCCACCCACAACGTGGCGACGAGACCGATGGGATAAGCTGCCCATCCCAAATGGAACGGGCCGGGTTTGAAGCGGCGGGCGCCCCAGGGCAGGATGCGGGCGGTGGTGGGCGCCACGTAGGCGATGTTGAGGGCGATGGTGGACAGCGAGATGATTGCAGTGAAGGCTTCCTGGGGTTGGTTGAGGTGATGTAAGGTGGTGCTGAAAGGCGCGTACGTGTAATGGAGTGGGGTGAATTGGGTTCGATGCTTGAAGGCGCGTGGGTTGGAGCGGAGGTGGAGTAGGGTAGGGTGCGGTGGAGTGGGTTGGAGCGGAGGCGGAGTAGGGTAGGGTGCGGTGGAGTGGGTTGGAGCGGGGGCGGAGTAGGGTAGGGTGCGGTGGAGTAGGTCGGAGCGGGGGCGGAGGTGGGATGCAAGCACGTTGGTTAAGATACAAGTGTTTTAATGCCTGAATTCGGTGGAAAGGAGTCAAGCAAAGTGACTTGGAGTGGGTTCGAGTGGAAAAGGAACGCAGAATAACATATACGAAGGCAAGCGAAGCTTAGAACCCTAGCCCCATCCCACACCCATTAATATCCAATCAGTTGCACGAACGGCTCAGTTGCAGTTTCCCGAACTAGTCACCGCTACCGAGGCAACCCGTAGTGTGGGCGGGAGCAGCAGATTGCACACACACCTCGCTTCCGAGCATAGGCAGCCCCAGGAGAAAGGCAGCGAAGGCGGTGCCCCAAACCGCAATAAGCGGGCCCTTAACGGTCTTGTTGTACTTAATCCACAGCCACGACAGCGGCACGGCGCGGTCACGTGCGTAGGCAAACAGAATTCTGAGACATCCGGGATGTGGAAGAAGGGAGAGATTTTGATATTTTGTTGTGAAACGCAGGAACAGCAGCATAATAGACAGCGAAGAACATTTATGCAGTCCAGTCCATGGTCTGTTACGTGCACCGTACCTCTCACCTGGAGACGTAGGTGAGAGTGGAGTGCGCGCAGAAGTACATGCCCCCCAGGGGTATCATGAGCATGATGATGCCGCCGGTGCCGCTGCCAGTGCGCTGCTTGAACGCGTTCCAAAAAATCTGCGAGCGAGGGATGCAGGACGTAGGAGGGTGTGGGAAGGAATGGGTGGGAGGGGCGAGAAGGGAGTAGAGAGGGAGGGGAAGAGGGAGGCGAAAGCCTGTAGAGTGACTGCAGTTGATGATAGTGCGCAAGGCCAGTAGTGCCTCTACACTGACCTGTGCGATGGGGTCGCCGTCAGCCTGCGATGGGATGTCATCCGTACCAAGGACCTGCAGGGAGGCATCAGTGGGGGGCATCAGAGGAAGGCAGCACATGGACTTCCAGCATTAAAGGACCCGGAGACGCTTTGGGAGTCACAAACATAAAATGCAGACGTTTTACACACCCTCCCCTCCCCTCCCCTCCCCTCCCCTCCCCTCCCCTCCCCTCCCCTCCCCTCCCCTCCCCTCCCCTCCCCTCCCCTCCCCTCCCCTCCCCTCCCCTCCCCTCCCCTCCCCTCCCCTCCCCTCCCCTCCCCTCCCCTCCCCTCCCCTCCCCTCCCCTCCCCTCCCCTTCCCTTCGCGCACCTGTTTGAGGTTCGAGACGCAGAAGAGCAGCGACAACACCCAGGACCACCCCACAAAGATCATGAACAAAACGCCCACAATCTGGAGGCATGGTACACGATCAGCATGGCAAGCAAACAGTGTTAGGCGAAGCGCGCAAGCAAACATCATCAGACAAAGAAAATCAATGGCATGGTGCTCACCATCGCTAACACACCCGACGACGACATCAAAAACCCTAAAACCCTAAGCCCAGTCAAGACACCATGAATATAAACGCGCAAACCGTCCAAAACATCGAACGGGATCTACGCTCTCACCCTTCACCACTGTCCCTCCCCAATGTCATGACTTCACTTCCATGGACACCTGGCAGCATGCCTCACAGCAGCCCAGTTAACAAAGATACAGAATCCCCCCGACAATCCCTCAACACAGAGGCACAATTAAATTAATCACAATTCCCACCGCCCCGCCCCTCACACAGCCACATCCCGACACACCAGGCCCACGCACTCACGATGCCCCAGGGCGCTGCCAAAGACGCGTTGGTGGACTCTTCGGACATGTGCGCAGGTCCATCATATCCCGTGAACGAGTAGGCGGGCAGCAGCAGACCCAAGATGAAGACATAGCTGCGAAACAACAACATGTTCGGGGGGAAGAATGAGAGTTTGAATGCAGAAAAACTGGCCATACCTCACACAGCTCATGGAATGGGTGTGGGACTGGGGACGCGAATCTGCAAGTGGTAAAAGTTCGAATCAGAGACCCAAAAGATGGCGGGCAGTAGAGAAAAGAATATATGGGTTTGGGTCTTAAGAAAGGGGCGGGGGCATGCGAGCGATTCGGCGTAACCTTGATGGGTGTAGAGCGGGGCAAGAGTGGAAGGGGCTATCGCCATTGCCAGGCAAAAAATTGCGCCCCTACCTGTCCGTGGGCTGGCGTGTCCGCTGTCTTCCCTATCCCTTCACCTTCCACTTGCGCACAGATCCAGCACAAGGACTTACAAGGGGTTGTGGATGCCGCTGTCGGCCGCGGTGTCTTTCTCGAACTTGCGAAACACCCAGGTAGGGGTGGCGTGGTCAACGGTGATGCATGGAATGCCAATGATGAGGATGAGCACACCGAAGATGGTCCAAAATGCGCCGAGCTCCGTGATGATGCCCACGTGCTCAAAGCGGAGGGAGTTGATAGTGGCCTGGTGGTCGATGAATTGGGTTGTGGTGTTTACCTGGGTAATGGGTAATTCTCAAGCGAAGTTGAAAGTATATCAGTAAGTACATCAGTACATTGTGCTGCGAATTTAGGTATTGGATGGTTTAGAGTTGGCTTGTAGGGTGGGTGGATTTGGGGATAGGATTTGGGATGGGATTTGAGGATGACCTGGGTAATTCATTCGGATGGGAGACGTTAAGGATCTCCTTGCTCCACTTCCGTTCCCTTCCAACTGCGCCGCTCACCCTCCCCCAAACAGACCAAAACACACACGCACACATTCTCGACGACGTTTTCTTCTCCTCGTCAGTATACCTGGTACGTACTCCCAGCCTGATGGCACACCCTACCCGTCTTGCTATGCACCCACTCACATGCAGCTTTTGTAGGGATCCCCCCCGGCGCTCATTCCCTTCCTCAACATGCAGCATACATGTATGGATATGTGACATTTGAACGCGCACAAGTATCAATCTATAGCTATACCGTGAGTAGGAGGCAGCCGGTGTAGATGCCCATGAACTGCTTGTTGCTTGGGAACCAGCCGGGGCCCTTGGGCATCTCGTCATAGTCGGGTATGGCGCCCTCTGGCAGCTCAGGTGTGGCCGTGCCCGTGGAGAGCAGCACAATGACGGAGATGACGTAAGCCATGAAGTAGTGGGTAGAGGCGAGAGAAGCGATCTGGCCGAGCAGATTCAGCCAGCCTGATGTTTGAGGAAGAGAGAATGGCGTGAAAGGAAAAGGAACAGACAATCCCAAAATCCATCAGGTTTGAAGAATGGGACAGACAGTGATGTTTGCAAGATCGATCAAGACCAACTGATGAGGCAACCGACAGTACTAGTCAGCAAACGAAGGGGGGACAGTGATTTGAATCCCCGATATTCCCGTGAGAGCCAACAGCAAACCTATTGACTCGGTAAGTGCGTGCTAGTCCTACGGTAGTACAACCAAACAGGTGCGACATGCCGACATACAGATGCGCACAAGCCATTATGCGCCGTTTGCGGTTTGAGTTATCAAAGTCATTATTAATTTTTGTCTTACTGTTTTGCACGTTTCTGCGTGATCATCGCTGCACGGCACGATTTTGCTCACAACGTCTAGATGTCTAAGACCCAACCCATACATACGCGCGTCTGCAATAATCCATGAGCTCTTTCAGGGGATGCCTAGGGAAGGAAGGAGACGGGAGCGGGGTTAACCCTACCTCGTCCATCTTCGTTTGCCACCGCGTCCCCGCTCCTGTTCCCTCATGCCCGCGTTACTCCCCACCACCACCTCGTCCCCGCACCACACAGACTGGAGTCCCAATATTGCACACCCATTTGGGTCAACGCTTCTGAGTCCTGCAAGCGCGCTTCCTTGTGCTCAGCCTCGTGTTAGCCCAGCACGGCCACCAGCCCGCCGAGCACGCACCTGTAACCCTGCACGCCATGTCCACAAGGGTGTGCCACAAAGGGGAGAGGGGGATTGTGGTGAAGATTCTGTCATACAACCTGTATATGCAGCGAACGCTGCTGCTACTGCTTTCTATCAGAACGTATCCGGGGGACCTGCGGAGGTTCCGTGGTCCATTCCGGTAACTGCCCGACTTTCCTTTCCCCGGGGCGGAGCGGGAAGCCATACCCACCGTGCGATTTGCTAGATTCCCCTGTGTACGGCCTGCTTGTCAAACTACCAGTCATGTCCCTTTTTTCTCCGCTTTGTCCAGCACAGCAAAACACAACCATTCTCTCCCCTCTCCTGTCCTTCCCTCCTTCCTTTCTACCTTTCCTCCCTTGCCCCCTCGCCACGTCTTCTATCTGGCCCCTGTTCTTTCTCAAGCGCCCTTACGCACCAGCACACTACGGGTGCAACTGATGGCTCCACAAGCTGGTAGATCCAATAGTACATTCCTGGACCGTAACGAAAGGTCAAAGTGTGTGAGAGAAGGACGGATTCGAAAGAGAGGATCCCAAGACGCAAGGAGGTGGCGCCTCCGAATGCGAATGGTGCCCTTAGCGCCGCAACTGACCTCTTATCCCTTAATCGCGAACCAAAGTGACACTAGGGAGCCTTAGACCCCGGCAGCAACGGCCGCCCATCTCCAGACGGGCGATCCGCATCATCTGTCGATCCCTGCCCGAAGATGACTCACCGCCACTGGTCGGATAGGCCGAGGCGAGCTCTGCGATGATTGCGGTTCCGACAGTATGTGTTTCAAAAATCCCGCATCCCGGTAATCAACATACGGAAGGACAGATGGATGTAGCGACAGAGAGGACATCAGGCGGAGGTGGGATATGATGAGCTGGATTGGGTTGTGATTGTGCGGCATGCGCCAAAAGGCGGGGGGAGGGAAACAGAGGTGGCGTTTAAGACGTATGAGACCCCCCTGTGTGTGTGTGTGTGTGTGTGTGTGTGTGCCATACTTTCAACCGCAATCCAGGTCTGGGTTAACAACCGCACCGAATGCATGATGGATCGGAGTGCTAACGTTAAAGGGGAAAATGAAGAGCGACGGGATGCCATGGACGTAAACGTTTGGCGCGAGCACAGTAGACAAACTGAAAGCGGTGTGAACGCGGCAAGAAATAGGATTTTAACACGCAAATTAATCTATCCATGGGGCCATCTGGGTCAGGCAACAGATATGCCGCTTGCCACTGACTTTCTCAAAAGTTACAGCAGCGGGTAAGCTGAAGCAGCCAAACGGCAAAAGCACCGCGGAGATCCACACGCACGTGACGCACCCGCCATTCCTAGAGCGACGCAGAGGCTTAAGAGGGATACCAGCCACCAACCCCAAAGACACACCACGGGCCCGCCGTACGACAGACCCGTGCCAAAGCTGCCTGTGAAGATGGAAAAGGAAGAAAGGAAAAAAGGAAAAAAGAGCAAAGCGGCGACGTTCGGGATGTCCCCTCGCAGGAAGGGGTGAAGGAAGTGGACCTAATGTAATGGAACGCGACATGCGCTCCCAGAGGGCAGGGGCCTCCAAGCAGTGCGATGAAACGCGAACGACTTCGCAAATGATAACGTTGTTTCCGATTAAAGTGGTGGCTGAGTCATTTTTTGGTGGGCTTAAGCGCAGCAGCATCTTCAGTCCTATGTTGCAGTCAGTGCCCATAACTGTAGAACTGATTAAGAAGCCCAAGCGATCTTAAGTCATTGCCTACCCGTAATTGAGAGCAATACGCTCATGGATGACACGGTCACCGCAACCTGTTAAGGCGAACGCCCACCAGAAGGTCATATCGACCCATTGCTCAGGCTTTAGCGACGATTTAATATTCCCCTTACGTTTGTGAGCCATCGCCATCCCCGATGCAGAACCTGCGTGAGGGAATGGTCCAAAATGCGGGATACTTACGGGAGCGCACCACGACTTCGAGGCACCCATAATACTGGAGCCACCAATTCCTCGATGACAGATTGGCATATGGCTAACCTGCGTATAGCCCATGGCCTTCAATCGCTCCTCTTCATAGCTGATAGCGGCAATTTTGTCCGATACGAATAAACCTGTCGGGTTCACCATTATTGCCTTTGTTCCGAGTAGTCCTGGCAATGCAGCGATACAAAAGAATTTTAACGACGATACTAAATATCTCAAAGCGCATCTAGAGCGCGCAATAAACGTCCAACGTTGTACGATTCGATTTTCGAACCCCCCCACGATGTCATGAGCTAGACGTGGTTATTGACACGTAGACTTATCCAGGTAACAGTTGGATTATCCAGGTTATGCCATCCAAGTAATGTTTTGCAGTATCGTACAGATATGACCCATAGAGCGTGGTGGTCTCTTCATTATGAGATATCATTTCTCTTCACTAAGGCATTGCTCGCACAGCAAAAGCGGCTAACGTGACGTAGAAACATTTACCCCGCTGCCCTAAGGTGGCTCACGGACGGACTTGATTGAGAAGTAGCGTTATATTTTTATATCGAGCGCCCGGTTTGATTCGCCCAGGGTACACTTGCTATAGTGATATCACAATATCGTATCGGCTCTTTACTACTTGCCTCACGAGGACGGTCAGTGTTAAAAAGGGGAAGTATGTAAGGGATGAACCCTCGTCAGGCCCCTAGCCTTGTATCGTTTGTCCGTCATTACACTTGGGAAAAAGGATATAACATTCCAAAATCCCAATACATATAATATGGTTTACCACGTTCTGTAGTCTGTACCGCCATCATCTCCATCCCCATCGTCAAAGCAGGGATACGGTGTTGCGTACGTTCTCCTTTTCCTCGCAACCACACACGTCCGAGCACTCAACTAGTTTCAGTGAAAACTCGCTCAAGCACACCTCTTCCCGCTCACCCAAATCGTGATTTCTGGAGGCCAAGGGTCTTCTGTTACTGGACCCCACTCACTATGGCCATCTGCCGCCTAGGGATCCATTCTATGCGACCAACTCTTCCCGAGACAAGGACTCCTCTTCTTGACCCCGTCCCCATCCGCCACCCCTTCTGCTCCTGTGTTGTTTGCGACAAGGAAGGACTGAGCCTTAGGACAGAACACAGAACACAGGACGAGAAAGAGCTTCAGGCTCCAAAGTCAGACCAATCTACAGTTAACCACCAGGCCAACAAACCCAAACATACATGGAAATGCCCCAAGTGATCTTTTCCACACACATGGATACAAAAACATCCACTCGAGGCCAGCAATACCCTGTAGTGACATAGCGTGACGTCTTGCATACCTTGTACTCCCAGCAACGATGTAGCAGGACCATTAGGGATGAGGACATTATGGAGCCGTACCCAGATTACTTCTTACCCTCCTGGTTCAGCATGCATAGCCCAGAGTCCCCTCCGTGCCGCGATCTTACGCGTATCCGCAACCCTCTAGCATGCGCCAATGGTTCCGGCTGCGTACCGAAGGAGGTACAGGGCGCATGGGAGGGAGGCAGGTGGGAGCAGACGTCGGGCGCGACAAAAAGCTGCGTTTGAAGAAACGAAACCGAAGAACCGAGCATTACGTTTGGGTGCTAAGGTGCTTAATTGAGTTTCAAACCTTGATGTGTAATTTGCCATATAACCTGCGGGCTTCAGAGTATCGCCGCCTCTCATAACCCGCTGCTATGGCCGTGTCCTATACTGCTTAACACGGCACGCGGAGCACGCTGTACGGCACTCAAATAGGGACGAATACCCATGGGCCGTCGAAGCGGGCCCTGACGGGTTGTATTGGGTTTAGGCTCCACGATGGATTAACGTTCTCCCCCGCGTGGTGCAGTGTGGCCCATCCACGGATGTGACGACGCATTCACCCCTGCCAGGTGAGCGAGGTGCCACCAGCACGACCAGGTCGAGCTCCGAACCGGCACACCTCGACCTCCTCCTCGAACTACGCCACCCTCCTAACATGACTCTGATGACCAAGCGACCCCTTTATACAGTTTTCGAGCAACCTAAATGAACAGGACACAGAAAAGGACACCGTCATGCCTGCCATAATGCTCCGAGTGAGCGGGCAGACGAACGGCGCATGAAAACAGTGCAGTGCCGGTAACCTACCCGCGTACACAGAAACACCGCCCACACGGACATCGATATCAACATGGGCACAGCGGGTCAAACTCATACGGCATACCTCATAACCGCCTTCCCTGAGCCTCACTGCCTGCTGTCGACACATGACCTGGTTGTCCAATGGGTCTTTCAACTCCATAGAGCCCCTGCCAAAACTCCAATACCGTCATTACACTTCCCCTTTCCAAACCCCGCCATGCACCCCGACATGCACGCATAAAGCCTTGCCCTTGACTAGTATCCTTCCCGGCGTAGAGGATGTGACAAACAGGCAGCCATCCAGGCAGGAAGACCCCTGCGGCCACTTCTTCGTTCGCTCAAATCCATCCAGCTACGCCCGACCTCCTGCTCACTGAGTGCGACTGGTTAAGCAATACCATGCAGAAGCCAATAGTGGAGCAGATCGTAAATCTCAAAACACCAGTGATTCGGCCTTAGTTGATTCGGCAGATTCCGCTGGATGCTGGTGGTGGGTGCTGAACCTGGGAAAACCACTGATTTCGGAGAAGTCGGCATGGGAGACTGGATGAGGGTGCCCCGAAACACCGGGGAAGGTAGGGACTGCCAGGTTAGTGGCCACGGGTGATGTACCCCCCTATCCTACACACATACCAGTGAATCACAACTACCATCACCGCCATGTTGGCCATTACCACCATCTCTCTCAAGTCCCACCTATGCAATGCACGGATACACAGATGCAAGTATTTAGGGCGACGGATAAACAGACGGACAGATAGTGAGCCATTCAGACAGGCAGCGGACACAACGTGTAAGGTGCCCGATCCGATATCAGGGCCTGGCGATTTCGGACAAGATGCGACAGCAATACGCGGACTTCAACGGACTCGGGGAGTACTGGAGACATCGAGCTCCGCCCTATCGAGCGACCCGTGCTAAAACATCCAATCCCCCTCTCCGCCCGTCTCTGTCCGCACAGGACCCTTCCCATCCCCAACCCCACCACAGCTGCGGGCGGGGTGGCTGGTAAGATGATGGGAAGACGCCGTCAGGGACGAAGACGCCAGCTATCGTTGGGATAACCGTGGAGGAGTGTCAGAACCTCCGCTGCGACGATGTCCACTGCTGCCTAGAGCCGCTAGAAGCTCCTCGTACACTGCTTGGTAACAGAATGCGTACTGCTCAATGGTCTGTACCATACCGTACCTCTGCCCCCGTAGCGAATGGACGAGCTCCGGCAAGTCAAGCGCCTCCTGTACGGCGTCTGGTCGAACGCTACCCGGCCGGGATGCGGCTAGGGTCTCCAAATGCGCCAACCGGCGGCGAAGGATGTCAATGGCACAAAAGGTACCCGTACGGCCAATTCCCGCACTACAATGCACGACAACCGCCTCGCCAGCAGCGCGGACGGGTTCGATCATGTCACAGATCTTACGAATGGCGGCAGCGTCAGCGGGAGTGCCATGATCTGGCCATGCGGTGTAATGCAAGTGTGCAATCTCACGAGACGTGTTGGCGGCTTCACTGCCATCATCGCTGCTGCCACCACCACCTACAAGCCGCATAGTGGTACATGTCAGGTCTCCGCCATGTAATGATTTGGACGACATTGCAACCACCTCCCACACACATGCTGTCTGCGGCGGTGTTCCTGCTGTCGCGGGCTTACTGGCACCACTGCCGCTGCCGGTCGCACAGCTGCCACGCAGCAGCAGACGTGCGCCGGGTTGTGCTGGGTAGTATGATGAGCATTTGCTGACCCCTCGCTCCGTCGTGTTGGTGAGCATCACGACGGCGCCCACACCTTCCGACCAGCACATACGCCAAAAGTCCGCCTCCGTGCTCGGCATCGGCCCCTGGCAGGCGATATACCGCACCGAGAAATCACACTGCGCATCCTCATGGACCACATTACTGGCATTGATATAGTCAGAGGCCTGTGTGGCGGCAGCTGTGCGGCTGACGGCTGCTGCCGCGACTCTGGTGAAGCAGCCATTCGCTGTCGTCACCACCGCGCTGGCGGTGGCGGCAGTGCTGCCGCAGCCGCAGGTGACGGGCCGCAACAGCACACGGTTGTGATCGTACGGCAAGACGTTCACGTATCTAAAGTTGTAACGCGTAGTAGGCCGACAACGAAGCGCGAACAAGAAATGCAGGGGGAAGGGAATACGGGTAATCAGTAGGACTGCGATAACGCTGTTTAAGGTCTAAAACATGCATATGGATACAGAAGATGGCAGTGCATGCTATTTGCGTGTGTATTCGTATTTAACACGGTATCACACGCTGGCGCTTCGGGCCGAACAGTGAACGTCACACGCTATGTTTGGCGCCGGTGATTGCACTGGCGGTCTTATATCAGGGCAAGACGAGTGAGCGCCTCCCAACGCCATCCCAAAATGTTTGCTTGTTTGCCTTCTTCCCACTCCCGCCAAATGCACACCCAAGGATTACGAAGTCCTTTATTTAGACCGTGCCGTGTCACCCAACGTCACCTGTTTTTGCCCGGGTTAGCCTGAGCGGCTGCGTGCGAATGCCTGATGGTGGGGTCACGACCCAGCACTGACCGGAACTCGTCCATCAGCTGTCGTCCGTCCATAAGACGCGATTGGATAACTCCAACTGCAATGCGCCGCACGTCTGCGTCCCGTCAATTGGGCGAAAGTAGGAGTCAATGCGCCACCTCAAAGAAGGATCGAATTGAAACGTAATATGGATATAGAGTCATGATCATAACTATAATTTGTAACACATTGCGCAAACCAATACATTCATTGAGTGGCGCCTGAAGTACGTTATGAACGTGGGTAAAGACTCTGCCAGACCTCTGCGTCCTCCAAATACCTTGAGCTGATTCCGCCATAGTTCCTAAGGCAACGCAGACAGCTTCCCTTCGCGTTTCTTGTGATCCAGCCTTCGGTCCCTTGTTGAGAGAACTTAATTATACGGCTCAGAACCCACGCAGTTATGTCCTTGGGTAAAGTTTTGCATGCAGTTTACGTAGGAAGGTATAAGTTCTCGTCACGACAATTAAATTATACACGGCAATATGCAAACGACAACCACAAGTGCATAGTCAGGCCAGGACGAATTTATGAATTCAGTCAGAATTATTTATCGTGAAAAGCCATCCTACATTGTGCCAGGAACACTCGCAACTGCCCCGGAAATCGTACATCTCTCGTCGCTCAGCGAGGTTCCTCATCCAACAATGAGATTGACACTAATGGCCATGGTGAATTCCTAGAATATACTCCTACTTAAAATGTAAATGCACAACAAAAGAGACTGTGGGATAGACCCGCATTTATGGCAATAGCGGCGGCGGGACCTGAGCCATACGCCTCCCCAGTTAACTGTTGCGTTCTGTTGCACGGTAGTGCGCTCGCAGGTGCGAACTTCTCAGAAGTCTCAAAGACCCGAATTCCTAATTTAGCCGCGAGTTCTACTGAGAACAGCTTGGCACAGATTTACAAGATGCTGCTCTTACACAGGCTTAGGTTGATAGGGAACACGGACGGCTCAGTCATGCGATGCCGTCTAGCGCTTGCACAACGGGCTCGTCATCGTCGCGTCGTGCACCTGCTACGCACGATTCAGCGTCGAGACGAATGCGCACGATTCTCACCGTCTTCAGTAGCATCAATTACATGAGACTCCAAAAACTCACAAGAGAAATTCTTCCTTCCCTCCCCCCATAGAAAAATAGCCCCGACGCATTAGGTGTGTCCCATCATTTAACGACGTTCGCAAAAATCACACGATTGTCCAATACAATATTGTGTAGTACCCTGTGGTATCTACGGGTAGTGGCCAGGATGTACCATGTATGGTCATCTTCTAATTAGGCGTTTTCTTAGGCAGACATATCAGAGATACAACATATCCGCTGAAGGTTTGTGACATATTGTGAAGACCTCTTCCAATCAGCATGAGCTGATTAAGCCAGATTAGGTCAGCTGTTCTGGAGTCTTTAACTGATTTGGGACGTAAGGGACTAGCCAATTTCGGCACCTGATGCATGTGGGTGTGCGAGAGAAGGGTTGCTCTGCGTTAACCAGTTTTAGTAGAGCCAACCGTGTTCCTTACAATTTGCCTTACCAACGCAATGCCCAACATCATACAGGGGTCAATGTCCACGACTAGAACGTCTCCACTGCTTATAATGCCGCACTGCTTCTTCAAGCTTGCCATTGGACGTTACAGTGATAGATGGCTTAGATTGTCACCTAAAACGGTTAGGTGACCCTATCTTATATTTCATACATTCTAATATCTAATTAGTTGCCATCAAAATTCTAATCATCATGTAATGCCCCTGCAAATCCGATTAGTGAAGGGCTCTGCAGGGCGGGCCAGATGAGAAATAAAGTCATGCATGGAAAGGTACATGCTGCAGCCAGCTGAAGTACACCTGCAGAGTCAAAAAACACTGCGTTGCTTTAACAGTGCAGGACGTACCGCTAAAGAAATGTCCCGCCTATAGACAAGGGGCCCGACACCAGAACCAGGCGTTAATCAGCAGCATCACACTCTGGTGGTCACCCCTCCCCCCTCCTCATCATGCATAACCCCTCTTCACCACATTTTTCTGCACCTCCTATAACGGCCACCGCCGCTGGATGCTCCCGTGTCTGCCATGAATGGTGTGAAACTATAATGCTGCTATTCCGTGCTGCCTGTGGGAAGGAGGCGGAAGAGGAGCTCGTGATATGAACCCAGCGGAACCAAATATGAAAACCCGTCTCAGATCGCGTTTCATCGCGTAAGCCCGCGTGTCAACCCGCTTCTTCTTCCCTGTCCATGCTGTCCGCTCCACGTATCAAATACAAGGTAAGTGTCCTTCTCATAGGCTTCGCTGTCATTACATGCCCCTCTCACAGAAGGATATTATCATACATATGCTTACAAAGCGCTTTCACCAGTTACTGTATGTCCATCGCGCCAAGTATTGCGTTTCTTGCCGACTTGAATCTTGAGGGCCGCGTCGGAACGTAACGTAACCTTACCTTGAAGCTTTTACATAACAATCAACTGACAGCGACCCCTACATGCACATGCTTGGATGAACTCCAGCAGCAAGGAGACGATATGATAGGAGCAGCGTGACGTGACCCCGTTCGCTGCAGGTCAGGCCAGATGTCTTCGTTCTCCTTTACACTCCCTCCTCAGCGACCGGGGCCTCCACGCTTGCTGTGGACTCAACGCAAGCTTGTTGGCTGCTGTAACCTTGCAGATTCCATCGCTTCCCTGCCGTGTCCGTGTTAAGCAGAGGATCGAGCTCTAAATTGGGGTCCTCCTTGTCTAAGAGCCCCTCCACCAACATGACTCCCTCGAGCTCTGCAACTTCGCTAACCTGTGTCTAATGCTGAAGTAGACTTCCCTTGGCCTGCACAGTGGTGTGAGACTGTTGGATCACTTGCTATCATAGCCGCTACTCAGGGGTGACCCCTATCCCGCCTTCGACCAGTCTGAGGGCCACCTTAGGGGTGGCCCTTATGCCTTGCAGCTGTCTAAGCCGCCATCTATCACGTTCCCCATATCACACCGCGTTGGCGGCTTTGGTCAATGGCTTCAACAGAAGAGCATCAAGCTTGATGCAAGAGCTGCAATATCTGGACTGCTAGGTCGTGCCACGACTTGTCCTTATCCTTACTGAACTCGGTAAACAAACAGGAGGCCCGGCAACCTTTCAGGCCAAGGGAGCCCGTGATGCAAACCCAGGCTGACACAAATGCACCACTGCAACTATGCGGCACGCTTCCTCTTCCCCAAATAAGCCATGAACCCGTGGCCGCCATCCATGAAGCCGCCCGGTTGGGCGGGGTGGGTCCCCGCGTGCTTCGACCGTCACTGGGTTCATGAATACACACGGCCTGTGTTCCCGGCTGCTCATCCAACCACGCTCCCGGGCGGCATCCATGAACCCAGGTAAATGGAACAGATGGTCTTCCCTCCGAGCTTCCATGCTACCTCGGGGGTTCTCACCCGGGAGAGAAGGACGGTGGGTTCCGAGGCTTAACAGTGATGATGCCAGCCTCCGCCTTGGATCTGGTGCTAATCGGTCTGGGGCTCCTGGCAGGGCGCCATCCTGGCCCTGGCCTGAGGCTTCCTTTGGCGGTGGTGCGGTGTGGGCTGGGCCTTGTCCGTCGGGGCATACATCCCGAGTTGGGCTGTCGACAGAAATCAGGTTTCCCACACGGCCCTCCAGCCCCCGGCGGCGTACTGCCCTCGCCGGGGTTGCGCTCCTCAAAGGTTCTGCGGTGCGTTACCTGCTACGCCTGCCTTGCACGACGGCTGGGGGTTGAGAGTCGCCCTTGAGGCCGCTGCAAAGCTGGTCTCGAGGCTGTCACCTGCAGCAGCACCTTGACTCGCTGGCTTCTTCTGCTGGCTACGTGTTGGGGAGCCATGTAGCCACAGCTGTAGTGGCACTTTGGAAGTTTCCCGCCTCCTGCAGCGATGGATTCTGCACACATGGCACAAGGCCGTAAGCTGAGCTATGCCGCCGGTTAAGGCAAAGGTTATCCTATCTAACGCGGTGAGCCTGGCCGGCCACCCGGGGAACAGACTAGTGAAACCAGACACGCTTGCCCTCGGCTGATTGCCCGGCCCGACCTGCTGTTGCTAGGACAGTGAAAGCCCCAGAGCCCTGCTGCCGCTAAACGCTCCGTTAACCGATTCCTGGCACATCTAAGCGGCTTGTTTGTGCGACGAGATCCTCCCCGCGGATCGACCGCTGGGTGTCACTGCTCAAAAGTTCCCAGTTACCCTGCTTACAAGTCAATCGTCAGTTACGGCATCTCCCTCTTGGATGGGTCTCTTCTATTGTCGGAAACGTTGTGCCCTTAAAGGGGGGTTCCGGCCTGAGAGGATGCATTCCAACAGAGGGCGTTAATGGTGTTGGATGTAAAGACAGGCCCCTAGGAAAACGGCGACAGACGCTCGCTAGAAAACAAAATAAACCGGCGACCGGCTCGCGAAAGTTGCGGGGTTCCTAAGCTAACTCGTGCACCGGCATTGACTGATCCTGCGCAAGCTAGGGATATCTCGCACGAATGGCGCGGAACGAGGAAACAGAAAAGGTTGAAAAGTCTTTGAGAAATCCTGCCGAAGTCGAGGAACACTGTAGTTCCTTCGGCTACCACAGTAGAAAAACATGGCGCACGTCAATGTTACTGGCATATGTCGCCCTGGTATGACATGGGGTCAAGCACACACCCGAACACCTGCCTTCCACCCTTCCCACTACCGCTCAGCCCATGCCCCTCATCTTTCCCTGCGCCGTTACAGGTCATCGGTGACGCCTCAATCCACGGCCCCTTCACGCTAGCTCATATCGCCCGCCCAGACCTCGCTCTGATGTCTGACCGCGACCGACGCCACTCGCCGCCCTTTGGGAGGCCAGGGCTCGGCTCACCTTCTTGCGCACCTACTTATGCAGCCCTGCCCGCGTAATCAGCTGCGGGGCCGCTACATCACAGCCCACCACCCGCACCAGGTGCTGCCGTGAAGCAAATGCCGCAGACACCTCAACCCATTTCGCAGCCGCAAGCGCTGCCAACCGGCTGGGGCTGACACTGCTGGCACCGACGCCAGCAAAAAGTAACTGTGCCAGCCTTCCGGCTTCTGGTCTTGCTCTCTATCTTTTCCGTTGTGGGGTTGGTACGACTGGCCGAGCATTTCAGTCTCTTCTACTGCCGGTTACGATAAAGTTCACTTGGTATACACCTTATGACGCAGCAACAATGCGAATTATCTTTCTTTATGAACATCTTTATCTTTATTTAAATTTCTTTTCGTTGCGTTATTGCAATTGACGACAGTCCAAGTTCGCATCCAAGCTGTGCGGCGTTGGCGCCACTCTTAAAAGGAGCTCACTTCTCCAATTTTGAACAGCTGACATTTTACTGACCCGGAATACTGTTTACCAGACGGTGACGATGTTTCGGAGAAGAAACATTAAAGAGCAGGAGGTGCGTCTGCCATCCATTGTATGATATCCCCCGATTTGCGAGAGCATCTGAAAGTTGATAAGTCCAGTGAACAACTTTTCGTAGAGATACACGCATGAGTAAAATTAAACAACTGATTTTCGCGAATGCGCGCTATTCCCGACGTTTGGCACAATTGCTACTTTTGCTGTTAGCGGTCAATCTCCAAGACATCGGCACTCACAGTAAGATACACTGTCCAAATGTCAAACCTGTTCACGTCATGTCTCTTGATGTTTAGCAGAAGGATGTTCTTGAGAAGGAAGTGGCTTTCTGGAAGACCGAGATGGAAAAGGTGGTCAACGAGAAAAACATATGGGTTGAGAGGTATATGAAGGTATGTTACATATTGCGCATGAACCGTTTGCTGGAGGACGTCCTCCCTTCTGTCGTCTTTCCCCCAGCCAGTCCCATAATTCTTTCACGTCCCCCTAAACTCGCTCTCTCGCTCTCCGCCACCTAACAAGCCGCCTCCAATACATTTCTTAGCACGACCATGACTGGCCCCATTCATATGCTCAGCTTTGGGGCTCGCTACACGAGCGTGAATCAAATCAGAGAAGACTGCAGTCCAGCGACAGCTAGGTGGCCCCCGAACTGAATGTCTACTCCGCCTGCCCTACCTTGCCCTGATGCACCTCCTTTGCCCTGTCCTTAGTTATCCTTCTTTGCCCTATCCTAAGTGCCTTGTCCTGCCATTCAACTTAAACAGCCCTTTCCAAACACCAACAGGCATCTGAGGATAACGAGATGCTACGAGCGGAGCTCTTCCTGGTTCAGCAGGAAGCTCAGTCCACGCGAGCGCATTTGGAGGTGCTGCGTGTGCGGCAGGAATCTCGGATGGCGCACTCACCGGCGGTAGGGGTGGGGTCATCGACCGGAACCCCACAGTCTGGTAGGGCTGGTCTTGCAGCTGCTGGCCCCGCCGTAGGCGGATCCTTCGGACCTTCGGCGACCTCCGCAAATACGAGTCCCTCCAAATACGGCGGTGGCGGCTCTGGCATCGGCGTGGTTAGTCCGTGTGACAGGAGTATGGTGCAGCACCTGGAGGGACAGGTTGCCGACCTCAAGGTGGGTGCCAGATGTGGGAGCTACGCAGCAGGAGGCGATGAGGAGGAGAAAGTGCAGGGAAGGAGGGAGAGTGTAAATAACGGGGGCAGTGAGGGAACTAAGAAGTATGAGGGACAGTGTATGATGTATTTTAGGGTCTGTTGTGTTATAGTTTGTCCTCTCAATAATATATCGTTTCAGCCTCGGACAGGCGCCAAATAAAATACTTGTCCGCACTCTCTGCAGGCGGAGCTCAGTCGCGCGCACCGCCAGGTTGCAGCTGCGGAGGCTGCGGCTCACAGTGCAGACATGCGGGTGGCGCTGTTAGAGGAGCGGCTGGTGGAGGCGGTTCAAGAGCTTGAGGCGGCGAGGAGGCAGACGGAGTTCATGAGGGCGACTGCGGAGGCTCACCAGCGGGAGGCGAATGCGGTGAGGGGCGCGAGAGAGGGGTTAAGTGCCAGGACGGAGGCAGGGTGGGATGGGGACTAGACCCTCAATGAGCAGGTCCTTGCTTTCCCTTACGCGTATCGTCCTTGCCTCCTCCCAGTGGGTCTCTGGTCATGTTGCTTATTGCATGCTGCACACCTACGTCCTCTTTCCCTCCTGCCGTCTAATATTTGACTCCAGATCCCCTCTTCCGCCTCCTTTCCACTTGTCAGTTGCGGTCGGAGGTGCTGTCCCAACGAAATATAAACGATGAAACCGCCAATGAAACCACCAAGATCCTTTCAGAGCTATCCTCCGCACAGCAGCGCTGCGCCAAGCTGGCTTCGGAGCTGTCCATCAAGGAGCAAATGGTGGGGCTGTTAAAGCTGCAGCTGGGGGACTTCGCAGCGACAGCAGCAGTGCCAGGAGTGAATAGCAGCACCGCTGGGCTGGCATCTCAGCTTGCGGCAGCCGCAGCGCCGCCGTCGGCGCTTCCCAGCCGTTCCGTGTCGCTATCATCCTTGGGATGGGGTCTGGCTCCGCTGCTGCCATCAGGGCGTACGTCGTCTGGCGGGCTTGGCGGCGGTGGCGATGGCGTCGTACCTTCGGCGGAAGCAGAACCGGTGGCGGAGGTGCAGCGGGAGCGCCCAGCGGCGTTGGCTGGTGGTGGCGGTGGGCCGAATGTTGTGGAGTGGCCCCCCAAGGTTCTCAACTCCCCCGAGGACGGCGGCAAGGTGCGGGTTATGTGTGATGAGGAGAGGGCTGGAGTGACCGCCGAGAAGCCGTGAAATCCAAATAGGAAAGCACAGGAGCGTGCCGCTGATTATCCTTGGTGTATGGCATAGTGCCCTTTTTCTATGTACGGTCGCTTCCGGTAGCGGTACGCCCTGCACTGTTAAAGCAACGCGGCGTTTTTTGACTCTGCAGGTGTACTTCAGCTGGCTACAACATGTACCTTTCCGTGCATGACTTTATTTCTCATCTGGCCCGCCCTGCAGAGCCCTTCACTGATCGTTCTTGATGGCGATGACGGGCGCGAAGGCAGCAGCAGTGCTGGAGGCAGTAGCGCCATCGGCGGTTGTGACGGCAGCGTCTGGACAGCCGCCGCCGAAGCGGCGGCTTTGGGCGGTTTTCCTGGCTCCATAGCCATCCCGGCCTCTGAGTTGACAGTGTGTTGCGGAAGAAGCGCCAATGGCACCCTAAGCCCCAGCGGCCCCGGCGGCAGTTTCAAAGCCAATGGCCAGGTATCGGCAGCCATTGCAGCCGGTGCTGCTGCTGACGTCACGCTTTCAGCTGCCAAAATCGTGGACGCGGCCAACGGTGGCAGTGAGGCCACGGCGGAGGTGCCCCGTGGAACGAAGCTGGCATTTCCCAAGTTAACGAGCGTGGCTGCTCTGTCAGGTGTTGCCCCTTCATCTGCTACAGCCGCTAACCCCTCGGCGGCAGTAGCAGTTGTGGAAACAGCAGGTCCTACCTTCCAGGAGGCTGCTATGCAGGTGGGGATCTTATGCCTGTTTACATTATTGGCTCTTAATTTTGAGTTCTTTCCACCGCTCATGGCTCATTTGTATTGCGTTCCACTCCTGAAGCCTATCCAACTCGTAGTGCAAACCCCCCGGTTCAGTTGGCTTTCGTCCATCACTCAAATAGACTTGGAAGGTCAAAAGTTTGTTAGTTTTAAGGTTGATAGCCGCAGACGAGCCAAACACTCGAGAAAACTTACACACATTTTCGGTATCTCACACTGGATTCCTACGCCACGTAACCCCCAGGTTGACCCCTCGCCCTCCCATCAGCCACCTGCAATGCTACGGAAGATCCTCTCCAAGGGCTTCGCGGCCGCTACAGCTGCCGCAACAGCCGGGTCCCCGCAGGTTCATCCACTCCGCCCCCATCTCCACTACCACCAGCAGCGCCCGGCCAATGTGCCACAGCTACAACTTGGTAGCGCTTTACGAGGCCTCGGTAGCGGCGCAGCCGCTGATGCCAACACAGCCACACCCACTGCCGACAACAGCAGCACCCATGGCGTCAGAGTCAGTACCAGCCCTGCAGCGGTGATTGGTAAGCGAGTCGCCGCTGAGAACGCAAAGGAGGATGAGATCGAGGCGCCGGCGTTAAAAAGAACGTTCGCAACAGGAATGGCCTCAACGATGACCGGGACGGCGGAGCCACTGCTGTCGTGTGCCCCAATGGTAGCAGCCTCAATTGAAGAAGCATCTGAGGAGACGACGGAGGTGATTGTGGCGGCATCAGCTGTGGCGGTGGTGGCGGAAGCTACCGCCGCTGCTGATATCGCCGTGATGGTGATCGTTGATGGTGGCGAGCGTAAGCCGGTTCCCAGTGACGGTGGTGAGTTAGGACAGGGTCTGGCGGAGACGGCAGCGGAGGTGCTGAAGGAGAAAGTGGAGAATGAGGAAAAGGAGGCAAACAACGCTGCAGAGATGCAGCGATTTGAGAAAAGCTGTGCCGGCGGCTCAATGTCCCATGGCAAGGAGAATGATGACAGGGCCAGTGAACCCAGTAAGACAACTTCAGATACGGCTTCGGCGCCTTCAATCCCTAGTGCTAGCGGCGCCCTCGTTGGCACCGAAGTCACCGCTGCTGGTGGTGCAGCCAAAACCGCTGCTGGCCCAGCCGTACTAGCACCTAGGGCTTTTCGGTTCCCAGGCAACCGCGCTGCAGCAGCGGCGGCACCGGTCTCTTCCACACCGCCGAAGGCTGTCGGCTCCGCCACCGCTGCCATATCTACCGTATCTTCAGTATCAGGTGCTGATGGCATTCCCAGGACACCATTTGGGTTTGCAGCGCGGCGTTCCAGCGGTGGGAGCGGGGCCAGCGACGGCGGGGGCCCTGCCGCCACTGCTGCTGCTGTTGTTACTACCCCGCCGCCTCCATCGGCAGCAGAGCCAGTGCTCGCCACCAGCACCCCTGGCGGTGGCAACGGTGCCGCTGGCACTGCCTCTGCCAGCCGTGGCGGCGTCAGCAACACATTGTCACTTTTGAAACGCTTTAATTCGGGGGGTCTGGGGTCAGAGCCCAGCCGTGACAGATCCCCCGCGCCATTAGCTGTTGTGGCTGCGGAAGGGCCCACTGCCGGTAGCAGCCTGTCAGCTGTCGCGGCGGCAGTGCGACGCATCAGTGGCGTGGGCGCGACAGATGTTGCTGCGACACTGACTAGTGGACAGGATACATGTTTACCTGGGAATACCTTGAACAGCGCCATGGAGCCCCCGGCTCAGCCAAACCAGCCAACGCCACCAAAGCGCCTGACAACAGGCACTGGCGTCTCCACCCTCTTGAACAAGTTCAACAGTGTTAGCGGTTCCGGCACGCCCCCAACACCGCCACCTGCACCAGGGAGTGTCTCGGCCGCCATTGGCACCGCCACAGCCAGCGGTAGCGGCATCACGACGGTGGTGGTTCCTGAGTACGGCATTGGTGGGCCGGCAACGCGAGTGCCAGCAAGTGCAAAGATTGCGGCAATGCGGAGCGCCTACGAGAAGAACAAATCGTAGCACAGTGTGATGTAATGTGGAGAATGTCGTGAGCATAGATGCAGACAATAAATTAACATGCCTGAAGCAGAGCACAAAGACCTAGGGGAGGGGGACTACATATGTGGGTGAGGAGAGGAGGGTGGGAGATGGGGATGGATGAGAGTTATTTAGTTAGGACTTTAGGGTTTAACCCTGAAACCCTAACATTATGAGTGTTTGGGTTAACAAACCACCTAAGTATGATTATGAGATAGACATGGACGTTGTCGTTGAAGATCCTTTAGAAAAGACGATGATAAAACAATGAGGAATACCTTGGTTGCATACATACACCACATTATTGTCCGTTGATTGGGCTGGAATATGACAGGCAGTCACTTGAGGGTCTGCAGAGGTGGGTAAGAGGTGGCGACGACTATGAGAATACCGGTTCTACGTTTGGACAGTGACAGGCATTTTCCTGTCATTCACATGGAATGAGGACAGGTAGACATTGATGTTTGTGTCTAATTTTTTGTTGCAACATGCATACACAGACAGAGAAGTGGATGGGAAGATGCTTTCTTTAAATGATACTTTAAATGTATTATATTGAACATGTTACACAACGGTCAGGCTTTCTTAAGTAAAGGTATGAACATTAAAGTAGAGGATACCTAAAGATCAAATGCCAAAGGGTCAACTGTATGTTATGCTGTTAGATTTGAGCTGTGACAACTTTCCATACCAAATGACGAAGTGTGTGTAGCCTTTAAGTTCAGATGCGGACAGGCACTTGTACATATGTCTGCAAATAAGGACCGTTAGCTACATTTGGACTGAGCAATATTAATAGCACTGGTACCTGAGCGCCTACCACACAATGAAATATACTCATTATCCCGCACAGGTCAATCGTCTTACAGATATATTCCTCAAGGGTATGGCCCTCTGTTACAGAACTCATTACTATTGTGGTTTTGCCGTCCTTAGGCTGGCGTGTGTTATACGGAACCCCGGGGGGTTAGCTTAACACCATGGGCCACGCGTACCCCATCGTTGTTGGGGCCGCCAAGGTTCACTGGTTGTTTGATTACGCAGGTTCTTTTGCCCTCTGCGGCCCCTACCCATGTGCCAGCCCCGATAGGACCACCTACTGGCCTTTAGGTGGGCTTCTAAGCCACCCCGCACCTCATGGCTTCCCTTATAGGCCGTGGGTTCGCACTTCCCGGGTGGAGTATTCAACCGCTGATAAGTCCTGCCAGTGAGGGCGACTATTGAACTTGCGGCGACGCATAATCCTCCATCAACGCGTGCAAATCATAATCGGGACCCAATGTCGCACCTTGGCTATTAAGCCGCGCACAGACACTGGCCAAGTCTTGCTGCATTTGAGACAGCATGGCGTCCAGTAGGCGCGCCTTGAGTCGACAAAGGTCTTGACGCCAGGCCCGGATGCGCAGCAGCTCCACCTTGAGGCGTATTACCGCCGCTTTTCAGCCCAAGGTGCTGCGAGAAGTACTGCCCAGGGGTCATAGTGGCTGTTGTATCTCTGTTGTGTCAACCCAGCAAAGGCTCGATCGAAAGATGACCATCTTGGCTCCATCTTTGGCACTACCCGTAGATACCCCAGGATACTACAGTGGCAACCCCAACGAACAATAATTGTGCCAACACAATGATGAAGAAAGTGGGCATCATGGTTGCCACCGATGGAGTTGACAACGAAGTAATAATAGTGCTCCACAAAGCACAGTTCCTTGTGACCCAGGGGACTGTCCAGGCGTGCACCGCGCAACCTTATCTTAGTGCAGTGCATGATTTGTTGGGCTTTCCTAAGCCGTGTGATGGGGACCATGCGCTTCTGTCGGCGTTTCGCAAGGGTTGGGAACGGCTGCAGGTCTCACTGACCCCGTCCTCCAGCCTGATTGTTGCCTTCAGTGCCACGGATGTGTGGGCCTTATACAAGCAGCTCCCGTCGGTGCTAGTCACGTCCGATTTGTTTGTCCCTCTCCTGTTTGTCGTGCTGGGTTTCTGTCTGTTTCTCTGCCCGGACTCCCTGCTGTCCGTCGTTTGGGCGCGTGTCAGTCGTGGACGGAGAATCGACCTTCCAGTACGAGCCCCTGCACTGTAAAGGCCGCATAGTCGTGCCCGAGTTGGCCCCGGTGTTGCAGTTCCCGTTGGGCAATCTTCCGCACCTACAGGTGGCCCTTTTGCAGTGGTTCGCGCAGGATGCGTCCTGCCTCTGGCCAGTGCACCAGACTACGCAAGGGGCTGAACGTTGGTTCGATCGTGTTTTGTTGCAGTGCGGTTTGGAGGGGCGGCGGTCCGTGCACACCCTGTACATCCTGCATCATGGTGGTGCTTCAGCTGCCCGTGTGGCGGGGGTGCCCCTAGATATCATTGAAGCCTCTTTGGTCGCTGGGCCGCTGGGTCCACAGTGTTGTGGGAGCACTATCTCAACTTGGGGGGTTGTGGCTGCCCATATACGTTAGCGTTTTTTGGCCCTCTCGTGGCCCGGTGTGTTGTGCCAGTGGCTGGTCAATACTTCCACCGCTAAGAGGGGGTTTCTCTTCTTTTGGCAACAGTCTCGTAGCATGAGCTAATGCGGGCTATGTGTAGCTTAAGCCGGATTAGCTAAGGTGCAGGGCCTTACGGCTGTTGAGTGATACGACTCCAGGCTGGCGATCCGTGTCCTCAGGATCACTATAGGTAGCGCTTGCTGGCAGTATTGCTCATCTTGTTTTTGTTGTTCAGCTCGTGCCCCGCCCTCCCACCCGGGAGGTCGCATTGCCCGCCAGTCGCTCAGCTGCGTAGTTTTTTTCCTTTGGTTCAGAACGACCTTTCTCCGGTCAGGGTGTTAGAGCACAGCCAAATTCTGTAACTGAAATGGCAATGGCAACAGTCTCGTAGCATGAGCTAATATCTCACGCCACCATTCCAGGGATACAACGAACATCATAGAACAACTAATGGAAGTTGTTTCGGCCCTCTGTGAGCCAGGGTATAAAAGGATACCCTAGAGGGGACTTGGGCAGACGGAGCCATACGAACCACGACCTCAGAGTGAACTCTGACCCAAAAGCCTTTGCTTGGCGGGTCGAACCTGTCCTGAGACTTATTGGTCTAACAATTGCTTCGTAACGGGAAGCTAATTTTGGGATGCGCCCTGCAACAGCTCATGCTGGGAGTACCATCACTAGCGTCCCAAGATCCTTTACCATCCCGGTTTTTGAAAGCCGTTGGCAGTCCTGTCGATCTTTTGACTGCTGAAAAGCAATCGTGGCACCCTAATTCACAGAGCTATCTTAGGACATTACAGAACTCACTCTTTAACTTGGACCTGTTACACAGTGAGTTATAATCTTAAACCCACAGCCAGGTTCAGAACACGGCAGTGCTTGCAATCCCTCAAACATCTTGACACCATCAATGAGCATCAGTGACATCAGCTTTTGGTACTCACCCCATGGCACCAAAAAGGCAAACCTCCGTAACAGTATCCCAGGGGGGTACGTACGAGAAGCCGAGTACCGTATCGTACTCCAGGCAAAACTGTTTGCCAGCATTTGTCATTCTCCCATATGGGGCTGAACCGTAAATCCTGGTGAAGAGCTGCGGAAGGTCTGTGAAGCTCAAGCAATCGTCCACCATGAACTTGACAAATGAACTGAGGTAATTCCTGGACAAACCGTGAGCACAGATCACTAAGTAGACTCTCTACAACCTTGGAACGAAGGTTTTTTTCGAGGGATGCAAAGGGGTCCTAATCCTCTAATCCAGTGGGGGAGGGTACTGGTTAGCCATCCTCTAATCTCAAAAGCGGTGAACCACTTCTAATTCCCAAACCCAGAGTGGTCCTCTAATCCCCATCCTAGGGGCGGGTTTGTAATCCATATCCGTATCCCGTTGCATTATCCCAGTCCCAAAGTCATGTGGCTGGGGCCCATTCTTAATCCTTCCCTAGGGGTCCTCATCCTAAACTTCGTCCTCAATTGAATACCAATACATGTCATCAATTGCCAACTACTTCGTTAATTCATTCGCTTAGCTGAGCTCCGCGCTTACAGTCGCATTTGTCCCTCACCGACCACCAAAAACATTCAATGAATGCTCCTTGACATCTCAGTGACCACACGTCCTGCGTCCTGCTGCATATTCACTTCCATAGCTCTCCCCCCTTCTCGTTCTTCTTCCTGACCCAGACCACATGCATGGACACTACTAAAAGCCTCAAGGCACTCCGCTCATGCTCATCAGCTCCTCTTATAGACCCCCCCTCCCGTCCCCCGTCCCCGTCGCCGCGTTTCATTTCATCCGAGGACTGTTTGGGGGGTAAGAGACGTCAACCAGGGATTCTATATCTGCACGCCGGTGCTCTTGGCGATGACTGAGGTGACATCAATGCCCACCTGACATTAGACAATGACAGCAGTAGCAAAGAATGACTTAATAAGAGCAGTTACGACGTAAAGTCATGGAACGCCAGCGCACCATCAGCACCAACGTTAATAGCATTCCCCCTGATGTGTCCCATTCCTGTGGACGAACCCAAGTACACTACTTACCGGTTCGTATACGCACATTTCCCCCCCCTCACCCAAACTCATACATCCCCCATGAATCACACACACACCCACACACACCCACACACCTGCAACAGCTTCTGCTCAGTGGCCCCTCCCCCTCGGGCGCCCGTCATTATGGAGTGGATGCGGTCATTGATGTCCAAGTCCTTCGCAATCTGGCGGACCAGGCGGGAAGGGGAGCGCGGGGAAGGATCGCCCAGAGGGTTGAAGGCAGCAACACTGGAATTCAATAATGGAGTTTATATGAGGTCATGGGAATGCCGTAACAGCATGCCTATAGAGATCGCAAGCACACGGAGTGCTTCACACGCAGCAGTAGAAATCCCCAACCCAGCAACCTTCATTATTTGATGCGCCCCTTCCCCCATCCATCCAGTCAGATGGTGGCGGCGCGGCTCCTTAACATCCACCAGCCAAATAATGATGCACACAATCATTCTTTCGCCTATCCATACGAGATGGTTCTCAGGAACCCTGGCTCTGTTGTTTGAGACTCCTCCACCCGCACGTGCTCGGTGCGTAACCTACATGTACCTGGCGACAGCATATCCACCCCACTAGCTAGCCAAACCTACTTGACAGAGGTCCGCGCCTCTCGCAACCAGCAGCGTCCCCAGCGCCACGAGACAGCGGTACACGCCATCAGACTCGTCCAGAGGGGACGCACAAGCTCCCAGCAGCTCGAGACCGCACGATAAGGCCTGCGAGAGTGGCGCGAGATGGGGCCGGGTGAAGGGCTGTATATATTGCTGTGATGCAATGAGGATACACACCCATACTCACACACCCACACGTACATTGGTGATGTAAGAATTCACATGTATGCGCCCGTATGCACACATAACCACAAAGCGTATGCAGCAAACAAAGGTATCCCACAAAGCTCTCCGCTACCTGCAGGGGCACATCACCAGACTGCGGGACCTCGGCGGGGAGGTGGTTGAGCCCAACCGCCGCCGCCAGGTTGCCCAACAGCACCGCTCCGCTTAGCCGTACGGCCTTGGTCGCCGTCGGCGCTACCAGCAACGGCGCCAGGCGGTCCAGCAGCGGCGATGCCCCCGCCAGCACCCACCGTCGCAACGGCGCCGCGGAGGCAGCGGCGGCGTTGGCGGCCAGACGAAGAGCCAGTTGGTGATTGGCGGGGAGGGAGGAGGCGGCCGCTGCAGCCAGTGCACCGGCGAGGGTGCCTGCAAATCAAAAGACAAACATCTTAACATGCGGTTTCGGAGCTCCTCGCTCCTACGACGTAAAGGAAAAGGACTTCTTCTTTGGAAAAAAAGTAGGGGTTGGGACCTGTACGACAATACGGGTCCCAGGTGACCGTTCCCGACAACGAGGAGGACGAAGGTCAGCTAAGGCCCTTGAGAGGGGGCGGGAGGAGTGGAGGGAGATGGAGGGACAGGAGGAAGGCCCATCTGCCTCACGTCTAGCACTCCTGCCTGGTGCGGGGCCCTAAGCACCGTAGTGGCCCGTACCTGGTGTCGGCGAAGTCGCCGTCAGGTCTCCCGCCACCACTGGCGCCGCCAGCAGCTCGCCGCCGCCGCCGGCAGCGCCGTCGAGCACAGCCAGTCGGGCAATGTCCAGCGCCGGGAAGAGATTGCTTGGCGGCCAGGCCAGCATCCGCCGGAGGAGCGCAACGTCGGTGGCGCTAATGATCGGGGCCTTGGCAGCGGCGGCAGCGGCGGCGCCGCCAGAGGCAGTCGCGAAGGCCGCGACCTTCGGGAGCTTCTGGAGAAGGGCGTCCAGCGGGCCTTATGGAGGGGCGTGGAGAGGGCGGAGGTGGGACATAGGACGGTAAGCCCCCACAGCAGTGACCTCGCAATGGGGCTTCAGTAGTGGGCTTCTCGCGGTGTGAGATGATGGCACTGGCCACCTACCCCTTGCCGCCTCCTACCTGTACGTTTGTCCCATGTCCCATGTACGACAAGTCCTATGTCCCTATGTACGACAAGTCCAAAACGCCGAAAGGAACAAGACGCACACTCGCCTGTTCATGACTCTCTCAGCCGCCGACCCCCACCTTCCCCCAGATGCACAGAGCCACTAAAACCCGCCACCATTGCCGTCGGTCATGATTGGCAGCAGCGTCTACGGCGGTATCAGGCCTCGTGTATTCAACTTCCCCTCCTCCCCCCTTCCCCCCGAGCTGCACTTCTCTATGCCGTCCCGCCACTAACCTCCGGCAGCTAGGTCAGTTTCGGAGAGCTGCTGTGGGGAGGAGAGGGAGGAGTTGAACTCCCAGATCTTACGACCCAGTGCCTTAAGGGGGAGGGGGGAGGGGGGAGGGGCCGTTCGGGGGAGCAGCGGAGGGAGATAGAGACATTGGCGGAGGGGGGATCGGGGGAAGTGGGAGATACGGCACACAGGCCCGGGGCCGGTCTGAGAGACTCCCTCGGGCCGCGTGCGGGTGCGGGTGCGGGTGCCGGAATTTCAAACGCCAAATACTCTGCGCTCTTTCCCCCCCGCGAGACTCCCCATTGACTTGCGCTCGCCTAGCGCACCCCCTTCAAACCCTCCACATCCGAAGATAAGGCCCTTCAATACCTCGAGGTTTGGTAGGTTGTCGAAAGTAAGGAAGGTATGACAGGGAATATGGGTGGGGGTGTGGGCGGGGAAACCAC
Source organism: Volvox africanus (assembly GCA_030268105.1). Lineage (NCBI taxonomy): Eukaryota > Viridiplantae > Chlorophyta > Chlorophyceae > Chlamydomonadales > Volvocaceae > Volvox > Volvox africanus. Next base: position 233,795 of record BSDZ01000013.1, on the reverse strand, counting down.
TGGAAGTTTGACCGCCGCCGCCGCCGCCGCCAGTGAAGGGGTCGACGCCGCCCCCCGTGATCGACATTGGCAAAGCCCCCGGAGTGGCGGCCGCGGGCCGTGGAGCTTGCCTGGATCCAGATCCGCCCGTGAATGGATCGCAGAATCCACCCGTGATATCAACTATGGGCTCGGCAGCGGGTTTTGCGGCGCTTTGGCCGGTATTTTGGAGGATGAACTGAACGACCTGAGAGGCGAAGTTGTTGGGTCTTAGGGTTATTCGGTCTTTAGGAGGTTACGCGAAAAACCGTTTCCATATGGTACAAGGGGAGTTAGTTGCGAAGGAGTGGACTGCAGTGCACTGTGTAGGGAAGTTGGGGAGACCCCCCCAACCGGGGGTGTAATCGGGGAAGGGAGGGGAGGGAAGGAGGGGAGGTAGGGAGGCGGCGAAACAACGAAAAAAATTACAGCTGAAGGCAAGAGCTGTAAGAATGCCGCAATGCCAGCCATACACGACATCGTTGGTCGTTGGTCAGGGTCGTTGGTCTTTGGTGAGGTGGACACCCCAAGGTGTGGGAATTGCGGTTGCGGATGGTCGTGGTTGGGGTGGGTCGTGCCCGGGTCATGGCAGGGGGAGGAACTCTCCGAGGGGAGGAAAACCCGTCGATTACGTCACGTCAACCAAGTTTCGCTCCCCCCCACCTGTTCAGTGAAGTACGGCGGCAGTTCGTTCTCGGCGATGAAGCTCTGGGCCACTAAGTAGGGGTTGTCCCCGCGGTTCAGGGCCAGCTTCTTGGCCGGCAGTCCCTCGCCGATGTCCACATCGAAAACGAAGTCCCACTCGCGGCCAGCGAAGAGCTGGTCGGGATGGAGGGTGCGCGTGCGTTGGGTGGGCGTGGGGAGGTGCGGGGGGGGGGGAAGAAGGGGAAGTGGGTCCAGGGTGGGGAGGCAAGGGGAGGGGGGGGATGGGACTGCGACGACACGAGGCTGAGTACTGCTGCTGTTGAGCGCACATTACTAATCCCCGGCCCCCACCAAGGCAGCTGGTGATGGTGTAAGTCTGGATGTTGCTTGCAGCTGAGGGAGGGAGGGGTGACTTATGCGGGTATGACTGCAGTGGCTTTGAGGCTCCGACGAGGACTGAATGTCCCGATAAGCGAGGTGCGCACATGCGGGTTGGTGGAGAGCAGCTTCTCTCCCACATGATACAGCAGCAGCAGGACAGCTCTCGCAGCTTCCCATACCGCCCCGGCTGATCCGGACATTCACCTCCCGCACCTTAACCTTCCCACCTTCCTTGCCGGGGTGCCGCCGCCGCCGCCGCCGCCGCCCCCCTGCACCCGATGCACACACAGCGGGCAGGTGGGACGAGACAGGGACTAAGGAATATGGGAACTGTCGTACTTCAGACAAAACCTAGAAATAACTTGAAACTGTAGTAACTTGGGGGGTAAGCTACAATATGAAAACACACACACACACAAACACACACATATACATTTTTTAATTTTTACATGTATTTATTTAAATTTTTATATAATATATTTACATGTATGTATTTATTTTATTTTATAGCATTCAGATTTCATAAACTTATACCTTTAATTAGCTTGGCTTAAAACAGCTTTTTCATACTCTCATATCCTTCACGCTATGCTAACAACGTCCATACGAATGACATTTGGGTAATGAACATCAGTAACGGCGTGGCACCAGACAGACGCAGCGAGTCCTCCATTCCCCACGTCACCTCTTCCCCTTTCCCCTCCTCACCTGCGGCCCCGAAACCACCACTCCAATCTTCTCCCACTGAAACGCCTTCGAGTCCCAGTGGTACGCCACCACGTCACCTGGAAGTTGAGGACGGGGATTAAAACCCACACGATGGCCCCCCCCCCGGGAATCTCCCGGGTGACCAGGAACAACAAAACACACTGTATGGTTGCGCACCGGAGCTAGTCCTTGTACGGCGCAATGGACATACGGAAAGCTACCAGAGCTTCCCAATGTTCACCCGCTGGGCACCCCGTGTGTGTGTGTGTGTGTGTGTGTGTGTGTCGGGGGAAGCGTTGTCATGCCGCTCAGGTCATTACGTCCCTCCTCCAATTTACAACCACCTTTGACACCCCCCCGGCCTCCCCCGACCCCACCCGCCAGCACCCCTCGCCGTCCACTCATCCCACACACTCGGACGAACCCTTCAACGCTCGGAACCTAACACCGGCAAGCTATCCCTTGGGGCCCCGCACTCACTCACTCACATATACACACACACATACACGCATACACACATCTATCACGTACCTGAGGCTCCATCCCTAACGAACTTGTTCTCGCCGTCCCTAGCTCCCGGCTGGCTCAGCGCAAACGCGTCCTCCACTTTCAATCCGGAAGGCAGCGCCGCCGCCCCCGCGCCGTCGCCGCCCGCTGCCGCCGCCTCCTTTGCCGCCTTTCGCTCCGAAACCAGATTCGTGAGCGCTCTTTCCAAGGCGGGGTCCCCCCGGGCCTCGGGTCGGGCCGTCCACACTCGCGCAACGGCGTCCGAACAGCCCGTGACCAAATCACCCAGGGGGGTGAAGTCGACCGCCCAGATGTTACCTGGATGCTCCAGAACCTACACGATCGTACGATATATCATATTCACGATACACTCATTACGATATCTAATGTGTGAATCATTACCGACACACTCGCACTCGCATTTATGTGTATAGATGTAAAGACCCACATACATTGGCACGCACGTCGGTTTTACATTCACATAAACAAGGTTGGAGTTATTTGAGTATACGCGCCTCTGTTCCCTCACATTGTTTGTTACCGTCGCCAACACTCCCCCACCCCCCTTCACCCGCACCTGCACGCACTCGCCGCTGGGTCGCCACACCCTCACTGTGTTGTCCTCACTGCCTGATGCCAGCAGCACCCCCACTCCCCCCCCCGCGGCCCCCCCTGCGGAAGGCATCTCCACCGCCGCCACCGTGTACACGATGGCTGAGTGTCCCACCAGCTCCGCCAGCAAGCCGCCCGCGGAGTCCCAGACGCGGACGGAGAGGTCGTGGGAGGCGGTGGCGAAACCGAGACCGGGGACCAGGCACATACCCCTGAGGGGGGGAGGGAGAGAGGGAGAGAGGGGGGGACAGGGAGGGGGGGAGGGGGGGGTGGGGAAAAGAGGGACACATAGTCAATCAAGTTATATACCTCCTCCCCGACTACCCTCCCTGGCTGCGGCCTGTTCCTGTCGCTGCCTTCAGCCGTACTGAAGTGAGATGCCAATTTGTGTTTCGTGTCTTCGGGCCATCCTACCTCGTACCCCCCTTCCCCCCTCCCCCCCCCCTGGCCGTCAGGTCAGCCTCACCTGACCGTGTCGGTGTGTGCCTTGATGGTGTGTATGCACGGTCCGCCTCCAGGGGCCCACATCTTGACAGACGTGTCGCCGCTGCCACTGAGCACCTCCCCTCCCTCGAGCACTAACAAACAAAGCACAGGGCCCTGGTGGCCGGTCAGGGTGGACACACACTTGCCACCTCGCCATATGCGGAGGGTCCTGCGGGTGCATGTACGAATGTGTATGTGCGTTTGTGGGAAAGGAAGGCCGGCTGGAGGGGCGAATGGCCATCCGAAAGTGACAGCATAACGGATCTAACCGAAGTTACCGAACTTTTTGTTATTTTCTTCTTACCGCGACCGCAAGTTCTCACATCACAGCACATGTAGCTTCCCGTGTCAACCCTTCCAAACACGTCGCGTCACGCGCCTTGTCTTCAAAAGACATCCCGTACACCCCCCTTCCCCCGATCCCGGCCTCCTCCCGGGTAGATACCCCCTCACTTGTCCAGGGATGCTGACACGATCGCTCCCCCCTCCGCGTGTCCGTGACCTCCCGGCGGCAACAGCCCCAGTGCAGTGACCTGGTACTCGTGGCCCTCCAAGACCGCAAGACAGCTGGCAGTCTGGGGCTCCCACACGCGGACCGTCTTATCCCGAGAACCTGTGCAGCGGCAGCAGCAGCGGCGGGCGATCGATGCGGGTCAGTGAGGGTACACGCCTTATGGCAGGAGACAGCCCCTTTGGAGGATGTGTCGTCATGGCGCAAGACGAGTAGTAGTGATGTGGGAATTGAAGGATGGGCCGCATGGGACTGATTCCCCAATCCTGATGAGAAGAGCTAATGACCCTCCATGCTTCATCAACCGCCCCTCGCCCTAACTGAGGCGTCCGCATCGGACCCCAACTGCACCTGTGATAATGACCCCCTGCGGGAAGTCCAACAGAGACCCTGGCGGTGCGTAAAGCACAGGGCCAACAAAGTCCGTATGCCCAACAAGGGTTTGGGCGACGCTGTAACCGCCGGTGCCGCCGCGAGGGGTTGCGGAGGAGGAACTGGCCTCGGGGGCCGGGGAGTCCTCCACCCATAGCTTCGCGGTCTTGTCCCGACTGCCGGTCAACAAACCTAGAGGGCATACGCTTAGGCCACGAACCTGGGGAAAAGAAGCAAGATAGAGGGCCAGGCTGAATTTGATGCTGCGGCTGAACCAATTTGCTAGATGGGTTCATGAATAGGCTGGATGTGTGCGACGCATCCGTGACATTTAACGTTGGCTGGATTCAAGCAAACCACTCATAGCCAAGGACGTTCAGCGATCAAAGGTCAAGGATCAGAGATAATGCTTCGCCAAGGTGGATTGTGCTTAGCGCCAGATCTTAGCATTAATGCTAATACCAAGCAGGCTTATGATTTTCCTAACGATTGCTTGTAGTGATACATAAAGTAAGTATTTAATAGTTTGGTAGCGCATGGAAATGCAACCTTACATCTTCATCATGGCCTTGCAGCTCGGCTCGTAGGTGGAACTGTTCCTCGGTATCCATCTCCGAAGATACAATGACATATCATATTATGCCATTCCATCAACGGTTATGATGATCGTAAACGCTCCTTGAAATGGTACGACTAACCAACCCGCCCGTGAAAGACGGAAAATGTACAGTTGCATACACAGATACTTTGTTGGAACATAACTTAAATCAAGCTTAAGGAAGCTCTGTAATGAATAGCACTTGCGGAATATAAACGTTGTACAAGCAGACACGTTTCGAGGGGCTACTATAAATTGACGACGGGTTTGACGAGGTTGGCCAGTGGTTCATGGACGTCTTCAATAAAATCCAAAGAGTACGCTCCCTGACGGTTCCGCTCCGTCGATAAGTGTCGAGGGTGTGTGATGCAGCAGAGCACAACAGTATGTGTGCAGAGGGGAGACATTCAACAACCTTTACGCAGCATCCGAAAGCATAACAAACTCGAAAACATCCAGAAACTGATGCTGGGCATCCACAAGACTGCTACTTTGTTTAGGGACAGATTGGAGGGGTTTTATTCGTTCTGGTATTTATCGGATTTGTATGGGGGTTTTATCCGACAGGCTGGAACGGGTTTCCAGGGGATGTGGCGCACTGCAGACGAGGGGTACGGTGGCAGGGCAATGTAATGATACGTGTAAATAAGTATGGCTGCACCATGTACATTAGTCATAGCATTGTGTTTGCCGATACTATCTCAATAGCCGTTTACGGTAACCGGACGGTGAGCAGGGATTGTAAGGGGTCTGACCCCAAGCCGGTGCGGGCCGGCATGCCCTTTCACGCCCTCAGCAGTCGCATCACGGCCGGCACAGTCAAGACGGCGCGGGGATGCCATTCTACGCCTATCTTTGTTCATAAGATGCGATATGGGAATGTGTTATTAGGGAATTATTGACAACATAAGGTCATGATGGCAAGAACACGCAATACGTAGAATAAGTGGCTAAATAATTGTTTTCATCCTCGGACTGGATTTGCACCGCGAGCATTGCTGTCAGCCTCCGCTCTGCTGTCAGCATATTCCAGCCACCAACACCGGATCGACCCCAAGCGTGTCGCAAGAGGCTTTCCTCCGGACACCATTTATTTAACAATTCTATCAATGTACTAATAATACGTACGATTTTTGTAAGATAACGCTTCCTCGGTTGCATACCGGTGCCTGGATCCACAACGTCAGTTGGAACAGCCTTAGAGACAGCAGCGGCATCGGTGTGCACGATAGTTCGAGTCAATTGATACTTAAGCACGTACGCATCGATATTACAGTACTAAGTTCGCACTTAAGCTCGCAAGCGTCTTAGTGGGCGCACACTTTCCTGGCCTGCCTTCTATTCAGAAACAATTGGACTCAATCCACTACCATTTATACTTATATTATTAATCTTCATGTTGATGATTTAACGCTGCAACTTTACTCGCTTTCGTGTGGAAATGGGCTCCTGCCTCTCCCGCAACGAAGTTCATCCGAAGTTTGATGAGGAGAAGGACTACCTTGGACAACATGGTTACTCTAAATTACTGGAAAATGAAGATGGCGCCGCCCTGTTTGCATACCTCTGGCCTGCTAACCCTGATGTTCCGCTCAAGGGGATCATCCAGTTGGTTCACGGAAATGCAGCTTATACATGTTTTGATTATCTTAAATTCAAGGTATGTCCTGGAGGGTTAATCTGGTGCCTAGGCGTTATAGCAATTGGCCTGCAGCATGGTGTGCGCTGGCTTGTGTATTTGCCTTGGCATCTATTATGGTGTTTTTAATATACTGGAATGATTTCTTTTCTAAGTATTTCGGCTTCGCAAAGCAATTGACGCACCGCGGCCCGTTCAGTTGCAAGATGCAGACCACAACACGGCGCGAATAGGTTTTCTGAATGTTACTGGCAGATTTTTAAGGACATATGTATTTGAACCATTTATGTATGGTTTAGCTACAACATCGCTCACCTGCGGTGCAGCAACCGTCGCTGGGGTACACAAGGAGCGCGCCGATGACTAACACCTCAAGGCCTCCATCTCCTCACCCACAATCCCTACCATTAATCCAATCCCGATAGGGCGCAGGCCTTCCTAACCTGTACGAGGGGTCATGGGTGGAGGCTTTCAACCGGGCCGGCTTTTCGGTATGCGGCATAGACCACCAAGGCTACGGCAGATCCACGGGTGTACGGCCCAAAAACAAGTTCCAAACGCACGTGGACAATCTGCTACTGCTGTCCGAGTGAGACTCAATGGGGTTCCTGATAGCTTAACGCATACAGGGTTAACACCTCTGGCTCCGGATAAGGGGCTTTATTCGGAGCCAGATGTATAGGAGGGCTTCCACGCGTATCTAGATGGCGTGGGTGGGACGCGGGTGGAACCAAAACCTGGGAGGAATGAAGGGGGGAGTGGCGACTCGGCCTGACTGTCCTGACTGCGGCTTCGAACCCAAAAAGCTTTGTCCTTCCAATCCCATCATTTGGGACCCCAACACAAATCCCTGATGAAGGTCGTGTTGCCTGTATTCGTTGTTGGTGCAGTGACGTGCTCGAGAGCGGCAGCTCAGCTTTCCCCAAGGAAGCGCCGTACTTCTTGGTCGGTCACAGCATGGGTGGTCTGGCGGCAACCCTGGCCTGTTTGAAACGAGTGAGTGGAAGCCGTGGCCGCCGGAAGGGAGGGGGGGAGGGGAGGGCGGGGAAGTAGCCGTAATCGCCACAGCCGTAAATGTCTTGGGCGGATTTGGCTCCCCCAAACCTTTTTGACTCTTCCTACTCCTGAGCAGTCCATCTCTCATTTCCCTCCAAAGATCATACATGATCTTTGCGGGGAGAGTGAAAAAGAGCTCTGTGGTCTGTCTGGATTCGTTGATTAACCCTAACGTCTTACAGGGATTCTCTCGACAGACTGGAATCGTGGTGTAGGTTAATCCTCATCTAAACTCACCAGGTAGTTATTCCGTAACTTACAACGGCATTTCCATAAATCTTTCATCAGCACTACAAAGGGCGCGACAATTGGAGAGGAGGAGGGGACGAGATGGGGACGAAGACGGGGTCATCATTTTGCACGTTGTTGTTGACGCCATCCGGTGTGATACACCGCTCGCGAGATGCTGTCAGAGCGGCCTTCAGAAGATGCGGTTCGGATCTCCGACGTCGATGGGCTCACATGGGGCTAGACTGTTTTGCTGCCACCATTTGTCCACATAGCTGTTCAAGCTTTGACCATTTGACTCGGCCCTCCTCTGGTCCTCCTGGTCCTCTGGCGACTGGAGAGCTGAAGAGCAGATGGACTTAATCAATCGCACCAACTGTACCCCCCCCTAACCGTTGCCCACTGGCCGCTGCGCACTCCTCTCCCCTCCCCCGCAGCCTCATCGGTTTGCTGGGTTGGTCCTCTTGTCCCCACTGCTCTCCCCCTCTCTGGAACCAGCCGCGAAGAAGAGCGGCAGCTTGAGGTGGGGGGGACGTAGGCGATATCAGAGCAACTGGGTGGTGGTTGGGGCGCCAGGGGCAGGCATTGAATATTCGTGGGGTATTGAATATTCGTGATGGGGGGGGGCCGAGATGAATATCACCGAATTTTCGATTGGATGGACGCAGAGGGGTGCGAGGGTCAAGAAGCTGGTCTGCGCCAGAACGCAGGACGGTCAGGCGAAAGCTCGAATGGATGTGGAGTTTGGAATAAACAGTTGCGCTGTCCTGATGGGTTTGTGGGTTTGTGGAGGGAGCGAGACGGGCGAGCAACTGACCACATTGCCGCCCCGCCGCTCCGGCCCGCTGTTTACCAGGTTGGGGCTCAAATTGCGCCCCGATTCGGAGGACGGAGAGGGCTCCACGGCTTCGGAGCAACCCGCCTCCTGGATTCTGGAGGCCTGGGCCGCAGGTGGGAACTGGACCTCCTCTCCCGGAAGGGGAGAAGAAGGGGCAAGTAGCCCTTAGACTTCAGTTGGGAGAGGGTGGTTCGGACGGAGCCGTGTCGTGAAGGAGTGTTGGGGTTTCAGAGAAGGGTCCCTCTCGCGAGGGCCGGGGTGTCGGGCGAGGTCTGTTCCCCGGGGGACACGGAGTCCAGATCACATACCCGTGTGCGTGTCTAAGCCCTCCCTGTGGTCCCCCCCCCCCTCACCGCCTTACACAGACCCCTTCGTTCACGACGGGGGTCAGCGGAACAGTCGTACCGCTGCTGAGCTGTCCTCCGCGATCGGGCAGCTGGCGGCGGAGGGGGGTATGGAAGGGCTGGTGGTGCCGCTGCTGGTGTTTCATTCGGAAAAGGACTCGTACGCGGACCCGGAGGGATCCAGACGGCTGAACGAGCGAGCGGCGGTGAGGGAGGGAAGCAGGGGGTGACGAAGAGGCGAGGGGAGGGGAGGGGGGCAGAATGCAGATTCTACGTGTTAGAGCAACCTGGGTCTTGACTTAGATCCAGATGTACGGATAGTCGATGAAAATGTCATTAGGTGCCATCTGTACGGCCATCATGTCAAGCCATCCTGCTTTTTCCTGAGTTGTACCTTTCTTTACATCTTTGCAATGGCAGTCTCTGCCCCCGAGACACGCACACACACACACACACACACACACACACACACACACACGCACACACATATACGGTAACGCTCACCCACCCGAACCGTGTCTTCAAACCAAACCCAGACATACCCGGCTTACCCAGCCCTCTGTACATTTCTCCCCCCTCCGCGACCCGCAACCGCCCAACCTAAAACCCTTCTGCGCGCACCCGCAGTCGACCGACAAGACGGTGCGTTTGCTAACCGAGCAGTGGCACGTGCTGACGAAGGAGGAGGGGTGGGAGGCGCTGTTGGAGGAGACCACTGCATGGCTGGCGGCGCACGCAACGAACAGCGGCGCCCTCACGCGGGGGCTCGACGAGGCGCCCGGGGGTCAGGAGGAGGCAGGCACGGGGCCCGGGGAGCTGGGCGGCGGAGACGCGGCGGAGGCGGAGGCATTGCCGGCGGAGGCGGAAGCGGGTAGGGAGAATACAGCTGCGGAGAAAGCAGAAGTGAAGGAGGAAAGGGAGAAGGGGGCGACGGGCGCCGCCGCCGTCGTGGAGACGGAGCCTGCGGAGGCGGCAGGAGCGGCAGCGGAGCCCTCACCAGCGGGGGCCGTGGAGGTTGAGAGGGCAGAGCGCAGCTCGGCACCCGTATTGACGCGGTCGATGTCGATGTTGGAACGGATGCCGGAGCACGAGCCGCTGGCACCAGGAGGGGTGGGGTCGGTGGATAGTCCGGAGGCGCCGCCGCCACTGCCGGCCCGCCGCTACTCGTTCAGCGGACGAATGGTGCGACCCATCGCGCAGCCGGGAGACACGACCCCGACGGCAAGCAGCGGCAGCGTGCTGGGCCCGCTGCCAGCACTAACGCCGCTGGCACCGCTGGGGCAGCGTCGTACACTGGGGACGCTGCCTCCGGAGCTGGCGTCGTACAATGTGCGGGGGCGGCTGCCACCCCTGCCGCCGTTAACGCCACTGCTGGATCGTAAACCTCTCGTGTGATTACAAGGAGGGTGGTAAAAATAATAATAATGGGGTCGCAAAGGACCTTTTTTCCAAGGCAGGATGGACCGACCCATGGGTCCGCAACTTTTACGGCTGCGGCAATGCATGTGCGCGCGTGCAGGAGGGCTGGCTATGATTGGCTTGTGACGTGCAGGAGGGCGGTCAGGTACTGTCGGTGCTTCGGTATTGTTCTCGGCAAAGACTCAACCCCCATCCAGGGGGTATCCCCCGATACACTTACACACAAGGGGTAGCGACCAACGGCTAAGATCCAGGGAAGGACCAATCGCCCGGGGGGAGGGGGTCGCTGTCGGTGGCGTTACCGGTGCTAAATACAAGTTTGGGCTGCTGCATGAACTCTCACCAACAACGTATACGACATATTTATGACCTTTTTCACGTGCACGCGTCTGTGTGTGTGTGTGTGTGGCGCGGAGGCTGGCGGTTTTGTGCCCTTCGACGCGAAGGGGTCCTCGGACGGGGCGGAGGCCCGCTCCAGGGGGGTAGGGACCCGCGCGCGCAGTCGAGGTTTCTGAGGGATGCATTGCACCCGTACGGCATTGCGTTTGTCTGCTGCGGTGTGTTTTTGCTCTCATTATATCTTTCGCGATCTCACGTCTGTCTGGCTATCTGGCTGTTCGCGGTGCTGCGCTGTGGTGTCTGCGTCTCTTCCTGTGCCTCAGGTGCCTCAGACTGCCTCAATGCGGCGAACCAAACACACATCTGGTGTGCATTCGGACGTGCTGACGGTGCGACGTAGCCATGCGCGCGATTGCTGCTGTGTGGGTCTGTACTCGTGCGGGCTAGGTGGGCGATGCGGACGAGCTGGGACGAGCTGGGACAGGGGAAGAGGAAATGATATGCGTGCGCGTGTAAATTTGTGTGGGCACATGTGCGCGCGCGTGAATGCGTGTGTGTGTATCGGGTAAGGAGGGAAGGTGGAAGCAGATCATCTCTACGTGTGTGTATGTGTTTGTGTATTTTCTACCGTACTTACGACAGACGCGTAGACTTAAAGGCTGCAACCTTGCTGGGCAATGTGAGGTACCCAGGAGGTGCCGAGATGGCTGAATTGGTGGCGGCTGGCGCGTTTGGGCGGGTATGCTATGGGCGTTGCAGGATTATGCGGTTCGTAGTTTGTTGTTTAATCCGTTGCCACGGCCGGCCGTTGTAGCAGACACTTGCACATTATGTTACCGAACGGTGGGTGTATTCTTGGAGAGAAACACATGCTCGCTGTGCTTGTACGGCGAAACGTGTACGGGAGTTGGCGCTTCTAACACTTCATCAGCGGTTGTCGAGAAGGCTTGGCAGGTTGAATATAGTACGGCATTTGGGTCGTCCTGGCATTTGGATGTCTCTCCTGAGTAGGGTTGCCTTGTACGAGGTCCAGGAGGGCATGTCGTGCTGAGAATTGGGGATGGTGAGATTCTTGCATCTTGGAGGCGGTCGAGCCTGGTGGGAATATTGGAGGAAAGTGAAATGGCTGCTGGAGGGAAGGATGGATGGCAACGCATAAGCTCGAAGGACTCAGAACCTGGGTGTAAGTCCTGTCAGAGCTGTGAGCAACCAGTACTTATTATACATTGACAATATACATTTAAAAAACAATCGGGGCACTTTGCTGCCAGAATGCCATAGCTGAGGTCCTGGTCTGCCGATGTATGCTGTTGTGATTCATACGGCATCCGTCAGCCGAAAACGGTAATAACGGTTAGGATATTTTGCAGTGGCGGCCGCGTAGCCTGCGGAGTAAAAGCGATAAGTCAAATAATTTATTTCGTCAAACATAAAATTGAAAGCTCAGCTGGCGCGTCTTCCTAATCTTTTCCGCGTCTCGTGAACTGCGAATACGTTAACAGTGATGTTAGTACGTAGGCCACCGCAAGCGGGAGCTACTAATCGTTTCGAAGCTCCGGTAGACAGGAAAGCGTTTGGTCGTCATGTTGTTATCGCGCAAAGACGGTCCATTTCTCATACCCCGACGGGAACGTGCGGACGGGTGTTGACAGTAGCAGTCTTCGCGAAAAAAGATTACAAAGACCAGAAACATATCGATGAGGTTGCGCCTTTCTTTAGCGGCACCGCGGAGCTTCAGGTCAGTGTGATGGGCTTAAATGACCACCAGGAACAAAGCGAAAAGGAAAGCCCAAATGGAACTGCCCCGTCACCGGCTGTACAAAAGCACATCTTATGAAAACACAGGCGTACATTGATCGAGAGCGCTTCTTGCTTTCGGAGCTTGCTGCGACCCGGGGACAGGTCGATAAACTCCTGGAGCAGCAGCGGGTGCTGCTGGATATGGTTGCGCGCCTCTCCGGACTCTCTGCACCCTCAGGCCACCAGCCCCTTGCAATCTCTGGGGGCGACAGCACCAGCAGCAGCAGTTCCCCCGCTGCGGGTGAGGTTACATCGTCGGCGGGGAGGGGCGGTCGGGGTCAGGTTGGGATCTTAAGAATAAACCCGTGATGCATAAGTGACCAATAAAAATAACTGAATAAATTTGATGTTTCATTTATTAGGAGGTGAGGCGCAAATGACGTCTTTGCCGCCAGCAATCCCCATGCGGCCCCGTCGCCCTTTCCATCGGGGCTGGGTGTTTTCTCATGTCTCTCGGCCGCTCGTTGGGCTTTGTTTCGACACAGCATGGGGCACGCTTTTGCTTCTTAGAGAGTCAAAGACGTACGACACTAGGTATTTTGCGCGTTACGGATTCCACTGGATGAACGAAAGCTCTGGTATGAACAGACAGCTTCTTTCGACTGAGTCCTCCTGAGTGTTTCATATCGGGCCTTATGTTTCACTCCTCGCCGCCGATTCAGCGACATCACCGCCGTCGACAATTCCGTCACCGCCGCAGCTCATCCAACCGCCACCGTCAGCATCTCCAGCGTCATCGCTGTCGCTGAAATCGCCATCGTCTTCATCCCGCATCACCGCATCCAGCGGCGCTTCCAGCACTTCCACGAATGTGCCAGGTCCGAAGGATTCTCGTTATAGTCAACTACTGGCAGTTAGCGGTTAAACGGTTGTAATGAAATTGTGGAAGATTACGGCTTTGGTGCGCTATATCCGGCTGATGTCCTGACCCGTTCAGTTCCCTGCTGCCGCCGCCACCACTGCAGCTCTGAACTCACTTGCCGACCTGTTCAAGTCTGCAGCGGCCACGGCAGCGCATCCCGCAAGCGCCGCCGCCGCCGCCTCTATCGCCGCCGCTATCGCCGCCGTCGACGCGGGAGACATCATGTCGATTGCTAAGTTCGACACACAGCCGGCAGAAGCGGCGCCGCCGCCAGCGACTCAGGCAGCACCGGTACCGCTGCCGCAGCCACCTGTGCTATTTGATACGATGGGTGGTTTCACGGCTGTTGCGGCGTCAGCGTCGGCGTCGGCGACGTCAGTGTCGTACGGTACAGCGACAGGAGGCGAGGACAGCAAGTCAGCGATGGAAGCAGCGGAGGTGCCGGTGGAGGTCGCGAAGGCGGCGCCGACGGTACGACATTTGTGTGCGTGTGCACCCGCGCGCGTGTGTGTTTGCGTGTTTGTGTGTGTGTGTGTGTGTGTGTGTGTGTGTGTGTGTGTGTGTCAACTGTCTTGTTTGTTTTATGTACGTTGCGAGCGATATCCCCCAGCCCCAGTGCCGGAATTGAATACCTCCCCCGAATGCGGCCACCTCGAGAGGAGGGGGGAAAGGGGAAGAAGGGGGGACGGTAACCCCTCGCAGCTACGTGCCGGGTACGAAAGCAGATACCGACCCGAAGGTCGTTGCGGCAGTGACCGACTAGGTTCCCGCTGTCGTCCTTTGCTGGTCACAGCGGCAAAAGACCCTCTCATCATCAGCACCCTCTCCCCAACGATCCCTCCCTCCCCCCTCCCTCCCCCCTCGTCCCTCCGTCAGGACCCGCCCCCCGATCTGGTTTCGGGCGACGACGACATCTTTTGGCTGTCCCGCCTCCACTCGGCCCTGGAGGAGCGGGGCTTCTTCCCAGGCGATGACGACATGGAGAACTGGTTCTTCGGGGAGGGCACTCTGGCAGCAGTGTTGGCGTTCCAGGCTTCGGAGCGCATTCCGGAAATCGGCGTCGTGGACCGAACCACCTGGACCGCGCTGCTGGGGGCGGAGGTGGCGGAGGAGCTGTACAGCCGGACGCCAACGACGACGACGACGACGACGACACCAGCTGTAGTGACGGCGACGGCGACGGCGACGGCGACGGCGACGGCGAGTCCCGGTGCCGCGACGGTGACGTCATCGTCTGGGAGGTTACCAGCCGCGTCCGGCCCCGCTGCCGCCACCGCGAGCGGTCCTCCAGGGGATCTCAACAAGTGGCCCGTGCTGATGGAGGGAGACGGGGGAAGGGAGGTGCATGCCCTGCAGGTGCGGAGGGGGAGCGATAAGTTTAGTTTAGTTTGGTGGGGTGGTGTGTGTAAATGTGTAAATGTGTAGTTGTGTATGTATGTGCGGGGAGGGAGCCAGACGGACAGACGGACGGACGGAAGCGGGAGAGGCAGTCAAGTGATGGGTTGGGGGTTCAGACGGGAAAGGGGTGCCCCATTTGACCAGAAATACACACCGTTACGTCCGTGCGAGTGCTGAGGGGGTTGAAGGATACTGCTGTCTTTCCGCACAGTGCAGCACAGCACAGCACAGCACGTATCTTTTGCATGTGCCACTGCATGACGTTCTGATACCGTATGTGTGTGTGGGGGGGGGGACCGCTCCGCAGGTTGCCTTGTCGAATAACGGCTTCCACTGCGGTGATGACGACATGCGCTGGTGGCAGTTCGGCGACTCGACCCTGACCGCCCTCAAATACTTCCAGGTCCGTTGAAATACCTTAACAATGCAGTTCGGTAATTGCTGGTAATTATTAGTTTTTAATGGTTGTCGATTCCGTTATAGCGTTTGCGTGATCCATGCTTTCATCCTTCAATTATAGATAATCATCACAACGGCCGCCCTAACGGTAACCTCTTGGGCCACTCGGACGACCCCAACACCCCAACACCTTACACACCTCTGCCCTCGCGCCCGCCGTAACGTGAACCGCAGAGTTGCAATTCTCTGCCGGAAAGCGGTGTGTGTGACGAGCGCAGTTGGAGGGGGCTGCTAGGCGCTGAAGCGGCACCAAAGGATTTATACTCTGTACGAATGGCCGTACTCAACAGTGACGATGAGGACGGGGGCTACGAGGACGATATGGACGGTGTCAGTCAGGGAAGGGTTTGGTTGCTCGGGGAGCAGCGCTGGGAGCGGCGGACGTGAGGGGCCGGGGGGGTGAGGGGAGGGAGGGGCCCGTGAGGATTGGTTTCGGAGGGGATGAGGGGGGTTAAGGGTTTTAACCCAAATCAACTGTTACGGGGTGCACGAGCTGGGAGAACATGGCTGTGGGGCAGCGTGGGCGTAGTTGCGGTGGTGGCTGTGGTGTAGCTTGATGGATGCATATTACTTGTCCTGGTTTCAGAGACCTAGACGTAAGCATCGTAAGCATCGTAAGAATGGCGGGCGAGGATAGGGAAGGAGGCTAAAGACGGCCACATGTAGGTGAGTCAGAATGCCGCTATCAAGTGTCGAGAGGGCCTGGGGGGGAGGGCTCCGGGGGCTATGCGGGCGGCAACGATGCCACTGCGGCCTGGTGGCCTGGTGGCCTGGAGGCCGATCACGTCAGTTAGGAACCAATATAGCGCTGCTGCCATGATGGAGTTTGTGACGACACTTTTTTACATCATTTATTTGAGGATTCGTTCGGCCCAACTGTTTCCGTTTTTGACTGAGTAGTTTCGAACAACCAAGAACTACCGATCAGGGTCGGGCGGTCTGACAAAGCTGACGGAGTTTCCTTTCGAAATTATTAACAACCCTAAACAAGGATTTCGTAATTATCACTCACCTGAACGTGAACCATGACAGGGAGCTCCTCGCGTATCCGTACATGTGAAACATAGGGGCGCAT
>BSDZ01000013.1:45000-212500 GCA_030268105.1 Volvox africanus | reverse complement strand
TAAGGTTGTGTGTGTATGGTGGATGTGGGTATCCTACCCGGCGGTGCTTCGGTCGGTGACATTCTTCGGCCTCTGACGCCAGGGGGGGTCGAGGGGGGGTTCAAACGACGGACGGTCGTCCATCCCTGTGCGTGTCATGTTCGTCTCTTATTCATGTACGGCGTTCTGCTTCTCAAGGTGCCACCGGGTGTGTGATCTTATACGTTGCCTTGCACGGGGAGCACCTCCTGTTTCCACCGGGGAACTCAGTTCGGGAATGATCTCTCTCTCTCTCTATATATATATATATATGTATATATATATACACACATATATATATGATTATGATAATGATATACATATATGTATATATATCATTCTCCGCACTCTCATTCACATTCAGGACGGGGGCAGCCAAACCTTCGGCGACACATTAGGTCGGTCAACAGCGCCCACAATGCCTCGACCAAGGGCTGATGGCAGCGGCGCCAGCACCAGCAGCGGCCCCAGCGCGGCGTGCTTGGAAGCGGCTGGGAGCTCCATGGGAGGGCTTGGCAACATGGGCCATGGCGATCGGGGCGCCGCGGCTAGGGATTCAGGACAAATTGGGCCCAAGGTGGCGGCAGAGTTTTCGCCGCACGCTAACTTTTCCATACATGCGTATGGATACGGAACATCCCGAAGTACCACTATCACAGCGCATTTTAGATGACTTCAGTAATATGGACGGGGAATGAGAGTGAGTTGAATGTCCCCACTTTCGTTTTCTGTTTTCCTCTAGCAACCATAAAAGTTAGTCAGCGTGTGGGTGCTGTCTTCAGGGTTCAGCCAAACGTTTGAGTCAGGCCGGGTCGGGCCGTCTGCGTCTTCGTCTCTGCATCTTCCTGGATGATCCTGAGTGAGCCATCACCAGGATAAGATTCTTTGAGAACAAGGGCCGGTGGGCCGCGGAGGGGCCAGCCAGGACATACTAGGTTTTAGCGGGTGACAACAAGCATGTGTATATACGGCTACCCGTTGCCACAGCTGTCGGGGGACGATTGCGGTGCGTTACACTACGTAATAACACCCAGTCGTGATGCGGTTGGAGTTGCTCTGTACGTCATGAAGATCGACGTACATAGACGAGCTATGGACTGCGATTTGGATGGTGGCGAGCGCCTGGCAGCCTTATTGGGCTTTCCTTGCTGGTGGTTTTCATGTCGCTGCTGCACAGCAGCTTCCGTCAGGCACTTCGACTTCGGGGGCCGGAAATGCGGGCCCCCTTCGCCCCTTCGGTGGGGACTCGCTCTTGACGGTGTCTGCAAGCTGCCGGTGACGAAGGGGGCCAGAGAGTAGGAAGGGGGAAAAAGGGCCGCTTCCCAATTTATCAGCTGTGCTACCCGGATGATGATGATGATGATGATGCAACGGGAGGGGGACTGGAGTACTGCGTGTCATGCGCCTTTGCGCCCTTAATGCCTTCCTTGCTTGTCCCTTGTTGGCAGATGCTCAGGGTTGCGCATTTCGCGTCTATGTAATTGGAAGGTGAAGCCAAGTCAGTGGTACCTAGTGGGGCCGCTTTGCGAACAGGGTGTCGCGATGTCATTCATGGGGGGAAGGGGGAGTTGTGGGTGCCAGCGTGAAGAATAAAAAGTGCACATGCGAGGACTTTACAACGAGAAACGCAACTCGTTTCATCGCCTCCTAATAAATCTCGGGTTTTGTGGGTATATTCGCAGTCAGTCATGAGTCAAGCGGACTAGACTAGGTAGCTAGGAGTCATCTCTTATCAAGAACCTAGGTATGGTGTTGTTTGGCCCATTCCCAGGCTACGATAAAAATACGCGCTCCAGCTTATCGGCACATAAAATCCATGCATTGCAGATCAAGCAATCTAACCCGTTGTGTTTAGGGCCATCTATTCAATACTCCAACGGGATTTTGGATTAGTACTGAAATTTTTATGAATGTCGTGCTGCACAAATCTTAGAAGGCTGAATCGGATTGGTATAACATACCGATCAAAGAAACTGCTTGATGTTATTCAGTTATTCACACTCGGCGTGCGTATGGTCAACCGCTAACATCAGAAAGGATGGCACGAATGTTTTGCCGTAAATTCTAAAACATATGGCGATTATTTAATTCATGATGTGGATTGCAACAAACTGTTACTATCCATTTTCGTCTGATATGGATGTATTGCGATCCGTTTGTTTGTATGACGGCTGAAGTACAAGGACCTGAACTCCTTGACATTGACTCAGGGTCACTGATCAATGATTGAAGCCTCGAAGATTCGGCTAATTTCAATGCCAACACAAGAAGGCTCACGTTTGCCGTTCATGAAATGCTCTGAGGGGTAGGAAGTTTGGCGCCAATAATCGTGCCCACCTCGACAACCTCTTTCCGACAGGGTTCGAACATGAACACGTTGGGGACAGATCGCATAACGGTGACGTTACCGTCACGTTATCTTTGTTGTTTGTCGAAGCGCGTTATGAAGCACCCGGTTGTGCTCTCGGGAGAGCCAGCAACTAATTATGACCGTGATTCGTTAGCGCACTACGTCTCTCGGAATGGATGGAAGAGCCCTGCATCAGGTGTGATCTCTGACTCGAGGATTACCCTTGACAAAACCTTCCCGGTACACATCGTTCGCATACCTTGCGCGCACAGCCTGCATCCCTGACGATATCTCAATGCGGCTTGTCCTTCTCATATTAAATTGCCACAGGGAATCCCTTTGTGCCGACAGACATCGTCAGCTGTCCGAGCCTTGAGGCCGAAATAGGTGTACAATTCTGGCAGCTTTACCAGCCAGATGGGGTCCGCCCTCCAGTACAGGTCGATCTTACCGGTGAAACTGTGGACTTGATTACCGGAAGCCCACCCATATGTACGGCAACTGACGGCACCCAGGCCTTAGGCAACACAGGCACCAAAGCATTTCCCGCGGCTGACAGTCTCAGCATCCGCGGCCGCGGTAACAGCTGCAATTATTACAGGAAGCAACCGAGCTCCAATGCGGCTGTCACATTCCCGTCTGAATACCAACACGACAGCGGCAATGCTGGCGCATCCCTCCTAGGACTCAATCATGTCGCCACCAATCCGCTGATGACTACAGCGGCGGCGACAGTGGCGGCAGCCCCGGCCTGTCCTCAGCCGAACCTCACCCATCCCCCATCACGCAAACGTGTCTCCTCCGTTTCGGGCTGGCGACGTGTAGAGTGCCCCCGGGAGGAGCCAGGGGACGCAGCTGGATGCAGTGGCCGGCCGAGCAAGGTAGCGCGATTGCCCCAGCAGGGAGCACCGGAATGCGACCAGGAGGCAAACCTGACCGCTGCGACGCAGCGAATGATGACGCTGGCCGCAGACGGGCAACAAAAATCTAATCAGGGTGTGGGCGCCGGTGAGGAAGTTACCGGTGCTAAGCTACCGGGGTCTTGGAACACGGCGCCGATGTCTTGGGGGACTGCGATGAGCCCATCTGTAGCAGGATTGGCAGTTACAGCAACGGGGTGCGGGACTGAACCGGCTGCTAATTGCGTGGCGCCGGCGGCAAATGCTATCGTAACAGCAGCGGCAGCGGCACCCAGTCCTGTTGGCGCTGCTATGGCGCCACCAGCCGTGGCGGTCCCTGCAGAGCCAGTAACGATGACGCATGTCAGCAATTTGTGTACCTCCCGGCCTGTGTTGTTGATTGATCGTGTTGAAGATTGCCCGGCACGTGGGGAGGGGGACCCGGGAATACACGAAACGGCCGCATCAGCTGCGCCGCGACCCGAGCAACTGGGCACCGCCGCTGTTGGGTGTGCTGCCACTGGGGTTGCGGATTCCAGACGGCGGGAGGTGGCGCAGGTGACAAATCATGACGGCGCGGCGTCACGAGCGGTGTCAGGTGCAGCGGGCTCGGAAAGGTCACCGGAGGAGGGCAGCACTGCCACCGCTAGCCAGGCAGCCGCCGCATTGCTACCACCAGCAGTAACAGCACCAGCTGGCGCCAGGGGCGGATCCGGATCCCTCTCTGCACAGCAACAGCGGCGCTGCAGTCTGCGCTTCCCCGCCGGCGCTGGTCCAGTTGTCCGGGCGGCGATGTTACGCGACTGGGAAGTGAAGCAGAGGGAGAAGGAGGAACCGGTTGCGCGGCGCATATTGAGCCTCGCGGCGCGGGTTGCTGAATACCACAAGTTGCAGGCTCGTGTGGGCCGTCGGGCGATGTTGCTGAGAGATGAGCTGGATGCCTCGCCCTGGCTGCTTCCGCAAAACCCTGTTCCCATCGTTTAAGTGGTTGCGGTCGCGGCACCCTCAGGTCCATGCCCGGTGCTGCATGGGCCGCTTGCACCGGCATGTGCGACACCGCCGGTGGTTCAGCCACCAGTCATCGATGGCAGTCTCATCGTCCGGAAGATGTGGAAAGGTAGATTGTGGCCCAAGGGGGCTTTGCGGCTGCGGCGCACGGTTGGCAGAGGCGGTGCAGAGATGTAGCTTAGCATCATGCAACCCTACGTTGACAACTACTTGCATAGCCATAAACCTTGGTACTCCTTGGATCAAATTAGATCATTTTTGCATGCCAAGAACTTACAAAGCGACTTACAAAGCTATGACCAGGAAATACAAGTACAGTTTGTCCCAGGAGGGGCTCTGCCCGTGTAACATAGTCCCATTGGCACTAGCTGAAACCCAAATCCTCCCGAGCGACTAAAGCTGATCACCACCGCCGTATCCGTGTCCAAGTCCGCTGCACCAACCGGCACCATCCAGTCGCCGCGGTGATGTCAGAATGCTGCGAGGCTCCGGAGCTGAAGTGGCGAAGATTCCAGCGGACTATTAACCTGACAGCTGATTTGTGAATTGGGGATATAGCTTCGGGATACGATTTGGAAGGGCGGTGGCGGTTGGTTGCATCTGATGGCTCAGTGTTAGGCCCCGGTCTCAAATGTTGCCAGGTAACGTCCAGGCGCTTCTGGGTGCGCTTGCCTGTCTGCAGAGAAAGGTTTGTGGCGGCCTTACATGTGGGGGCGGGGAGGTCTTTCTAGTTGTCCAGCTGCTCTTCCCCTTATTCCGGCCGGCGGCGGGCGGAGACACCCAGGGGCGCATGCTCCTGTGGAATGAGGCAGTGCTGAAGCAGGGTTGCGAGGCAGGAGAGGAGGGAAAGGTGAGTGATGGTCGCCACTCCCTCTCCCGTTCCTCTTCTGCTCTATACAAGGTGTGTACGTAGACAACGTCAGCTTTGATCCCTAGCATGAGGTCTACTCTGGGACTCGTAGAGAGTATACCTTATTTCCTTACATAGGGCTACCACTGAGTATGCGCATAACCTCGAATAAAATACACACATACACATGACACCAGCTTCTTGTTTGTATTGGGCCTCACGTTGGCTGGATTGACTTGAGGGGAGCTCATGTAGTGAGAATCGCATCACCGTCATCCCCTATCAACTTAGGCCTTATGGGTAGGGTAAGGAGAGCCCTGGTGCGGATAAGGCCATAAGAGCGATGCCGTGGAGGCATTCGGGGCAAGGCCATGTGTTGCTGCGGAGCATTGACGGTGAAAGATTGCTTATGTCACATTACTGCGATTACTACCACGTCATCGATGTTGGAACAGGGTATTTCCTTTTATACAATTGTACTTTGCCTCTCCATGACGTGTGCGTCCATCCCCACCCCTGGTTTGCATCATGATGCCGTTTTCCGTCCAATTCCCGCATCTGGCGGGGGTAGCGCTACTGCCGTAGCCTGCGACACAAAAGCTCCTCCAAACGACCGGCCTAGTCAGGTTCCCCCAAGTCTCTATGTCTCAGTTCGCTTTGCGACGAGTCTCTGTGAAAGGCCTCTCGGGCTGCCACGAGAGGCCTTTGACTCCTTGGGCCGAGTAGCCTGGTGCCATGATCGCTCAGGGTCTCATGATGCCGTGTATCTCAACGATGTCTACACACACAGCATGACAGACAGGCAATTCGAAAAGCTTTGTTTATCATAAGACACATGCAGGACAGCGGCAGCGGCAGCTGTTAAACTATAAGCACAGCCACGGCACACCCAGTCCGCTGATGGCCACTTCGGCAGGGGCGGGCGGCAGATAGGTCGCGACACCGCGTGTTGTGCAAACCTGCGCGGTTCGATCGGGGAGGGGGATGCAGGGGTAGACCGGGAGGCAGCGGTCAGGAGCGGTTCCGATGGCCCGAATCACCATTCCCACCTCCCTGTGGCCTCAACTTCCCCAACTCACTTCGTGCGCGTGCTCTGACGGCCGCCACAGCGTCTCCAGCTCGGGCTTCACCGATCGAGACGCCACCCAGCCGGGGTGCAGATGTTTCACCGCCCTGCAGAGCGCCCAATACAGGCGGCAGAGGATTCATGACGTCATGAAGCGTATTGATATTTAATAAATGAACAAGGATTTTCTACTGTCATGTACGAGCGTACGGAGACCTGCAAACCAGGCAAAGCACAATGCGGAGGTGTAAGACATGAATGAGGGGGTGATGAGCCACATGGCGAGATGGACAAGGGTTCAATGCCAAGGCAGACACGTTTGCGCTCCCTTATCTGCCCTCGATGTTTTCGTTTGCCCTCTACCCTCTTCCTGCATGGCCCCGCAGCACATTGCAACGCACCGCGCTGGTTGCAGCTTTTCATCTTCATCTTCGTCCAGAGCGGGCAGGCCCCGATACAACTGCCTAGCCAGGGGCACGTTTGCGGCAACTGTGGCGGCTCGCCGCGCCGCCTCCTCCCACGCTGCCTCGTTGACAAAACCCCCCACTGCCTTCGCTTCCCCTCCGTCCTCCTTGCACCCCTGAAGTCCGCCTCCAACCTCCCGGCGACGTCCCGCGCCCCGAGGCACAGCCCGAGCGCCGGGTGCGAGTGGCGCTGGCATTGGCGCGGCAAGCTCCTGCGACAGTGCTTTAATCTTCCGCAGAATGAGCTCGGTGGAGCCGAGCTGGGGCACCCGTAATGGGCTGCTCCCCACCGGCCCCTCCTCAGCTTCCCCATGCTCCACAGCGTCGTCCATCAGGCTGCTGCCAGCGGCCGCGTACCGTACATCCCTGCTGCGGCTATGGTCGCCCCCTTCGTCCGCCTCAGGATGGTCCCCCAGGCCGCGGAGGGGGCTGGTCCGCACCTGCCAGGGGAATGCCATGGAAGAATCCATCGCGGCGCTGAAGTCGTTGACGTTGCTGTAGCTTTTCCCTTCGGCGCCACCGCCAATGCGTGCGCTGTCAGATCCGGAGCGCGCTGACCGGCGGGCGGATGTAGCCGCAGCGACGTCCAGCCTATCCTGGGTAGGTTCGGCTGCGGAGGCAGCACTGAGTGATCCGATGCCTGCCTGCCTGCCGCGGCGGAGGAGCAGCTGGTGTCGATACTGACTGTGGCGCAACTGACGGAGGTGTTGAAGCTGCTGCAGTCCGCTACTGCCGCGGCCAGCTGTAGTGGTGGCACCGCGGCCGCCACGGCCATCGGTTTCCGACGTCCGATGATGCGGCCGGCGAGATCCAGCTCCCTCCAGCACCGCCGCCGCTGTGGTGGTCGATTGAGACGACTTGGCGTCTGTCATCGTGGCGGTGTCACTGGGTGAGCCGAACAACACGGACCCCGAACACGGCATCACGGAACTGGTGGGTGTCGCCGCTCCCTCCTCTGCTCCGCCTGCATCATACCGACTCTGATGAGGCATATGCCGTACACCGCTCACCACCGTTGTAGCCCGCCCCTCCTGCGCTGGCGCGGCTTTCCTCAGTTGCTGCATTGCCCGGCTGATGGAGTGATTTGGCTTTAAGCCCCGGAAGGACGATACGGCGGGCTGAGAAGCCGCGGGCGCCTGAGACTCCGGCGCTGAGATGCCAGCATCACTGGCAGCGGCCGCAGCCACGTCCTCCTGGTTTATCATCATGAAGGGGAGTGGGTGGGGTCGGCAGCTGGGGGAGCAGGGGTCGCCCTCAACGGTGGTCGGGGCGGCTAACGCCCTGCTAGGTCCCGCGGCTGCACTCTCCACCTCCTTTGCCTGTCCCAGCGCTTCCCGCCGCCCCGGCCCCTGCTGCTTCTGCCAGTTGCTAGAGAGATGTTGGTGACGCCGCAATCGCTCCTGAGACCACTCAGGTTGGGGAGTGGGCAGGCCGGACGCGCCGCGGGGTACCATGTCATCTGTGTCGTCCTCCTCCAACTGGATTGCTACTGCCTTCTGTCCGGGCCCTGCAGCCGTCGCCCCGCCCCCTCCCGCCCCCTCTTCCCCTCCCTCCCGGCCCCCTGTGGGGACCCCCTCTCCTTCCAATGGCCCGGCTACCCTCAAAGCCCCATCCGCAGACTGAGCTCCGCGGTCGCTCCGGCCCCGGCCCAATCCCGGCCTGACCCCGGCGCCGGGTGGTGATAGTTGCCGGCCATGGCGGTAGGGGGCGGTACCATCAGTGGCGGCAGCGGCTGCGGTGAGGTCTTGTCGTGTCTCATGAGGAAGGTCATTGAGGGCCGCGATAAGGGCATCCCCGAAGAAGGCTGTCCGAGACAGAGGGTCGGGATCACCACTCCCCGCGGCGGCCCAGTCAGCGGCGGCAGTGGCAGTAGGACCGTTAGCCATGTGAGTCGAATCACGCGGTGAGGGAGATGATGAGCCTTCCTCCGCAGCTTCAGTCACGATGGTTTCGGAGGCGTCATGAACCCGCTGCTCTTGTCGTTCCCACTCCCGCTGCTGCTGGTGTTGGTAAGTGCTGATTTGTTGTTGTTGATGGTGGTCGTGTTGATGTTGCAGCTGTTGAAAACGGAAGGTGGCTTCTAGGACTTCGGCGGCGCCGGTGCTGATGTCCCACGTGATGGTCGTACACAAATCATACACCAGTGTCACGGGGACCGGAGTGAGACCGGACCAGGTGGTAACGGCCAACAGAATCAGAGGAAGAAAAGGTGAAGTTAAACGACGCAGTTGAGGTCCCAAGAGGCGGTCGCGGATGTGTATCATGACGATGATTACGATTATAATTATCAGGGTAAATTCGGAAATTAACAAACATACGTATACACAGCACAACATGCGCGGTGTCCCCTCCCCTTTCCAACTGCCCACATGTTCCGTCCCCTGAGACTCACGCACCTGAAGCCCTGCGGGCCCGCACCCGAGTCGCCCTCTCCCCGGTGTGAAGGACCTAATGACGCGGCGAGGAAGGGTATGTTGGTTGGCGGTTGGGGGATAACGGTAACGGGGAACCAACCGACAAGACGCCGAAGCACGCACATGGTGCTGGATATGGTGGCCATGATGGGACAATTGCATGGTTGGTGGTTACGGTTTCATGGTTGGTGGAAGTGGTGAGGAGCAACTGGACCCACAGAGATGAGCTCACCATAACCACCCAACGGTCATCGGCTGTCGCAACCCAGCGGGGCCTGTACGGCGCACACGCACTGACTACCTCCTGCCCACCCCCCACCTGATGATGGCGGTGCCGTCACGGCTGCGCCCCCGGACGTCGCGGGTAGCAATGTGGCAGAGCAGGGTAGCTCACACTCCGGCTCGTGCCATAAGACCCCAGACAATCCCCCCGCCTCCACCTCCACATCCGGGCCCTCCTCGCGCCCCCGAGTCCTGTCCGCTCCGAAACCCTCCCAGTTCGGGCGGCCACTGGAGACGGGATGAGGCACCGCGCCGGCGGCTCCGAAACAGTCAGTGGTAGGACTGGCCACCTCCATCACCCCAGCGCCGGCGCCTGGAGCAGCAGCCTTTACGGGGCTCCCTTGCAACGCGCGGGAGGGTGCAGCGGGCTGCCTCCGTGGCGGTGAAGACGACGACAGTGGAGATGATACGGGCTGCGGCAGGAAGTCTGTACGGCAGAACACGGCGAAGCCAACCGGAACTCAGTTGGAAAGGGCGGAGGGGGATTCGATGTGTAAAAGTTATAATAGATTTTACTTTACAACACACAACAGACAGACACAGCGGTCATCGACATCGTCGTCGGGAATGCACGCTCACTCACATACGCGCGGGACTGCTCGGGATAACCCGCACGCTGAATCTCACACCCTCCACTCGCCCCGCAACACCCACCCGCCCGGGGAGGCAGTCCGGTAATCCAGCTACGGGGAGCGGGCTGTGTGGTGGGGCGGTACGCCTGCCAAGCATGTGCGGCTGCGGCAGATGCTGCGCCATTAGCTTCAGTACCTTCAGGCATGTCCACTGACCCATGGGTTCCTGTCCGGGTGTTCGCTGTAGTCACCGCTGGAGACTTTGGCGGGCTCCGAGACCATGAGCCCAAAGGATGCCGAGGTGAAGATGCTGTTGCGACAGCGACAGCGGCGGCGGCACCGTCACCGCCCCACGATGGTGAAGCCCATGGCTCCGCTGGCGACGGGCTGCGTTCCGCCCCCTTTGCGCCGCCGCCGCCTGGGCTTGTCGCCGCCGCCGCCCTGCCGCCCTGCCCCCCGGTCCCGAGGCTCTCAGAAGATGCAGAGGGCGACGGCGCGAAGGCCTGCCAGCCCCAAGCAGGGTTCACTCCAGAGAGCTCCGTGCCTATACCTGTATCGACGCCCCCTAGCCCCCAAGGCAGGCTGCGCCGCGCGGAGGGAGAAGACGGGTACGGCGATGAAAGGGCAGCCGGCTGCTGTCCGCTTCCGTCGGTAGCACCGCTGCGTCTGACATCCACAGGCTCATTCGTAACGGCGGCAGTTGGGCAGGTGCTGCCCAGGGATAGCCCACCAAGCAGCTCGGAGGTGGTCGCGAGTGCGGATGCGGCGGTGGCTCTACGACTGCTGGTGGCTGGATTGTTGATGGCCGCCCGTGGCAGGGAGTCGGGAAAGCGCTCGTCCTTGTTGGTTTCGGGGCGGCGCTCGTGGCCCTCGATCCCCAGGTCCAGGAGGGGCAGTGTTAGCTGTTGTCGGTGGCAGAGGTCAAGCGGTGGAAGGTCGTGCGAGGGGTGAGGGGAGTATGGCCGTTGGGAGGGGAGCCCTGGTGAGGTGGGGGAAGGTTCAATCAACAAATAGGACGATCGCCCCAATCCCGTAGTGGGAGTGGGGGAGAGCGAACGCACGAGGTCGGACACTGCTGTACAGGAGCTAAAATCAAGATTACAAACATAATAGCCGTCTGTGTGAGTTATAGGGTGTCTGGGGAAGAGTCTTTGACTCCCGATAAGCACCTCAGTGATCCCCCCTCTCCCTCCCCCGCACCTGCACCAGCTCGGGATCCATCCCAGCCGGCGCCGCGAACAGCCTCAGCCGCGTGCCTCCCGCCAGGCTGCCCCCCAGCTGCATGGCCAACAGGGAGCTGCCGCCCGCAGATGCAGGCAGAAAACCCGCACCCGCGAGTGGCCCTCGCTGAAACAGGTGCCGATGGACGAGCTGCAGGAGGGGGTTGGGGACGGGGAGCGGAAGACAGCGTGGGGTGGGGCGGGCGGGAAAACACAAAGGACAACTTGAGAAGCGCCTCCCGGGGAGGAGAGGGAGGGTTCGGGAACGCCGTATGGGTGTAGGATCTGATGAAACATGGTAAGCGGTAAGCAGGATAAGTGGAAAGGGAAAGCGGAGAAGCGCTGCTGTGCTGGTTACTTTTCAGTGTCAGCCCGCCGATAATCCATTAATAACCAACTGAAAACAGCTAACTGAAATGTACTTGCCTCAAATGTGGTGGCGTTGAGTACTTCCAAACGCTCACCTGTTGTGGTGGAAGAGCAGAAGGCAGGGGGACGAGCAAGGGGGCAACGGAGTGTGTCGTACGGAGGCAGATCCGTTTGGGACGGAAGCACAGAACCGGAGAGGCAATCCGCAACACACCTTCTCATCCCCCACAAACCCACCTGCGCCCACCGCCAGGTAATTTCCATCGGGGCTATACGACAGGTACGGCGGACCGTCCAGCGTACAGTGATGCACCACCTGCCAGGCGTCCTCTCCGCTCCGCGCCGCCCGAAACACTTTCATCCAGCCCGCCGGGGAAGCGACCGCCAGCAGCGTGTCTGAACGTGTGTGTATGTCTATGTGGGGGGAGGTTGCGAGAGGACGGTGTGCGTGGTCTAAGAAGGCAGGTGGTTGTGATCGTTGAGGTCGTTATAGCGGTTAAGGAATTCACGAGCGGATCAGACCCCAGGGCGAGAGAGAGCACTGATAACCCACCCACCGGTGCCGCTGCCGTCGTCGAATCCTGCTCCGAAACCAGGGGAGCTACGCCAGGGGAGACCGACAGGGGCCACCAGGACGCCGCCGCCATCAGGGCCACGCGGCGCTGCCGCCGTGGCTACGTCGTACACTTGCCGTGGCGTGAGACGAGTCGACAACGCCGTGATGGGACCCTCGCCCGCGGTGAAGCGCTGTACGACCACAAGACGTGAGGTGGAGATATCGTACATACACACGATTCCCTGGTCCGTACCGGCGGCGACCTGAACAGAAGCAACCAGTTGAGACGCCGTTGAGAAGGCGGGGCGGGGGACATGTGTGGAAACTTGGCGGGTGGGTGAGGGTTTGACAGCAGCAACGGACGGCCATAACCAATGGACTAATCATTAACCGTTAACCGGATGGAGACACCGAGCATCCGCGTAACGTTATCGCTGACGTCACAGATCTCATGTTGCTGGCTAGAAGAAACAATCTTTGCCGGCCTTTATGGCCAACCGGGGCCCCCTACAACACACGCACACACACCACTCACTCACACGCACGTACAGGCAATCCAACGGACGCTTCTTTATCGCGGCAAGACAGACGTGCACACACAGACACACACACGTCCGCGCGCCTCTGTGCGACCCGGTTCCCGACCCAGATCGTAGGCAGCCGCCCCGCACTCAACGGGGCGCAGTGAGGGGCGGTTCCAAGGTCTCACCAGAAGCGGGCCCGCGAAGGCCACCGCGGTCACGTGGCCGCCGACCGCCCCCTGGCGCCTGCAGCAGTCCAAGAGGGAGCCGCTGTCCAGACCCCAGAGCCGCACGCAGCCGTCCGCTCCGCCGGACAGAAGCAACTCGCGATTGGTGGCCAAGCTTAGGACCGCACCTGTGCGGCCAGCGTTACGCGGGACGGGGTGTGAGTGGGCAGGTGGGCGGAGGGGTGAGGGAACAGGGGGAATGAGCGCGGGAGGGTTCGGGTGGTGACGGCCTCCAGGCTGAATGGGGGCAGCAAACGGTCGGGTGAGGGCCGACGTGTTGGGCGTTGCACGTACATGTTTAATTTATTGTTACCAGCCTCATCAGCTCGTAAGGCCCAAACGTACATACATACATGCGTGCCGCGCGGCGTACTGCAATGACGCCATCTTGTTTGCGATGAGGAAACGCACCCTCGTGGCATCCGAACAGGAAGACGGGTCCCGACTCGCCCTCACACAGCGGCAGCTGCGCGAACAGGATTCGCGCGGAGCTCTTCTGACTCAGCAGGAGCCCGCCATCGGGGAGGAGCTGGAAGTCGCACCACTCCTTGTGTAGCGGCTGAGCGGAACCGGCACCTGCTGGGGACCGAAACGGCCAGCGCGCGGTGGCCCCCATCAGAATGATAATAACATGTGGATAAACATGAGGGCGGTTCGTGTTTTGGCGTTGTTGAGGCGGCGGGGATGTCTGGGGATTCGGGCGCAGCAGAGTGCCGGGCTGGGGAGATACGGCGACTGACGACAAAGAGGTGCTCTGGAAATTCAACGACGCATGATGCAAACGGCAATTAGACCCTAAATTAAAAAAGATTGACGGGTTGTTGACTAAATAGATGCGGTAGCCCGTTTCCAAGGGGTTTGACCCACTCAAGCAGCAGGAAGGAATGGGTGTAACGCGTTGCCTTATAATTTAGCCAAGCATACCTGTACATAACTGTAGTTCATATACAGCGGTCACTGATGCTCGTGAGTCGCCCTCGCCAAGTTTGGCCACACAGTAAACGCCTTGGCAGTCTACTAATCCAACATGCCCGGACAATAGAGGATGCGCCCTGCGAGCCACGAACCGAAATAGCTACTAAATGAGACAGCTTTAGATTATAATTGGTTTGAAAGCCGCCGTTACCGTGCGAGGACTACCTCTCGGGCGCTGGCGCACAGATTATATCCAGAGTCTGCGGCGGGTAGCCTCACAATCCTTAAAGTTGAGCTATGGGGCTGCTGCATTGCAATAATTTAGTTCCAATTATGGGGGCTACAAAAACGTGAACATACTTGTTATTAACCCTAGCTGTCGTCCCTGGGTTTCATTTCAAATATGCATCGTGATTTCGATCAAACGACATTTCATCAAATGCTCACACATAATCATGCTGGTAATTGGTATGAAGAAAACGCCCCGTGACAGCGCAACACCGAACGCAACCATGATGGTCAGTCGTACATAGATAGGTGCCGTAACTCTAAGCGGCGGTAAGTTCTTAAAGCTTTTACGGCCCCTCTACCTTAAAACATTCAGTTTTCAGTCAGCCTTGCTACTCTAGGCAGAGGAATAGATTGTTTAGTCGCTTCTTATTTAGTCGCATTATCTAAGATACGCTACCTTGTTTCTGCACTTCGACCCAGGAGCTTTAGGTAACCGATTAAGATTCTGATAAGTGCTTCACTGGGTAGCTCAGCCTGTTTTGAGGTCCTTCGTGATCGCCGAGTCTTTCTTCGCTTAAGGGTCGATTCCCTTCACTTGCTCAAGAATGGTGTATGGGGCGCTTGCTGGCAACCAGACGGAGAGGTATCCACATGTCAAGGATCAATACAGAACTACCAATCAGCATTTCCATGACTCGGTAGGTAGGGGGCATCAGGGAAGCAACCACGTAAGAAACTGAAGACAGTGTTGTAGAAGCTGCGCATGGAACTATAAATTAAGTAAACGAAATTTACACACCGATGCGCCCATTTGTAAGTCATTTGCGAGGGGGTATCAAATGGTGTTAACTGGGAGCCATTCTGCCAGCCACGTAACATCGGTGGATTAATAGCTCTTTAGTTTTATGCGGCGAATGCTGTTGTGCACAAAGTGCTTCCACACCTGCTTTCCGCAGGGGAGCTACCGCGGGCAACATGCTGCCCGAGTCTTTGTCCACCTGTTTCAACGCTGCAAATTTTAAAATACCTTATGAAATATTCTCTTCTATAATCTTCTAGCCGTAACCTAACGTGTTTGTTGCTGTCCTCCTTGTGTTTGCGAAACCCATGCAGCCAACTTCCAAGGAGCCTTCCAAGACTAGCACGTTTGGTAAACTCTACGAGAACAGCCCCTACTTTTTGGACAGAAGGCTTGATCAGAAACCGCCATCTCGTGCATCCACTGTCGGTGGCGGTACCACAGTGCTGAAGGTCACTGGCGAGCCTCCAGCCCCCCGGGGATGGTCAGGTCGGCTGTCCACGCTCTCATACCGAGGAAACGGAACCTTTGAGCTCGCTAATGGTGGGTTCCAATGGCCATTGCATATGGCTAATATGCGTGCTGGTAGCTCCTGGTCGGTTTACCGTCGCCATTCCCATTTGCCGTTCTAGCTCGCACCCTGCGATTCTGGGCCAATGTCTGAGAAACACCATTTTCCCATCTGCCGCCGCTCCTGCAGGCATGACGTACAGCTCGGGCCGAAGTAGCGCAAAACCTGTCAAGCTGGTCCCATACGCTGACCTTCAGAAAACGGAGTATCAAGACCATTTCAACCGCACCGCATCGGCTTCAGAACGCCCGGACTGGGCTTCTGGACGAGCTCCGTTCAGTGTTCAGTACAAGACCACAGGGAGATTTGCTGGTCTCTAGATCCAAGCCTCCTGCGCTCCTCCATCTTGATTTGGACGATCGCTCCTTGTACGACCCTGCTGGCCGTGCTGTTCTGTGTGCAGCATATGGCGTAAGGGGACAAGAAAGTACGAGATTAATGCGGGATCCATTCATTCATTCAAGGCGCAGTGAACTGCCCGTGACACGCTCTATGGGCCGCTGTGGGATGGAGAGGTTATCCAGGTGATGAAGGTGACGGAGGGCGTCTTCGTTACGTAGTTGCCCAGTGTAGAGCGCTTCGTATGCTTGCTTGGTGGTCTGGCCAGGGAATGCTTGCTGACGCGACCCGCCCCCTTCAAGAGAGGTAAGGGGAAAGGAGATGACTATCAGGTGTGCTCTGTTCCATGTGTATTGGCGTGTGGTGTTCACGATTGTTATGACGCATAATCCACAATCGCCAGGTGGGACCTGCAGAGCTTTTTAGCGAACTGCTGATCTGAGTGACGTGTTGATGCGGCCGCGGTGGAGGGATCGGCGTTCCCGTCCGGCAGTCACCGAATAGCCCCATGAGTGTGCGGGCGCGGGCCGGCGGGTGTGAGAAATTGGCTATCTTAGCTGTAGGTCGTTGTCGTAGTCGTTTGCAGGGTGTATAGGAAGACTGCATGTACTGTATTGCAGACGAGCGACTGCTGCTGGGTGGTACTGCGGCCTGTGCCAGGCACCGTGGGACTTTGCCGCCTAGATCCCTGGGTCTCGGGTTATGGGGTGTGGCCGTGGCTGTGTGCATGGAGGGTTAGAGGCAGGAGGTTAGCAGTCGACCTCGGGGCCGTCGGATGGTCAAATGAGGCACCTGGCCCTTCCAGCCTCTTTGCCAGATGTCGCTCTGTCAGTCTGTCAGTCCGGATTACGGCTGTGTGGCGCTGTGTGCCCACTTCAAATTGATATGCCGCATATCGATGTGCTAATGGTGCATGGAGGAATGCATTATACGGAATGAAGCCCGAGGGGCGCGCAGGGCTGGGCCATATGATCCGCTGTGCTGTGCTATGCTATGCTATGCTATGCTATGAACTCCAAATTGCCGTGATATCGAGTACGAACTCTACAGGTAATCGATCTCCAACGCGCGGTTTGTGATATGCGTGTGTCACAGATGATAGATGTGAATGCGGCTCCTCATGGAGCTCAAATATGTCTTGGATTTTTAGTTATTACTTTCTTCGTGCAGAGGTGTCGCGCAGAGAACCTTTAGGACGGTGGTTAGGTGATTGGCTTTGGAAAGGGGCAGGCGGAGGCGCTAAGTATCGGAACGTGTTAACATGTAGCTGCAGGGATGAAGGGAACGGCTGTTCGGGGCTTTACGGGCAGCGGAAACACGACATGTGGCCATGTCCAGTCATAATCGGCTGGCTGTCGCACTTTAGGGTAGCGCTGGGGGGACCGGAGGGGCCCGCCGTGCTGCGAAAGAGAGCAATGGACAAGTAAATGGACAGGACTCGTTCTGAACTCCCTGTCGACCCTTCCTCAATGTGATTCGTAGCTGAATCCATCCATACCGTTTCGACCCGGCACCTGTCCGTGAGAGTGAATCACTCTCTTACCAGTAAGTTACATCTTTGGGGGAAAAGAGGGAGGAGGTTGCCCCTTCGCGGCAGCAGAAACATCAGCGGAAAAATCTTGTCCCACAGCGTCCCAGTTGCCAGCCCTGCTTGCGCCCTATATCTATATCGTCCTCCCGTGTACAACTGCTATACCGGGGAATTTCCAGAGCACAGGGGGGCGAGTGGTGACGTCATGCAGAAGGACACAATGCAGATGCGGGGCTTTGACCCAGATCGAGATCCTCATGAGTTGAGGATGTGGCTGGTATAAGGGAGGGGGGAGGCCATCGTCACTGTTGAGCGATATGCATTATTGCGCATACGAGCACCTGCAGGTCCGATCTCTTGACCGTGTCCCGAGCTACGTTTGATTAGAACGCCAATGACCGGTCTTTCACCACAGGCGAGATGGAGGGGACCTTATGCTTGAAGGCGATGGACGGAATACGGAAAGAAGGGACGGAAGAACCTACGCCCGCGGCGTAAAAGGGCCAGCTGCCACGGCGCATTCGCGTACTTTTTACCCACAATGTACCGGATAGCTTACTTCTTGTCAGACATGCTCACACACACACACACACACACACAAGCGTCCACAAGCTTCCTAGTGCACATACAAGCACAGACACGTGCCGCAGCGTGTTTAAAGTGGGCTCCTCTGGCGAGCCGTGTCCGCTGTCTGGTGTCACCTGACTACCGCCGACTGAGGCCATGCGACATGCGCGTGCCGTACAGAGATGGATGGGGAGGGGAGGGGGATAGGGGATAGGGAGACACCATGGACTCTGCACTTACCGTGTGTAAGCATCAAGAGAAAGGAAATTCTGTGAAGCGAGGAGGATACAGGAATGGTGAGCTGCGGATGTGCATCGCCAGATGTGCTGCATTGTACAGGTGGCCGCATTTGACAGCCTGCTGGGATTGTGTAGCAGTAGTTGAGGACCTGCCAGATTGTTCAGGTGGCAGTAGCTGCCACAGCTGCCACATTTGGTATCATATAGGCGCCAAGTCATCCAGTAGGTCCAATGTGATGTGGCTTCTTAGCGGCTAGGATCGCCGAAAGAGGGACATACGAGCTCACCGGCCGTCCCGTACTGGCCCGTACGGCAAACGGAAATATTTTGAAATCGGAATCCGTATACCAATACACACGAAATCCGTATGTATGTTAACTTTCTTTCTGAAAAACGTTAGACACATAGGTGGTTGCCGAAGGGGCTGTTCTTTCGCGACCGTGACAAATGGCTTTTTCCAGTAGAGTGCCAATTAATGAGAATGGACTGCGCAGACCTGAAAGATTTTGTCAATACTTTTCATCGTCGGTTCCACGTATCACAGCTCCCGCGATGCGGTGTGCTGAGCTTTGCTCGGCCAAGACGAATTGGCTAGTGCTTCCTCTTCCAGCCCACACAAACCATTCACGGCATTCCTTGGCATCTCACAGCTCAGTGGCTAGCACAGAAGCTGTTTTACAGCAGCCATCGCCGACGGCGGATGCGCAGCAGCAATCCACATCGGTGGCGCAAGAAAGCATTATGTCCAGCCAATTAACCTGGCCAAGTCGCTCTCATGGCTGTGGCACCGTTACAATTAATGATATAGGCACACACGTCACAATTTGTGGCTGGATTGATCGTAATCGCGACATGGGCGGCGTGCAATTCTTCGACGTCCGGGACCATACTGGACTTCTGCAGGTACGGAGCCATCCCGAATGGATGGAAGGCTTTTTAACCTTTTTTTTGTTCGTAGACCGGGTTACCGAGCTCACCGTCGTGGTGATCGTATGCATGACGTCGCGTGGCGATTCTCCTATCGAGCTCACAACCCCTGCTTGTCTTGCCGCTTGAACACCTCTCAACCCTTCCCCCCTCGTTACTTAACCTTCCATATTGTTTCCTGAAGAGTGTTGCCTTTGGAGTGTGGCGGTTTGTTTTTACTTCTTCGCACTTGTCGACCCCTCCCTCTCCTCCCTTCCCCGCATCCCTTCCCCAACTCAACAGGTTATTTGTGAGCCCCAGAGTGTGCCGCCTGAGGTCTCCCGTACGGCATCCAGGTTACGGAATGAGTACGTGGTGTGTGTGCGGGGGGTGCTGAGGGGCCGGAAAGATCCCAACCCCAAGATCCCCACAGGCCAGGTAAGGGTGAGGACGAGCATAGGGGGCCCAGTGGTGGGGGACTGCGCGATGGGGGCCAGGTGGGGGAACGCAGGCGGTGTTACCCTACCTTCCTTTTCGAGTATCTAGTGTGTATCCCTTCCGGTCGGGGTGCCAGCTCACCCCTCTAAACTCGCCGTCAGACATCTCTGTTTATACATTAATACCAGATCTCGCATAGTCGCCTTCCCCTCCCCCTCCCCCTCCCGTCCTGCACCCTCCATACACGCCCCCTCCTCGCCCTTGCCCGATGCATTTCCCTCGTCCATTCACTCCTTCTCCCTGTCGGTCTGTCGGTCTGTCCCTCTGTCAGCTGGAGGTTCTCGCGGAGGGACTGGAGATCCTGAACGTGGTCACCCGCCCGCTGCCCTTCCCGATTAGCGAGGCAGAGGAGCAGGAACCGCCTAAGGAAGACACACGGCTCCGGAACCGTGTGCTGGATCTGCG
Source organism: Volvox africanus (assembly GCA_030268105.1). Taxonomy (NCBI): domain Eukaryota; kingdom Viridiplantae; phylum Chlorophyta; class Chlorophyceae; order Chlamydomonadales; family Volvocaceae; genus Volvox; species Volvox africanus. The sequence continues at coordinate 192,683 of BSDZ01000013.1, read as the reverse complement.
GTACGTCAATACGGCATATTTCCTAGATGCTTACGGATGCGATAAAAGCTGGTTGCGCTTACTCAGCGTTTCGGCGATAATGTATTTCGTGAAGTAGCAGCCACAGCCGCGGGGATCTGTGTGTGTGTGTTTAAATTTTCCGTCAGCAATCCTCCCCCTCCCTTCCCTCCCTTTCACCCCACCCGTACACCATGACCAGGCGCCCCCAAATGGCTGCCAACCTGCGCTTGCGGCACCGGCTGCTCCGACTGATCCGGTCCTTCCTCGAGGAGCGGCACGGGTTCGTGGAGGTTGAGACGCCCATTCTTACCCGGTCAACGCCGGAGGGGGCCCGAGACTACCTGGTGCCATCGAGGTGGGGGCGGATGCGTGTGTGCTTGTGTATTTGTGTGTGGGGAAGTAATGGGGAGTAAGGGGGACACCTCGCGAAGTGATTTTTTGTGGGGTCGGGGATCGGAGAGGAGGGAGGGATCAGCTACGGAGGTGGGTCTAAGGGCAGCTTCCGAAGTTCGCCCGACCTGCCCCTCTCCCAAGCACGACCTTACGTTTACTGGTGTGTAGGATAGGGGGGTACATCACCCGTGGCCACTAACCTGGCAGTCCCTACCTTCCCCGGTGTTTCGGGGCACCCTCATCCAGTCTCCCATGCCGACTTCTCCGAAATCAGTGGTTTTCCCAGGTTCAGCACCCACCACCAGCATCCAGCGGAATCTGGTGTATGGTGGAATCAAATTATTGCGGCATGATTGTGCGGTGCCGCCCGGGATCTCTTTCTACCCGTTCTCCTCTCACCACCCTTCCCTGTCCCTCGGTCCCCTCCCACCACCCTGTTTCCTTCCTGTTCTCCTGCTCTCCGCTCTCCGCTCTCCGCTCCCCCCAGGGTCCAGCCGGGTGAGTGGTACGCGCTGCCGCAGTCTCCGCAGCTCTTTAAACAGATGCTAATGGTGGCGGGAATGGACCGCTACTACCAGATCGCAAGGTGTTTCCGGTGAGCCGAGAGGGGGGTGGGGCGGTGTACCTGGAAGGGGGTGACCGCGTACCTGGGGGAGCTGCAGCTGGGGCTAGAGCGGGGGCGGGAAGGGGCGTAGGGTTTCGTGTGCTGGTTTACCCCCCTCGCCCCCGGGCCTCCTGCCAAGTCCCATCCCTACACCCCAACCAGTGACGAGGACTTGAGGGCCGACCGCCAGCCCGAGTTCACACAGCTAGACTTGGAGGTGGCTTTTATGGACGATGTGGCGCTGCAGGGCCTTATGGAGCAGCTTGTCCTCGAGATATTCGACCAGGTGGGGGCGTACCTGGGGGCTCGGGAATAGAGCTGCTGCAGGCCGCTGTGACGAGATGTGTGTGTGTTCTCCCCTTAACCCTATGGGTCTACCTTACCCCGTGAAGGGACAACCAACAAGGGGGGCGACAACCCTATCTTTAGCTGTGCATCTCTCAACTTTAATCTTTCTGCCCGCACTACGCTGTCCACGAACCACGACAGCTGCTGGGCGTGAAGCTGACGGCGCCCTTCAGGCGCATATCGTACGCTGAGGCAATGGACAAATATGGAAGCGACAAACCCGACCTGCGCTACGGCTTGGAGTTCGTTAATGTGTCGGAGGCGGTGCGGGGCTGCGGATTCAAGTGGGTGATGGGAAGGGGCGCGGGAGGGCTTGGGGGAGGTGTCTGTTTGTGTGTGTGAGGAAGGGGGGAGGTAGATGGAGCGCAGGGTCTTTCAATCAGGAACGCTGCCTGTTTACAGCGGGGTGCAGGTGGGGTTTGGCCGTGGGCCTTTGCCTGATGACGGAATTTGGGCACATGGCGGGGGAGGGGGAGGGTCGCAACTCCGTTGTTCATTTGGCTGGTGCTCCTGCCTGACGTCAGTCGGACATAACTCTTGTTCATCATCACCTCGTCTCATCCCGCCCCTTTCTATCACCCTCTCTCTCACACACAAACTCTTCTAACCGTCGTCCTCGCCCTCCGACTGCGCACCTCCCATCTCATTCGGATTTGGCCCCCCTTTTCCTGTCTATTCATCTTCCCCCGTCTGCATGTGTTGGGGAACTTCGTGCCCCCCCTCTTCCCTCCCCGCTGTCAGGGTGTTTTCCGGTCCAGTTGCTGAAGGGGGGGTGGTCAAGGCCATCCGGGTGTCCGACGGGAAGCGGATCAGCAACACCCGGATCAAGCCCAAGGGAGACATTGCCAACGAGGCGGTGGCGGCAGGTGAGTGGGGTGCACGGCAGGATCTCTCTCTCTCTCTGAGCTTCTATCAGTGCTCACAAAATGCAGATCCAGATTCGTCTGGATAGGGTTTTAACAAAAGTGAAGATCCTGCCATATTCCGAAAAAGCTTTTTTTTCTAGGGAGCAATTCCCAACACACTTCTCTCTCTCTCTCTCTCTCTCTCTCTCTCCCTCTCTCCGAAAACAGAAGCCGTGGCGAGGGAACGTAGCTGCGCGCATTGGTTTTGCACCAGCGAGGGGAGTTACAAGCGAGGCCTGGGGTCCGGGGTCGGTGTGTGTGTGTCTTCGAGTGGTCTGCGAATGAGGATGTTGCAGATCTGTCCGACGCACGTCTCGTGTTTCTGTGTGTTTACCCCTCCCCCTCCTCCCCATCTCTCGCAGGTGCTGCTGGTCTGGCAGCTATCCGAGTGGGGGCGGACGGCTCTCTGGACGCCGCCAAGCCAATCAAAGAGGGACTCTCGCTGCAGCAGGGGGAGCAACTGCTGGCGACTGCGGGCGCGGGCCCGGTGAGAACAGGATGGGGGGAGGGCTGGGGAGAGGTTATGACCGAATCACGTGGGGGGCCATATTCCCCCGTGGAGAGTTCGCAGTACTGGTCACCACGGAAACCGGGTAATTTGGGACGCGATGCCGACCCGACATTGTAATTCCCGTACACACAACCCCGCGCGTACGATTTCGCACATTCACACCCGCCTCCCTGCCCGCCCCTCGCAGGGTGATCTGCTGCTGCTAGCTGCGGGGCCGGCCGACGTGGTGAATCGCGCACTGGACCGAGTACGGCAGATGCTGGGCAGGGAGCTTGGTTTGGTCAAGGTGTGTTCATTAGGGGGGAAGGGGCTTTATAGGAAAGAGGCAGGGAGCTTTCCTTTCGCAGGTCCCACCGGGTGGGGGTTGACCCTCTCCCTCCCTCCGGGTCTACCCTCCGATGTTCACCCTCACTCCTGTGACTCCGGCCAGTGAAGCCCCGTCAGTGGTCGTACATCTCTGCGTGTGTTTCGCAAAGCTTTCGTGTGATTCAATCCAGCCCCTGACAAAACGCTGCCACACGGGAACCCGCCCAACACACATCATCCCCCTTCCTACCTACCTACCTACTCACCCTACCTACCCCCTACCAGCATTCCTAGTCATTGTTTGTTCCGATGCTGTACATGTTTTCGCAGCCTGGCGACCACTCTCTGTTATGGGTGGTCGACTTCCCTATGTTCGAGTTCAATCCCGATGAGGGAAGATATCAGGTGCGTGTGTGGGGGCGGGCGGGGGGGGGGCGGAACCCCCCGGCAGTGGGCAAGGGGGCTGGACGTCATGATGGGGTATTTACCTGTCTTTCGTGCGTTTGCCCCTGGCTGATGGCGCCCCCTCCTATTCAACCCCCGGTCTCAGGCAATCCACCACCCCTTCACCGCCCCCCGCCCCGAGGACTGGGCATCAGGGGATTACGTAAATGCTCGTGCCCTGGCATACGACCTGGTGTACAACGGAGTGGAGGTACGGCATCTGTCGAACGGGACTAGGTACCCTACCTGAGCCCACTCCGCCACCCTTCCCGTCACACATTCGCAATTTCTCCCCTCCCTCTCCCCTCTCCCCTTTCTATCCCCTGTCTCTCCCCGATTTGGGCAATGCAGGTCGGTGGTGGAAGTTTGCGTATCTACCGTCGAGACATTCAGCAGAAGGTGTTTGAACTCATAGGTAAGCGTCCAGGGAGGGAGGGGCTCGCGGAGGGCAAGAAGTGGGGGGAAGCGGCGGGTGGGTTAGGTAGGGATAGGGGAATTTCTCGGGAGAAGCTGGAGGGGTCGTAGGAAAAGTGAAAAAGGAGGACGGGTAGGAGCAGAAGTGGGATATACAACAGTTATGAAAGGAGGGGAAGGGAAGTGGGCAGCTCGACTGTGGGTTCGGCGCCTCCGTCTGTGCCTTGGTGCAACGCACCGCCGTGCCCTAACCCGCCCGACAGGCCTGACTCCTGCCGAGGCCCAGTCCAAGTTCGGTTACCTGCTGGACTGCTTCGAGTTCGGCGCCCCGCCTCACGGCGGCCTGGCCTTCGGTCTGGACCGTCTGGCGATGTTGCTGGCAGGTGCCCCCTCCATCCGGGACGTGATTGCCTTCCCCAAGACCACACAGGCGCAATGCGCACTCACAGGTGGGAGAGCCCGCTGCACCTGAGAGGCTGGTGGCAATCAAGGAGGGGTAATTGAACGAAGATGTTTGTGTATGTGTATGTACCCCTCGCGTATGGCCCGCATAAGACCCCCAAAAATACTCAAAACCCCGTCCACAAGCTTCGGCCTTCAGCAGCGCTTTTCGCGTTCACGCATTCCCCAATTGCTCTCCCCGCGCCTGCTTTCCATCTTCCCTTCCCACCCATCACGATAGCCGCCTGTATGCGCGTGCTGCATTCCCTCGAAGTAGCAAGCAGCAGAACACACGACACGAGCCAAAGCCCGGTAACTCCTCCCACTCCAACTTCGGCTCCTCACAGGCGCACCCGCCCCAGTGGCGGACAAGCAGCTGGTAGAGCTCCATGTGGCAGTGGTCAATGGGCAGTAACAGCAGCCCTTGTGGGGGCTGCAGCGCCGCAGGGGGACCGCAGCAGCAGCAGCAGCAGTCGTGGTTGGGTCCGATGCCATGTTCCATCCAACCCATTGCGTGTTTAGGTGCTTCGAGCGGCACTAGATCGTCATTAGCCTCAGGACAGCTCAGAACATCCCTCAGCAGTCAGGGGGAGCTTGCTAGTGTCGAGTATGCGTGTTATCCAACAAATCGACAACGAGCACGGTTTGTTTCGTGGGTTGTGGGTTGGCCATTACAGCTGGCGCTGAGAGGATGGCAGACTCCCGACGAGGGACGTAACTGTCAAGGAATGTGCCATAGCCACATGCGCATTGGGTAAGTGTGGTTAAGCCCTTTTGTTGTTGAGGTCGTGCTGAGGAAACGAAGGACCCCGAAGTGCCAAAAATTTGGCACTTCGGGAGAAGGCCGGTGCGCGTGTATATGGGTTTTGCGATCCTTGTTTCCCCTCCGGCTGATAACACGTGCACGTGGCAGGGGAAAGGGGCTGGGATTGTTTGGGGTCGATATGAGATCAGTTGGAAGTCTTAGAAGTTGAGGGCTCGCGGCTTGTAAGATTGGGGGTCTGGTAAGCAAGGTAGAGGTTGAGCGCGGTCCTGGAAAAGGGATCACACGGCCGTAGTCTGAACGGTATTTCCGATAAGTCGAGCCAACTAGCGAAGGCACAAACCTTGCAATTCTGTAGCTGTTTTATGGCGTGCGACAACAATCTGCTTGTGATTGCCTGCAGAAGACGGCTGGGCGTGACTGTCCGGAATGGTAGCGAGAAGGCGTACCCGAGCCTAGGCGTTTCCGTTTCTCCGTTTGTCGAAACACATTATGCTTCTAAATTTCTTTAATGTTCGGTCTTCCATTTAAGTCGAAGCACCGCTAACTCGCCCACTTAACATCATCGCCTTAGCGTAGGTAACTTTTTGTAAAGGACTTTTTAAAATGATTCAATGATTCAATGAGTTGACCAAAGCGAAATTATGTCTGGGAGGTTAAGCTGGGAGGTATTGTTCTTCTGGGCTTTTGGAAGGACCCTGGGTCAGGATGGCCTGCTACGCGCCAATACATTTATACATGGCCATGGACATCTACAATATTCCACAATTCTTTGTAGTTAGGAGGAATTCGGCGACAGGAGATAGCCAACAGCACTGGGAAACTCTTGCCGTAAAAATCGAGTGCGGGACCTTTCTTTCTCTAGTCCGTCGTTTGTATGCTGCTATTGTCAATAATTGCTTGTTTTTCTTCGTCTAGATGTATTTGCACATACCTATACCGTCGCCGATACCTTTAACTCTTTACGGCGTGGCCATAACCGAGAGGACTTCCTAGCTACCATAAAACTCTTCGGCCTGAGCTGAGGTGCGGAGTTAGGGCTTAGATAACAAGAAACGCTTCGTTTCTGCTGGTGTTGAACAGCCGGCGCCGGCGTCATCCTTCGAGTGACGCAACCCCGGAAACTCTGGTCTGCAGGCATGTTGAACAAGACTCTCACACAGCAGGAAGCTGCTGTGCGGGATGGCCAAATCGCCCAGCTCAAGGAGTGCAAAGTGTTGGCAGAGGAGGAGGTCGTGGAGCTTGCAGCAAAGTGCAAGGAGCTACTGCAACAAGAGCAAAATGTTACACACGTTCGAGCACCAGTAGTGGTTGTGGGGGATACGCATGGGCAGTTCCACGACCTGATGGAGATTTTCAAGATTGCTGGTCAGGCACCCGATGCGAACTACCTGTTTTTGGGAGATTACGTGGACCGTGGTTACTATTCAGTCGAAACGGTCTGCACCGTCATTGCGCTGAAAGTGCGCTATCCAAGCCGCATCGTTATGATCCGTGGCAACCACGAGAGCCGGCAAATTACCCAGGTCTATGGCTTTTATGAGGAGTGCCTTCGCAAGTATGGCAGCGCCAAAGTATGGCAGGTGCTGACGGACCTATTCGATTACCTTCCGTTGGCCGCTGTTATTGAGAACCAGCTGTTCTGCCCGCATGCTGGCCTATCACCGTCTATGGATACGCTTGACCAAATTAACCAAATACACCGCTTTGAGGAGGTTCCGCATGAGGGCCCAATGTGCGACCTTCTATGGTCGGACCCTGACGACCGTATGGGTTGGGGCATATCTCCACGTGGTGCCGGCTATACGTACGGACAGGACATTTCGGAGCATTTCAACCACGTTAACGGCTTGAAGTTCATCATTCGCGCACACCAGCTTGTTTCGGAGGGCTTCTTGTGGCAGCACGAAGGCGCTGTGGTGACCGTATTCAGCGCCCCGAACTACTGCTATCGGTGCGGGAACAAGGCAGCCATTGTCGATATTGACGAAAATATGAACCACAAAATCATCCAGTTTGACCATGCACCGCCAAAGGGCGCAGGTATCACGGAGGTCAAGCGCTCAGTCCCTGACTACTTCCTGTGATGATTGCTCATCATGACATAGGGCGGGGTCTTAAAGGGTAGGGCGTGCCATCGCGCGCTGTGTGGACATGTTTGCACGCCCATGTTCGGAGGAGTGCGGAATGCAAGCCGGGGTCTGTACCTATCGAGAACTTGGCAGCTGGGATTACCGGGTTTACCGGGCGTGCAGGGTGCCAGCAGGTGGCATCACCGGTCGCGTGCACTCTGCTGCGCCCGATTAACTGGACATGGACAGGCGCCATAGAGTTTGTTTCTGGGACACATGACGGACGAATGCCCCCAACAACGTTCCTCGCTGCATGATACCGGGGCCTGCACATCCTTTCTCAGAGGGAGGGAGGGCTGTGTGTGGGTGTTAGTCGCGTCTGGGATGAAGTACAAAAGAGGGGACAGGTGACCAACATTAATCGAGGAGCTGGCACCCTGAATGTGCAGCCCATGTACATGGACTTGTTTGGGTTTACGTGCTGCCGGTAGGGCAGCTGTGGGTTTGGCATGCGCCGAATCAGTGATGCCTGCATGCCTGAAGCCGCGGCCATGGGTGCAGGGGGTTTCCTTTTCAGGACTGGAGGCCAGAGGGGGTCGCTAGCGCCGACTGCTGTCTTCCGCGTCTGCTAAGCTGTCTAGATGTAGATGGTTTCGGAGGGGACGGCCACATGTGGCACTGTTCGTCCTACGAGTGAAGCTACACCTGCAGAGTGTTTTATCGGAAGGTTTTGGTTCGGAAAGATTTGTGTCTCTGCAACCTGTCACGTGGTTGGGAGCGGCATCCGGGCATTTATAACAACCGGAACCTGTTTCGTGTTGTTCTCTCCTTGCGCTGGTTTGGCGGCTTGGCCTGCCGGATGGCAGTGTTTCCATGTAAACGGAGAGCAGGCATGTCGCGCGCTTGCATTAAAGGGGAAGTTATGAAGCAGGGTAGTGCCTTAAGCTCGCTTGCCTAAGGTCTCCATGCATATTGCTCAATGCCAATCAAGACGTGATCTAGGTGTAGTAACGTGCTGTACGTCCAGCTGATCCGCTCCTTTTCAGGAATTTCGAACGATAAGAGGTGAGCACCTGCGGAAACTAACGTATGTATTCGCATCATTTATTGCGGGCACTTTTTGGCACGGATGGTCGAGATCTTCACCGATGAATAATTTATACCCGTGATAGTATCAAACAAACTTCCTTGAATCATGATGCCAGTAATAACAACCATCCATTATTATTTGTGGACATGTTCACGAAGACATCGGCGTCGCAAGGAAAGTTGTAAGAATACAATACCAAACGATATATCCTCCAAAATGCAGTGAAATCCCTCATCAGCATAGTAAAAGGTCCTCTGCAACGCGAGGGATCATCAGTGCAATAATGGAGTGCTTATCCATGCATTGATCATTCAAATCCAGGACAACGACATTGGACTTCGTTGAATCATCGCAAATTGTAAACTTGTATCTATCTTCTTCTTCAGTAATTTGACATATGAGGCCACGTTGAAACGTAAAAAATGCACTAATCATTAGAAGCAACATGAAGGCCTGAACCCTTACTCGTAAAGTCTAAACCCTGACGTACATGTCATCCCTGGAAGGGTCCCATTTTGTCACGCAAGCACCCTTAATATCTCTTTCTCTTTACCTTAGGGCCACCTCTTCTTCACCTGAGGTGAGAAATTTTCATTATCGTTGGTTTAGGCGTCCGTCTCCTGCGCCCAATTTGCTTCCCTGCAATTCAGGATGTGCATCGTCGTTTACCGTCTTTAAGCTGCAACTTGTAACATGTTGAGGTTTTAGGGGCATAATAATTTTTCGAGCCACTGTAGCTACTTGGCGGCCTCTCATTGGCGGCTGGCTTTACCTTTCTTAGCACAGCAAGGGGCGGCTGGCGAAACTAATGATACATGCTTGTTTTTATTGATCGTTTACATGTGGTTATGGCAGAATTTCAGCCGCGGAGGCGGTGCTCATGTATCGACTGGCGCTTATGACTGTTCTCCTGCGCTGTAACTGTTCACATCATAGTTATGTTACATTGGCGGCGACGAATATTGGCGTTGGCTCAGTGCTTGCTCTCCCGCGTTTGCATCGTCCCTGCAGAAGGATGGTGCTGAAGACGAACACGTGCCGCTTCAGCGGCCTGAGGATCTACCCGGGCAAGGGGCTGCTGTTCATCCGCACGGATGGTCAGCAGTACATGTTCCTGAACAAGAAGTGCAAGTCGTACTACCACAACCGTCTCAGGCCTGCTAAGCTGGCGTGGACTGTGACGTACAGGAAGCAGCACAAGAAGGACCAGGTGGGGCACGGGGACCTAGCTTGTCTAAAATAAGGTGTTTGCCAGGGTGATGTCTGGCCGGGTAACGGAGCACGTTTGAGGGTGTTCACATTATGGCACCGAGCTTTGTGAGCGAGGGAGGAACTGTCCTTTGCACCGGGAGACTGCGCGTGCTGATTACCTATGAACAGTTAGACATGACCGTCACATCAAGATTCCTCTGAATCCTGCTCTGGGCTTCGCCTTCAGCACGGCGTTCTTGGAGAGCGGAGAAGCAGCACTGTTTTGTGTTGACGATAGATCCACGGCGCTCGGGATGCTGCTGTTAAAAATAGATGCGATGCACAGTCTATCGGCACGGACGGTCCCGCTCCGCTCTTCGACTTGCAAGGATAATGTGTCTCTGACCACACTGAGGTCATGGATACTGCAGGTCAGCGAGGTGCAGAAGAAGAAGCGCCGCACCGTGGCAAAGTCGAACAACCGCTCCATCGTGGGCGCCTCTCTGGAGGTTATCCAGAAGAAGCGGACGGAGAAGCCTGAGGTCCGTCAGGCCAGCCGCGAGGCTGCCATCCGTGAGGTTAAGGTAGGCATTATTAGCGATGCCCACGTGGTGAAAAGGGGAAGGTCCGGGTCGTTGTCAATGCCTATTTATGAATGTAGGCCTGGGTTCAGGCATGAGCATTTTTAAGGATTAGGTAGATTCATACCCGATGTACTGCAATTAACAATCCATGCCCTTTCTTCCCTATGGCGGTAGTTTTATGGTTTGACGTACTTCATACCCTTTGTGGGTAGGGAAGCGAAATGGACGCATGGTGGTTTACTGGACCAAGGTTGCGTCCATACGCGCTTCCGACAGCAACTTTGCACTTTGAAATGTCTGTCAATTCATAACTATTAGGGATTGCGCCTTCTTCGCGTGCATCCCAATTAAACCTGATATGAAGCAAGTGGTAGTTATCTGTGTCCTAATCGAAGCTCCCCTGGCGCAAGGAAACCTCGGGCCAGCCAATCGAATGGCCACCTTTCCGGTCTTTGTGGCTGTTTGCTTCTGTGTGTCGCAGGAGCGCATGAAGAAGCAGAAGGCGGAGCGCGCTGCTGCTGCAAAGGCTGCAGCTGGCCCACAAAAGTCCGCCCCCAAGGTTGTGGGCCGCGGCAAGCGCTAAAAAGTCGTCACTGCTGTCAGGGCTAGGATCTTGTAACGCGCTGATATCCTGCCCATTTACTTTCCTCTCAGTCTTGACGTGCTCCAGAAGACATGCCAACAAAAGGGGTAACCACCGTAGGCATAAAAGCTTGGGGACCTTGTTTAATGACCCCATCACCGGTTGCGAGCGATGAGTCGTCAGATATGAAGTGGTCCTAGTACAGCAAGTTGAATTTGAAGCTCCGAAGTCAGGATAATCGAAAGGACTAATTACGTCCCCACGAGGAGACAAATCAGACTTTCTTAAATGGCACGGCTCTCGTTCCGTCTGTGTTAACCTGAAAGATTGTATGAGGCATCCTGGAAGCGACCTATCGGCATGCACGAAACGTATTAGGGGGAGACCTGATATACATATGTGCAGGCGAAACCTTAAGCCCCTAGGTACGTGGTGACGTCGTCGAATACTGGTAGTGGCAAACGTGGCGTGAAAGAAAAACACCGACTGGAAAAAACACCTGGTGAACGACTTAGACATAGGCATATGGCCACTTCCTACAATTTCCGGAGGGTGGCACAACATAGCCTCGTCACTTGGGCCCATGATCAGACTATTACTCATAATTCGTCTGCTTTGCCGTGGATTGTATAAAAGGGGGGAGGTACAGGAAACCCTACACTTTACGATGAAGTTAACGGGATTTGGCCTTTCGCGGTTACATGATAACTTAAATGCGGCGAATACTTTTCCAAGGTTCCTGTTTACGATTGATTGGATTGATTTCGCAGCAACCCTGTTACGAATGTCCTGTGCTCCCGGCAAGCTGCGCTCCGGCACCCGTGCACTGGCTGTTTCGTACGTCTTATTCGGAAGGTTCTCTGCACATTCGGCATAAGTGACTGCCATATCATCATCATTTCTATCGAAGACAATTACAAATAGTATAGAGAAAGCAACGCCCCGGGTGCAGCCTTTGTATGCCGTCTGGATCAGCGGTGACGCCTTACGTTTCACAGCTCAACCGGAAGAGGGTAGGTCAAGACTCGCTATGTTAGCATTGTTATGTTTAGCATGTGATGCAGGATGACGCGATATACGTATGTGTGAAAGCTTGCGCGCCTAAAATCGACTTGGGTCAAACATAAGTCTACACCACTGAGTTGGTCAATGAGGTTGTGTGTTTATATTTGCATTCTTTATATAAGTATCACAGCTACCCAAGTTTCAGAGAGTTCCGCCGCCGTCGCAGATGGTCCGCTCACGAGAGGCGCATAGCGAGAGCATGTGCTAGAAGAATATAGAAGCTGGACTGCTATTTAAACTCCTGTTTATGCAGATTGTGGTGAACAATAAAAGGGGCGCAACGACAAGCCATGATCGCGATAACCATAGACGACGAAGACGACGCCGAGTTTCAAGCCGACCTAGCCAGGGCTATTGCAGCAAGCCTTGAGCCTGATCTTCCAGGTGAGTGAACACGCTGTCGATCTAAGGCTACGCGGAGCGTAGGGCCTATCTCCAAAAAGGCTCTCCCGCCTTGAACTTATTCAGTTCCTCCATTACTTCACCTGATCGGTTAAGACGACGCACCTGTTATACTAATTAAATCATATATCTGTGTTCAAATTTAAACATCACTGCTTGAGAGTTACTGATAACATGTGCGTGTAGGTCCGCATGACGAAGTTCCCCGTGCAGACAACAACGGATGGAATGCACTATTGGCAGTAGGCCAAGCAGCCAGACTCGGCAGCAATGCTTTAAATGCGGGGTGCCGTTCGCCAGCTCTGCCGACCGCTGATGACGATGACGATGACTTCCAGCGCCAGATGGCAGCTGCTATGGCGGCCAGCATTCAGTCCGCAGAGGAAGATCGTCGCCGCCGAGAGATCGGGGGCATCCCACCACCGCATAGATCATTACCAATGCAGGGCCCCACTTATGCGCCTCAGCATGGCCACGCTCCCCTAGCGCTGTGGCGAATGCCGCCACAGCAGCAACAGCCTCAAGGTTTTCTTGCTAACAACGGCTCCTTTTGCTGCTCAAGTGGTTTGGTGCTCAAGCCCCTAACTGCATCGTGGGGATCGAACACTGTCGCACAGACACCCATTTCAGCATCTCCCTGCCCAGCCATGTCCCCCGCGACATGGACCTCTTCCTTTCGGGACGCCACTGCATCAGCGCTCAGCCCAGCGGCTGCTGCTGCTGGAGTTGCAGACGGAGAAGTTACTGTGGGGGATGATGCGGCCCTAGCGAATGGCTGCGTCGCGTACCCTGTGCAACCCGTCTGCAGCCCGGACTCGTCTGAAGGAGACAGTGAGAACCCAGGGGGCATCGCGTCTAAGGAAGTTGTGGCCACCCGCGGAACAGATTTGGTGGAAATGCTGCAGGCTAAGCCCGCGCCGTGCGGCGCGGCGAGAGCGGGCTCAGCGCCGGTGCAGCTCTCCTCCTCGCCTGGCAAGCACGGCCGCACGCCGTCGCTTACGGCTGCTACGGACCTTGGTCAGCCGCAGATGAAACGATCGCGGCCCGGGAGTGAAAGCGGTGCCGCCCGGCAGTCCATCCCTGGAGAGGTTGTGGCATGTGAGGGCCTGAGGTGCGGGGCGGCCTGGCAGCAGCGGCTGCAGGACCAGCACCGGGAGGTCGGTGCAGTAACGGGAATGACCAGGGGTGGCAGCACGGGTGGTGTCGGCTGTTTCGCAACGTCAGATGAGGTGGTGCAGGTCGCTTCTGTGCAGCTGCATTCTCCACCTGAGCGGCCCGCCTCAGCTGCATCTGGCTGCACAGCCTCCATGGGTTGTGCGGCGTATGTGTCGGACGACGGCGGCGGTGGCTATGCAGGTGAGGAGCCGCAGGTGCTGGCTGTTTCGATAGACGACCCCTGGCGAGTAGTGGGCCGCATCGGCCCGCGCCCGCTGATGCATCCGCCATCCCAGCAGCAGCAGCAAGACGGGTGTGATGGGAGAGGTGCAGCGCTCAGTGGGGTGTCGCTGGTGGGAGGCAGTTGCAGCGGCAGCAGACGAGAACCACTTTCCAAAGTTGATCCATTTCCCTCGGACCTCTCCCCGGGAAGCCGATCTGCATCTGCTGCGGGTGCGCAGCAGATGCAGCTGTCTTCCCCGGGTGGTCCTCCCGAGGCGGTGATCGCGGCTCGTGAGGGGAGGAGCGGCATGTCTGACGTCAGCAACCAGCAGCAGCAAATACTTACGGCTCTCGGGTACCAATCAGGCAGCAGCAGCAGCAACAGCAGCTCGGAAGGTGGCTGCGCGCAACCTGACTTTGCATCGCTTGACCTGTGTCATCAAGGGAAGGGGCGAGTGCAAGCCGCGCAGGGTCAGGGTGCTGAGCCCGCGGCCTCAGCTCCCGGCGCACTCCCCCTTTCCTTGCGTGGCCCTTGGGCAACTGCCAGCGCGCTCCCATTGGCTGAAGGGGCTCCGCGTGGGTTCGTTCCCCAACCCGTCACCGAGGGGGACTTAGGTCCCATGATTATGGACGCCGGCGCTACGGCTGCTCATCATGTGGATGTCGTCACGGCCGCCGCGGATGTGCCCCGTGTCCCGTCCGGCGCTGATCCCGGGGAGGCGGGTGCCCCAGGGTGGGGTTCAGGCTTCTCGGGCGCGGACCGCCGGATGCTCTTGCAGCAGCGGGTTTGGTGGTGGTTGGGCCCCGGGCGGGTGCAATCTGGCCGTATCAGCTCCATCGATCGCCGAAGTGAGCCGCTGCTTTACTCGGTAAGATTGGATTCGACCGGCCCAGAGGGGACGGAGGCCCCGACTATCATTGCCACCGCGGACTGTCTCTTCCCCTACATGGCACACGGCGATCGGGTCATGTGTCGATTGCCGCCTTCCACGTGCGGGAAAACCCCTTTCTGCAGTAGCGGCACAAACAGCAGCAGCGGCAGTAGCAGTGCTGTCTTCCGAAGTCTTGAGGGGGCGGCGGCGGCGGCGCAGCAACGGCGACAACAGCTGGAGGTATGGCCCGGATTTCACAGCGTGATCGGATTGGGTCCCGGAGATGTAGATTTGGCCGGTGATGGTGGTGGTGGTGGTGGTGATGCAGCGGCGGCGTCAGGGCCTTGCGCCTGGATGCTGGGCACCCTGCAGCACTGCATCTTTGATGGCCGCGAGCCCATGGTACATGTACTGCTGGGGCCTGAGCAGTTACCGTACTCAGTAGCGTACGAGTTCGTTGTGCCCGTTAGCGATGCTGCGGAGGGAAGCGGCTGTTCGTCCGCTGCGCAGCCTGCATCAGCGGCGGGACTGGCTGAGCCGGTGGGCGCTGGTGGGTTCGGGTCCGCCATTTACGGCAATACATGTACGGAAATCGTGCCTAGTGGGCGAGTCGTGTGATGAGTTTCGGGCGACTGGGCTGGCAGCTGCGGTGATCATTTGCGGCTCTTGGGCTGACCCGCTTTGCTTATATTTGCATTGGTATATGTGCATGTACTGCTTCATCGGAGTTGAACGACCACGTGCGTGATTTAACAGGGGCGATGCAAGGTGTTACTTACGGGAGCGCTTGCTTGGCATGCTTCACATGTACTGGTTATCAAAAGCTATTGTTTGCTGACATCGTCTACCGTCCAGGACATGGGCTATGTGGCTAGTGTGGGGTATGGTTTGGCGCGCAATCCATTGGAGCACGAGCTTACAGGCGTCCGGCATAACTCCTTTCGCATCCTCACGCTACTCTCTTCTTCTGGGGCCATGTTTGCCACCGTGGAAGGAGGATTTTGAGCGATGATATGATGTGTGAAAGGAAAGAAGAAAGGAATAATGGTGGTGATGCAGAGAGTATTTATGATTCTCGTTTGCAGCAGTTTGTACGGTGAATAGAGCTGAGAGTCTGTTTAGATATTTCTTTACATTGGCAGGATGTCGGACACTATGTAGGTAGGATGAAGGTATTGCAAGAGAAGTGGAAAATGGAAATAAAAGAGAGGAGGTTTAAACATTTCAGGTGGACATCCATATAAGTACTTTCACTTGAATGTATTGAAAGAAAACAAATACGCGATGCACGAAAACAATATCCGGCACGACGTCAAATTCGACAACATTCTGTTTTTTGAACGTTATTCTTCCATAAAAGTTACAAAATTTTAACCAACCGTGGTATAACATTGTACAACCTCATTATGCAAAACGCAGTACTTCTGACATACTCATAACAAGTTATGATGTTGGGTGTTTCATCCGAAATACATCAAAAGCAGAAGACGATGCTGGATACAAAAGGCCCGAGATCTCGCTGAGGACAACGACTGTGTCACCGGACGAACATAAATCATAAGATAAGAGCAGCCTCTCAAAAGGCTCCCCGAAAGGCTTCGTCAGGCAATTCAATGTGTACCTCCAAAACGTTGAGAAGAGTTCAAAATGCCTGACCTGCCCGTAATGTACCAACAACAATCGGTATGACCAGAACCGGTACATGAAACCCTGATGAGTTAAACTGATAGAAAGATTCGGGCAGTATTCGTACAGAAGACCCCGCCGACCCAGATACCCTCGCAAGAAGTGAGGTAAAGGAACCAGTGACCCGAATGGAAGGAGCGGATTTCGAGGGAGGTTGGGCCGAGAGAAGTATACTGGAGCCACGTGCGCACGGAAGAACTAAGAACGGGATTTCCGACCCGCAAAACCTGGGCAGAGGTGACGGGGCAGCATCCTTGTGTGACCGCACCGAAGCCGCATCATGCCCCTAAACAAGTAAAACGCGCTTCCCTAGAGCCGCTTCCAAGTTCGCTCTTTCAAAGTCCGAACAGGACAAAGTGAAGCCACGTACTGTAAGGACTCGCTGACGATGACTGTTATCAGAGCAAGTGCAGCAGCCTCAACAAATCTCTCTCTCGTTGCTCACGTACCCTCGGAACTTCGCGCCTCCCTCGTTTACTAAGACCTGTCCGCCTTTTGCTCTCCGACGCCTCTCAGGGCGCACTGACCACTGCAGCGGCAATCGGCACTGGCGGCGCCGCCGCCTGAACTGCCCTTGTACACACGAATTCGGGCGCATCTACGCGCAGGGTCAGACCCGCACCGTTGACCACAGCCGCTGAAGCCATGGCCGCCCCGACCCCTGCGGCCTTAATGACCTGTCGCGCAGTAAAGGCCTGCTTTTGGTCCTGCTGCTGCTTCACCGGCGTGCGGCCCTCCGAGCTTCGCCGGCCTCGTGCCTTGCCGCCATTTGGCGTGCTTGGCAGCTGCTGCTGCTGCTGCTTGACGCCAGCTTGCGGTGGCTTAAGTTCAGCTGGCTGTAGCTCCTGCTGCTGGACCTGCCCGTCGGCGAACTGCTTACCGGCGGCCACTGGGCCCTGGCCCGACCCCAGCCTCCAGGACCCATGCGTATCCATGCTACGGCGCTGGTTGAGGTGGCCGGAGGAGGCTCCGCGGGCGCTGTTGCCGCGCCAGTTGCCGCCGCCCTCCCTGGCCCCCTGGCCCCTGCGGTCCTTGGGCTCGATGCCGGTTGCAGGTATGGCGACGGCTGCTGACGCGGTCCATGGGCCGTTAGATGCAGCGGTTGCAACTACGGGTGCTGCGGCCTCCTGCTGCAGCTGGTGACGGTCAGGGCTTGCCTTCACAATGCGCTGTTCCTCCGAGCTGGACACGTAGGTTTGGTGCGGATGAGACGGGGCAGGTTGCTGGTTCTGAGGGAACGGGGACCCGCCCGTTCCGGTCACCTGCTGCTGGGTCTTGGGCTCAGAGTGGTGATTGTGATTGTGCTTGTGCTTGCGGGGGTGGGAGCGACCTCCCGACCCGTTGCTCTCTGCGGCAATAGAGGCAGTGGCAGCTGCCCCGGGCACGGTAAGGTCAGACCGATCACAGCTGCCGCGGCGCGATCCGTTGCGGCTGTTACTCAGCTGGCCCAGGGAGCTGCCAGGGTGCGCAGGTACCTGACCGTTGCCGTGAAAGTGGTTGCTGCCGTGGTGGTAGTGGTGGTGGTAGTGGGCGGAGGCGGGAAGCTCCAGGGAGCGTCGAGACAATCGTACATGGTCAGCGGGCAGGTAGCGACGAGGAGTCGCGGACCAGCCGTATTTGTAATCCCCTATGAGTGGCGGTGAAGTGCAGTTCGGGGAAGAGGGGGGGGGTGTTGTCGGGGTCAAGCCGTGAAGAGGATTCCTAAGTTGTGCGGGACGGGTTTGTGGCCGCTGGAACTTAGGCCGGTAGCAGCAGCCGCCCTGAACGAGGCGTTCAGCCAAACCCTGGGTGCTGCTGAGGTTTACAGCTCAGCTGCGGATCACCCTTCGGCCCTTCAGTCCTCAACCAGACGTCCACAATAGTGACAAAACTTGACTTGGTGCATCGCACAGCGTGACGCTTTGAAGGCACTCGCGACACCTACCCGGCACGAATTCGACTTTATCGGTGCAGCCGCTGGCCTCCAGCAGTTCATTGCTGTTGGTGAGCACTAGGCTGCCCTTCGCACTGCGGGCCTGGAGCAACGGACTGAAGCCACCACCGTCGCGGGCAGCCAGCACCCGGCTCTGTGCGCCATGGGGGAAGAAGTGAGCGGCGGAGCGGGAGACCCGCAACGCAGGAGGTGAGAGTGACGTAGAAGTTGTGAGGCCGGAGGTGCAGTCCTCAGAACGTGGAGACGTTCGGCATCAAAACCTCCAGAATGTTGCAGCAGCAGTCATTGTAGCGCTATCGTACTGTCATTCTGATCTCCCTTGGCAGCAGTTGTTCGAGCGCGGTACAGTGCGGTACAGTGCGGCACAGGTGCACGAAGCAGCAACACGAATCGAAGGGGAAGTTTGCAGGTTTATGGTGGAAGAGGTCTTAGGACCCGTCGGACCATGAAAGAGAAATCCACGAAGGCACCCGGGCAGAGCTCGACTCCAGGAGAGGCAGAGGTCCAGTCCCTGGAGCCCCATGACTCAGCAGCTCACCGTCTTGCTTTCGTAGAGCACGAAGGTGAAGGTGCCCCGCAGCAGCCCCAGCATCTCCACCCCCACCTTGGCGTACAAGTGGCATACCAGCTGAGCGGAGCGAACGAAGAAACGGGATCGGGGTGAGCGAGTAAGGGTGGGACGTCGGTCGCCGCCTCGACCTGCTCAAGCCCTATCAGCAGGCCCACCCTTACCGGGGAATAGCTTCTGGATTTCAATATCTTTCATTAGCACCGCCCCTCGTTTGCACCGCCGGACACAACAGTTGGGTTTGTACATTCATACAGACAGTTTTATACATTCATTGGCACAGCAGTACAGTTACGGACTTGTGGAGCGGGCGTGACGGCCTCAATTCCGATCAATCGGTTCCACCTGGAGAGCGACGAAGCGCACCTGAGCGCTGGATAGGGCTGCGGGTGAGGGAGCAGGCGCGTCCTCGGGTACGGGAGCGTAGTCCTCTGCCAACGTGGACATATTAGCCAGTGACCTGCGGGAGGGCGGACGACCGGAGCGCAGGGTGAGAAGGAGGAGCAATGGGATCTCAGCAGCAGCAACTCGCGAGAACGTTGTCATGATTAGCCTGTGCGCCTCTTCGCCCCACCACCAGCTTCTCTCAGCGCCTTCTGTTGGTTTATTCCGTTTTAGCTATGAACTGTAATTATCAGTACGGCAGGATATGCCTAATCGTTACCAGTTATCATTCATGTGCAAGGTTTCCCTCGGCCCAGAGAGCGACACTCACCCCACGAAAACACACACGGCAGACCCCACGGATGCCACGCTGGCGGAGGGGCTCTGGGACAGGAGCCGGCAGCCGCCGCCAGGCTGGAAGAGCGAGGTGGTCACCACCTGACTGCCTCCTCCCCCGGCACCTGAGTCGGCAATTTCGGGGAGCTTTAGCGAATCCAACTCGGAACGGAGCTCTTCATCCTGTGGAGGAGCGGGGACATGTAGAGCTTTATGAGACACCCTAGCGATTGGAAGGAGGCACGGCGGCCCTATTTCGAACAAAACCTAGATTGCGAATTAAGGTGTCGTTTAAGGTGTCGACTCGGCTAAGGATGGACCGAAGGAGGGTATTGTAAGGTCGAGGTGGCGAAGCAAGACGCTGGACGAAACCCCTTATAGGGTTTCCCAGGCAGCTGTCGAGACCAGGGTCAACAGCGTTAATGTGAAACAGAGAAATAAGAAGAAATCATAGTATTGGGATAAGTAATTGAAAAAGGTGCTTCAATCTCAGATAAGAGTATACCACCCACCGAAACTTTACCTTTTGGGCACGATGCAGCTTTTGGTCGCTAACGTTGAACTCGATGACCTTCGGCTGGACGATGCAAACAAAGATCGCAGACATTGTGGTGATTGTAGATTTGAAGGCTGACCTGGGAGCAGGAAAAGCGATGTGTTAGAGTTTCGACGAGTCCTCTCGGTTCGGGAGTTCCGCAACTCGAGACAGATGTTAGTAAATATACAGTGATGCTCCAAGTAATTTATTTATTTAGAAATCAGGATGCGATAACAGCGCTCTGCACCTCATACGAACACTAAACTTCCGCTTTGCACAGACTACCCAGACTTCAAGCGGAAGGGCTCCGCACAGGCCAACAAAACCTTACCTAGCTCTTGTGCGCAATATATCCTACAGATCCACACGTTCTAAATGAAATCAACCGGGGGTGCTTTAATGCAGGTCCACCGTGGCCTGGCAGTTAGGCCGCTGGGCCGAAAGCAGCAGACACAGGCTAACCGTATCGAGGACGCCCGGTGGTGAGGCTGACGAAATTACGAGTCGAATTGTAGTAAGTTTGTATCAGTGTGGCCGCCTTTTAGATTGTTAACAGAAAAATCCGGCCCATGTCAGATACGGAAGTACAAGGCCCGCAAAAACTAGAACTCTGTCACTAACTGCCTTAGGCTCCCTTGCATTTTAACTTTAAACATTTATAAACCTCATGTGATATTTGGTGTATTTCTCTAGATTTAATTAGTCATGCAGCAATTGCTATCAGTCGCAAGCCCTTCTTCATTTACGCAGATCTGGCGGTCTATGCTGCAACTTGAATCATTTGTTGAAGTTGAATGCTTATATAGGTGTGCAGGGCAACATTGTGTTGCACGAAGCTCCATTAGACTTCATCACGCATCAAGCTTTCATTCGCCATCGCTCTGCGGGAAAGGAGATAATCGAACGCGAAGAGGAAAGGTGGGTGAAATTTCATTACGTTCAATGCGTGCGTCTATTGTCATGTGTGTGGATGCGCCATCGGGGACACCTTGCGATACCTAACCGAACTGTGCTGCGAAAGGCTCTAGCTACTCAGGTGTGTCCACTGGCTGCAGATCTTCCGCAACACGTTTCGGGAGCACCTGCCCCGTCAGTTCCTCCACCCAGAACAATTTCCTGGCGGCCCAGCCTATCATCGAGCGGGAACACACGGCTGGCGAGAGGAGCGCTTCCGCTACCCATGTGACCCATCCCCGCCAGCCGCACCTTCGGTCCCGGGTCCTTTGGGGCCGCAGTGAGGCGGACCTGGAGGAGGAGGTTCTATAAATAGACACTCTAACGGGAATTCCAGTGCAGATTGCAGCTGGAGTCGAGTGCGTGTGTGTTTGTGTTTGTGCATGTATGTGAGAGTTTCCGCGTGTGTGTGTGTCGCGTACCGCGCGCTGTAAGCCTAAAACTACATTAATTGTTTTTCACGTATTGCGCTCGCAATATGACTGGGGTTTACCGGGGTTACTGGGGTTACTGTGTTGGTACAGCCATAACAGTACAAGACATGTCACATGGAGCACATGGTTCTTGCATTAGGCTAGGCCAGTGCATTCGGGAATGCCAGCTGTGAGGTGCCTCAAAATAGCCGATGGCTAGTTAGGAGAATCTTTACTTCAGAGGTGGCAGGGGGCCAAGAACGCCTTGCAACACGGCTGTCGTGTTGTGAAAGTGAGCTATTGTACCCCCTTAGGGTAGGTCGTTCAACAGGGATAACGAGACGGGGTTCATCCCGCTACGCAGCTCACTCGTGATGAGTTCCCCGACAAGCACCGTATCCATAGTCTTGCGGTCATTTGCCCAGTTGTTGTCGTTGAATGTTCGGCTGAAGCACTGTCCAGTCAGTCCGAAGAGGGACCAGGCCAGAGGGTAAGGGGCGCCTGGCTTACGCTACCTGATGGTCCTCGACGAGTCTGTTCCTCATTAAAGCGGAAGTCTCATGATAACCACACCTACCAAAGCACCGAGTACAGCATTCAACGCCCCCCGCCAAAACGGGGTATCCGTACAGCTACCTAGGTCATGTATGCACATAGGTGTTACCCAACCCTTCATGAAAATGCAGTCGCATCATTCAGGTGGTTCAAAAACGCACATATGCGCATACATAGATATGTTGACATATCCGCACTCCCTACTCACCATTGCCTGCCAGCTCAATTAGCGCCTCTATACGGCACAAAGTTCCCAGTTAGGTCAGGCTAGGATTCTCGGGGCCTTGCATACGTAAACCAGCTTTAGGGTTAACGCCATCGGGGCCGTAAGGGCACCCGACATCGCCCTGACGGGCAATTTGTGTTTCCAAACCACCACCACCAGCAAATATTCTCCACTACCGTGTTGGTGCCAGCTCCGGGGCGGAGTGCGGCACAGACGGGAAACTAGCGAGTCGAGCCGATGGACAAGTACAATTAAATCTACAGCAAGGCCCACATACGCCTTGAATACAAAAGAGTACAACAGTCGGCACATTATCGAATGCCCCCGGCCGTCATGGCCATCATTCAGTCGGTCCCGTGCACTTGTTAAGAACCGTCCGCCTGTCAGCTGCCATGTCACTGCCGACCGCAATAAAAAAAGGTAACGGTGAAAACAACTGTCAGCTGCAAAACTAAGGCGCACGGCTGATGTCGAACACAAATCTGGAAGACCCGGAGGCCACGAACCCGGACCCGTACCTTCCCCTCCGGCCGGCCTAGGACTCCCCCACCAACACACAACTATTCTCAGCAGACCCCACCACACCAGCCCTTATCTGTCTACTCGCGCACGTGCTGAAAACACACACCGGCACGCAGACACGTCTTCGATGAAGAGACTCAATCCTCCAAACACAGCAACCACCAGAGGCGCAGTCTGTTCCAAAATCCCCCGCAGTGCAGCCCGAACCACGCCGAGCTGGGCTGCTACAAGCGAAGGGAAGAGATCCAGTGATCGGGTTGGGGCTGGGGTTCTGATGAAACCTCGAATTAAATGGAGGTAGGAAGGTTTTGGAGGCTTAGTCAGCCACGACTACACAGGTCAAATGAGCCCACTTAGGGAAAGTGGAAGCTACCCCTCCGCCAGGTGACATGGCTTCGGAGCCCCGGCTGTATGCAGAACTGTTTGGAAGGAGAAGGGCCTGGAGGCGCTTCCTCCTGGGGCCCTTCTCTCCCGCACTCCAAAGCTATCAAAGACTTCAAAGCTGTACGCCTACAGACATACTGGCGGACATACCAGCATGAACAGACGTACACGCGACACGCCGTATGTACATTGGCGCCAACCCGGTGCTCACTGTCTTGCCCTCAACCCCTGATCTCCCCACTGGGACCGCAACGGCAGTGAGGTTGTGGGACTCCGTACGTGCAATCTCTCCTCTCGCCGTCTTTACCTACCAAGCGCTACAACGTACACCCACCTAAAGGGAGGCGAACGCGGAACTTGGAGGCGAACGCGGTCCGCTCTCGCAAAACTCGGCAATCAGATAGTTTAAGTTTATCGACTCAACAGAAACGGAGCGAGTCTACTCGGCCATTACCGACTAAAACACGGCTGCGGGAAGGAACCGAAGCCCCGCTCGCAATCCTTTACAGCTGTGCGGGAATATCGTGGGCACGCAGCTCCCCGGTGCTCGAATCCACTGATTTATTTCAGAAATGCATCTTCAAGCACTGATCAGTCTCGGAGAGGCGTTGGCCACCACGGCGCGCAAATCCGCGCCTCACGCTATGGACCTCCACTCGCACATACGGCATACACATACACGTGTTTCACCACACGGCATAAAAGTAAACAAACATTTGAACCCGACGGACAATGTCCCGCAGATTGATACATACATAGAGAGATTGACTCGACTGCATCTGTCCTCACCTAGCCAGTATTCCGAAGCGTGGCATCAACAGCCATAATACTGGTGCTGGGCACAATCTTGAAGCCCGGCAGCATACTTACGAACAGGGCGCATTTCTGGACGCCCAAATCACTCATAGGGTTTTCCTCCACCTAAATACATCCCGGTAATTTGCTTACGTGGAAGCAGCTCCTCTGCCGGCTGTCTCCCGCGGTCCTCAAGTGCGCACCGTAATGACACCCGGGCCGCTCAGAATACAACCGCCCCGTAAACCCGCGGCTGAGGGGCGTAGCCGTACGGGCGGGATTCGGCCTGCATCGCCACCGGCGCTGCGGCTGCGGTGACCCCCTCTACCGCCGACCCATGGGTCCCTCCCGCCGACGGGTGGCGCACATGCAAGTTGGGCCCCGGGTGGAGGGCCTGGTGCAGAACCGGGTGGCTCAAAGGCGGGCGGCCCGGGGCATAGGGCGCGGGAAGTTCCGGACGCGGCAGGGACTGGGGACCGGCGGGCAGCTGCAGGGAGGGATGCAGCTGCAGGGATGCAGCTGTCGGCCCCAGCGCCGCGAGCACTGCCGACTGCCGCAACCGCACCGCCGCGTAATACTTGGTGATACGCTGGCGTTCGTGGGGAGGCAGCGGCGGACGAACAGCCTCCACCTGCGACACGACACGACACGAGGACGCGCAGATCAGAGGTTACCGCCTTACCCGCCCCGGCTAAATATAGGCATAAATTCCACATTGATCTAGATATGTCGCAAAATGCAGAAGCAAACACAACAACACAAACTTCGCGGGCCCTCAACGAGCACTCCAGATTGCTAATGGACGTTGGTATCTGTCTAACAGGAAGCAGCTCACCAGCGCCTCCTGGCCACCGCCCGGCACCTTCGACGGATGAGACGGATGTTGGGGCGCCGATAAAAGGAACAGCAGCACGTCCGCTGCCCTGCCGTACTGATCCGCCGCGCCGGCGGCATTGCCCAGGAGCTCCTCGCCAGCAGCGGCGCGACTGTGATGTACAGCAGTGGCCAACAAGGTGTCCATTCCACACGGTACGACAGGCCCCGGAGAGGCGGGGATGGTGGCGGTGTCGGGGAATGTTCCGCAGGCTTCGGGGGTTTGGAGAGGTGGTCGGGACGACGGAGGGAGCTCACTGCCTTCACTGCCACTCAGCAGAAGCTGTGAGCGTGAGAATGGGACCGAAGGAGGGGGGAAGATTACCGAAAGAAATGTTAAAAAAACGCAACACAACGCATCGTCGAACATGTGACCTACCCTGGCAACCGTGCCGTGCAGATGCTCGTCCAGCGCCGCCAAAAGCGACCGGGCGTGTACCGCCAGGGCAGACAGCACCGCCAGAGACGGCCCCGAAGAAGAAGACGGCGACGTCACCGCCGACGTGACCACATCCGTCGTCAGTTCCTGGGCCTCGACTTTCCCATCTCCCGAACCATCGGTCATATCTACTACAACAGGCACCGACGACGGCATCACCGCGTTGGCCCCGGTTGGGACCAAAGCTGCCAATGCTGCCGCAGCCGCGGCTGGACTATCTGCCTCTGCCTCCGCCTCCGCGCGAAGTCCTTTCCCCGATGGCGAGCGCCTTGGGGCCCCGCTTCCGGTTGCGTGCTTCTCGGCCCTGCCGCCTTCCTGGCTAGCCCCAAGCGGGGGCTGACCGGCCGGTGTGTTGCTGTTCAGCGCCGCCAACAGCAACCGGCACGCAACCAGGTATGTGCCAACCGCCGACGCTGCCTCCTCCGCGAGCTGCGTTTCTCCGTCTCCCACCTCTCCTCCTCCCGGCCCCAGACCGCCGCCCGCCACGAAGCTCCCAATATCCCCAGCAGCCGCCATCGCGGCGGATTGTGCGGCCCCCAACTGCCGCGCCTCGGCCTCTTGGTCCAGCAGCGCCGAGCAGCGCCGCCCGGCATCGTCCAGCAAGAGCCCCACTAAGCGAGGAAGCAATTGCGGGTCTCCGGCACTGCCGTCGAAACACCCAGGAGGCGGCACGCGGATGGTTACGGTGGTGGTGGCAGCTGCAGCTGCGTTGGCGGCAGGGTACGTGGGAATGCGAGGGATCGCGGGGCTCAAGGAAGGAGCACCGGCCGTAGCAACTGCAGCGGCGAGAGGCGTTGGATTGTGAGGGTTGGAATGGTGGCTCGGAGGAAGCGTGGCCGCTGCGATGGGTGATAGCAGCTGCTGCCAGGCGACGGGCGGCGCTGCTGCTGCTGCAGCTGCGGCAGCCACCAAGGCCGGACCTGGCGCCGTTGGTGTCGTCGCCGCAGCGGTGGGGGCGGTGTTAAGGCCAGCCTGACCCCTGCTGCACGGACCCGGCGGAATCGTGATGGCAGCATCAGGCTCCATTGGGGCTGGGGCCGGGGAAACCTGGGCGGGGCCAGTCAGGGAGGTCGGCTGCGGCCCCACTCCACCTCCGCTGCCGTTCCTGCTGCTCTGAGCGCTGCTTCTGCCACTAACGCACGCCATGGCTGGGTGCGGCGTGCGGGGAGACATGGACATGGGGGCCGGGCGGGAGGCCGTGGAGGGGCTGGCGACCACCACGTAGTCCGAGTCCAGGGAGTCTCCCAGGGAGTTGCTGCTGGCGCTGGGGGTAGCGACAAGGCCCGACGGGATCCGATCCAATAGAAGCGGCGCTGCGGGGCCTCTCAGCGGACGGGCACAGCTGCCGCTGCTGCCCGGAACCGCCTCAGCAACGGCAACGGAAAGATTTGCGCCCGTAGCAGAAGCTGCTGGCCCCACTGCGGTGTCTCCCTGAAATGCAGATTCGACAGCCGCAGCGGCGGCCATTATCCGCGGTGAGGGCGAGCGGGTCAGCTCCCGTACGTTGATGGCTGCGATCCCAGGTTGCCTGCCTCCCCCTCCGCCAACAGAGGGCCCCGGGGTCGCCGCTGCGCCGGACTCAGGGCCCGGTGCCGGCGGCAATACAGGAGAGGTCTGCGCGGCCAAGGAGGAATGCACCGTCGCAGCGACAGCCCCTGCAACCGTTGCTGCCCCAACGGCACCCTTTGCTGATATCCCACCCTGTTGATGCTGTTGTATTTGTACTTGTTGGCTACCTGTTGGGGATGGCACGGCTAAGGCTGGGTGGATGGGATTTGCGGCCCGCGTGGGCTGCAGAATCCTGACTGCCCCGTGGGAGGTGGGTGCGTGTCGCCGCTGGTAGTGGGGCCCCGTGGGCTGCTGCTGAGGATGTGGGGCGCCCGCGGGGCCCTTCAGACCTAGGGGATCCGCGGCTGGTAGCGCAGACCCCGCAGCAGCCGAGGCCGCCTCCCCCACCACGAACGGATGCACGAACAGCTCGTTGAAGGAGATGCGCTCTACGGGGTTTCGTCGCAGCAGCTGGTGGATCAGCTGTCTGCGGGGGAGGTGATGGAGGGGCGGAGGCGCGCGCGGCGTCGCGGAGCAGGGCGATGCGGGAATCAGGGGGACAGACAGCGAGCAGAGGGCGATGCGGGATATGGGGATGGGGCTTAGCTTAGCCTGGGCATACAACAATGGGATCGGAAGGATCGTCTCATCCTGCTCTGCACCATGCTGGGCAATCCCTACGCAGTAAGTGGCGCCTACTCACCGCGCGGCATTTGCACGTTCCTCCAAATCGCAATCAGCGTCTGAATCCCACCACGACAATGTGGCTAGAGCCCATAACCGGGGTACAATCACAACCGATAACACCAGGATTAGGACCCTCCCTCCCTTCCCACAGCAGCAAACCGTACCCACTAGGTACCTGCAGCCCGGAGACAAACTCCTGGCAACGTGCTCCGGCAGCACTGCGTCCCCCCTCTCAATGTTCTGAATCAGCTGCAGGTGATTGACGCCGTTGAAAGGCGGCTTGCCTGAAGACATCCACCCACCAGGGACAGGAGGTGCGGGAGGGTTAAGGCTCATGCAGCGGCACGGGGCAAGGGCACGGACGGAGAAGGGTGGACGCAACGGGGAGGGCCTTATCGACCACAGGGGCAACAAGCACACTAAAACCTTAAGAACACACTACCAGATGGTCAGGGTACACCAGCCAAGAGATGCATCGCCTGGGTGTGTTGATATGTAGCTGGAGATTCGTTTTGAAACGTTAGATGGGCGTTGTAATGACATGCATATATTTAAGTAATTCAGCTTTACCTAACACCCTAAGACTAGCTTAGCAAACAGGGCGAGTATCCTTAGCTTGGTCAGCGTTAAGGGCCGTAGCATCATCATCTAGGCTACATTTTCCATGGACATGCTGACTGCGTGGAATGGCTGTGTGTTAAGTAAGGCATGTACGTCCAACACATACACGCATACATGCGTACAGCGGCACGGTGGAAAGGTGGAGCCCACTTGAAGCATATTTCAATGCCAACCGCCCCTCACAGCACCACCGCAGTTCCCGGCTGGTCAGGGATTTCCCTCTGAACGGGTCCTGATGCCGTGACGGGTTCACACGCTTAGGGTATGTCCGCAACCCACCCACCCGTTAGCAGCTCAAACAGGATGGTGCCCACACTCCACAAATCCGCCTTCGCGTCATAGCGGTGCAGCTGGAGCACCTCTGAAGCCACATAATAGGGAGAAAAGGCCACATGGAGCGAAGAGGCATGCGCATGGAGACACATGCATGCACAGACATGGCATTAAGGATCGCAGCCGCCACGAAACACTGTTCGGTCACATGCGCGCAAACACCGGGAGCTTGCATATGCATAATCTATCGAACCCAGACGGCCCAGATCCAGGAAAGCTAATTTCCGTTCTTCAGACCCCCCTGTCCATTTTAAAAATCCCGATTCGCAACGCACACCTGGAGCCATGTAGAGGGGACTGCCGCACAGGGTCTCTGCCAGGCCTGAGCGATCGGTAGGGGGCCACGTTGAACGCAGGAGGGCGGATAAACGGAAACTTTGAACATATGGCGTGGTGATAAGGGAGGTTGGAGTAAGGGTCATTAAGGTGACACCTCCCGTGAAAAGCAAGCACTGCTCGCACCTGGCTCTTCAATACGGGGAAGGAGAAAGACGCAAGGATTTGCGGGCCTTTCTATGCCCTTACCCGGGTTAACCCGTCCACATTTTCCTAGGTGTTAAAACCGCAGCGACCTGCGCAGCCAAAAGAACCCGCAACCATCCCGCTCTCAAGATCCCGCACCTGCGGGTTGCAGCGACCGCGCAAAGCCAAAGTCCGCAATCTTAAGTGTGGGTGAGGGGCCAGTGTCCGACAGCAGCAGATTTTGGGGCTTCAGATCGCGCTGCGGGAATCACCGGGCCAGCAGCAGGAGGTGTCTGATCCTGAGCCGGAGGGGATGATGCACTGCAACCCAAACACCTGCTGCGTTAGGTAGTTTGCAATGTCCGCGCACTATTCCAGTTGCATTTCTCCAAGCGATATAAGTGCACACAGCCTCACGTCACTTGCAGCCCCAGGTGAAGCTGAACTCCCTAGCAAACACCTTTCCCCAACTTTGGCGTGATGAAATCAGGGACCCTGAGAGCTGCGGGGACCAAAAGCTACAAGGGAGCCACTGGGGCCCAGAGAGAAGGGGCTAAGAAGGGACAGCACTTACATGAATGACGTTATGCTGCCGGAGCACCTTCAGCCCCTCCGCCAGTTGCCTCAAGAGGTAGCGGCATGAGGCCTCGCTGACAGGACCTCGTTGGCGCAGATGCTGGGCCAGATCACCGCCTTCGCACGTCGCAGAGCATTCAAAAGCATAGTTTGCAGGACATGAAGCTGTGCTAATATTGAAGATGATGGGGGCTGGCTGGATAGGCATGGTTACTAAAGCTTCGAGGTGCACATGGGCAAAGCTAGAGAGACCTGGGTTGTAGACATGGAAATTTTGACAATTCATGCCATGGCGGTTCATGCCATTAAAGGCCCACCTCGTTCCGATTGCGACCCGCGCGTTTTTCATCCCTGCCACTTGCCTGCGCAGTACTCCAGAACGAGGAATATCTTCCCAGGCTCCTAGGAAAAAGAGACAGAAAAAGTGGTTAAGGTAATTGGGCCTACCTACCGTTTCGCAAGATTGACATCCTTGGAGGGGAAAATCCTTGCACCCTCCAGGCAGAGGAACATCAGTAACCCGCAACTTTCAAAAGCAAACATTATTTATAACCTTCTAGCGTCTATCAAGAGGATGATATAGTCTTCATATCGCTGACGTGTTGCGAAAGACTCACGCTAGACCAAAGCACGCGCAGCTCCTATCCGCACCTTGTGCAAGTCCAAAAGACCCACGATATTTGCGTGCTTTAGTCTTTGAAGAACAGCAATTTCCGACTCCAGCGATTCATGAAGTTTCTTATTGAGACGGTCTGAAAGGATTTCCTTCACGGCCGCCAGTGCGCCTGATGTAACGTGGCGAGCTCTCCATACAATTGCAAAGGAACCCGACCCGACCACCTCCTGTATTTCCCAGTTGCCAATGGTCCTCCTATGGGCTTGGCTGTGTGCCATTGCATGAGGATGAGAAATACAGTAAACTAAAGGAGCGCTTCAGTGTCAGTATATGTTGATCCTTCTAGGTTCCATCGATACCTCACACACATCCTCATGGTCCGACTGTTCTTTTGCGCTCCGAAGCCAAACGGCTGCCCACACAGACATCTACCAAATATTAGTTAATAGCACGGCAAAACACAAGATTCTTACACACAATATTTTTGTTTACATCTAAACAGATTTTTCCCCAAGCGGATATATATTGCAAACTAATGTACGTGTTGTTGGTTATCCTCTTACGCTATTGTACATTCAGAAGTTTTTTGACCTTAACAAATTCTTTTTATTAACTCTGGGATGAAAACGGTGTCCGAACTCCATTTGCATTCATTCACGCCCAGTCAAGCCCCTCTCCCGATGAAACCGAGATGTTGTAAGCGCACCAGCTAGCGGCAAATCAATTTGAGGCATATTTTGTGCCGTGTTCAGCAATATAATACTTGCGCTATGCACTGGGCCCCAGGCACGATCCGTCGGGCAACACCTGGCTACACTGCCCCGTTTCCAAAAGCCACCAGCTAGGTGCATGGGAATAAGGCCCACTTTCCGTCCGGAAGGACAAATGGAACAAACGTCCACGTATGTATTAATCGGATAGCAAATAAACAAATCCTATACCGGGCTTGCTTGTGCCGTCCTCCTTCAAGCTGCCGCAACGGCTAAAGTTTTGAATTGCGTCGTACTCATACAATCTGGGATCCCAACAACAAAATAATAGAATATGGGATTGTGCTCGATTATGTCACGTTCCTGTGCAGTAGCGTGATGGGTTGGCCCTGGTGGGACGGGGTGTGCGAAGGTTTTGCGCTATACTGCTCAATACTATAATATTGTACCAGTCCACGAGGCCATACATGTTTTGCGAGTTACCGGCAGATTATAAGTCAGCAAATCCTTCAGCGAATGCTCGGTTGGTGTGCGTACGAATGCTATCGCAGTGCCTTTCCTAATTCTATAGCAGTGTATCAGCATCTTATTCCTGTATCCACAACTTTTGAGAAGGCTTTCATCATAATAAACCCTTACCCTTAAGCATCGAGGATTATATAAAGGTATTTCCACCCCGTTGGGCAAGGCAATATCTCACAGATATGGTAGTTAGCGCTGAATTATCGTAATTAGTTATTGATCATGTATCGGAAAGACCTTTTTTATATTCTTTTCGAATTGCTTGCTTGGCATTAAATGACAGCCGGAGCTGACCACAATTGACATAAGCCGCCGCAAAGTCTTGCTTCTTTGATCAATTCCCGTGGCATGTCAGATTCCTCATACCTTTTTTCGGGATTCACGAGTAACGGTCCCCTGCGCTTCAGCAAACGCGGCTCCACAGATATCCACGAAATCCCGCTGGACTGCAGGTGGCCGGCCGGCATGTAAAGGGCCAACGTATCCCTTCCCGAAATCAGCCCTTGTTGCGATGGAGACCTGGTGCAGTAGTCGCTCCGTGGCCAGCTGGGCTACTGGGCCAGCGCAGACCACCAGGATGGCAGCGAGGGATTACCACCTCAGCCCAGCGGAGTACTGTCACCGCGGCCGGATGTTGGCCAGCGGTGCCGCAGTGAATGTGGCATTCTCCCATTCCACTATCGCCACGTCAGCATGTTCGTCAGCCTCATCTGCTGCGAAATCCGGATTTACATCGCCGAGGTACCCTTGCAGCAGAGGACTTGCAACCCCTACCGCCACCGCCTCCGTATCTGTCGTTGCACGAAGAGCAGGAGATAAGACGGCGTCATCACCACCTCACAGCACAACTCGGGGGCATGTCGTCGTTCCACGGGCAGCGGTCGCGACCCGGCCGGGCGAGGCAGACCCACTCGTGCCCCCGGCGGGAGGGTCCAGGGCGAGGGAAGGGACCACACCCGCGGCAGCCGAGATGAAAGCCCTGATGGCACAGCTCCAGGAGCTGCCGGAAGGAGGTGCTGACTCATATATTTACGGCATTAATCGGAGCGAATGGCTTAAGCTTCAGGTATATGAGTGAGAGCATATCATAGCGTTGGTTTGTTGATTGGCGGTTATCTATCGGCATCTCTCGTGGAGTGTTCGCTGTTGCTGACCTTCATCGATGGTGTGTTCGCGTGTTCCATTGTTGGTTGGTGGTTGGTGGTTGTTCGGTGATTAGCTCATGCGGCCCCACCCGCCACCGCCCCGATGGTCGCCCCGTTCGTACACAGGGCCCAAGTCGCTACCTGGGCAATGAGGTAGGGGCCGTCCACAAGCCCTGGCATTCCGCCGCTGTGAGGTTCTGTCTCACCTATCCGGAGATATACGAGATCGGTACGTGCAGAGAGAGAAGGTAATATGTTTGACAGCGGGTTGGGTCGTGATGATGACGATGAGGAGGAGGAGGAGGAGGACGATGACGACGACGACTAGGTGGCGAGTTGGGGGCGTTGTTACGTCGTGCAAACTGACCGCCTGTGCGCGTGTGTCCCTACCCGTACGCAGGCGCCTCCAACCTTGGCCATATCATTTTGTACACGGTTCTCAACCAGTCGGCGGACCTGCTGTGCGACCGGTCCTACTTCCCCGCTGCCGACCTGGCCGACCTGCTCGCGCTGCACCAGAAGCCGCTGTTCGCGGTGGAGTCGAGACGGTGGGTTCCCTCACGGTGGCGGCGCACCACAGCGAGAAAGAGGGAGAGAGGGACGGAGAGGGACGGAGGGAGAGGGACGGAGGGAGAGGGACGGAGGGAGAGGGACGGAGGGAGAGGGACGGAGGGAGAGGGAGAGAGAAAGAAGGGAGAGAGGGAGGGGGAGGGAGCGTTGCAGTGTAGGTGCAGAGACAGGCACATGGGGTGTGTGTGTGTGTGAGGGGGGGGGGGTATGGAAGCCTCAGCACGGAACTGCTGTGATGTGAGCGGACAATCTCTCTCAGCCCTAGTGGCGCCCTCGCGTGGCGAGTGATACGGGTGATCCGAATGGCGCCGTCAACGAATAGGGAACGGACCACCACCACCACCACCACCACCACCACCACCAGCAGTCGAGGACGACAACGAAGACGACTGCAAACGCGGGAGGGGGGGCGATGCAGCGCCCAAGAGGGACGGAAAGGGCAAAGGGGAGCACCCCACGCACACACACGTGTACGAACTACAAAGGCCGGCAGATGCTGATCACTCGCTCTTAGCTCGTACCCCGCCACTGCCACTGCGCTGTCCGCCACTCCGCGCCTGCCCGCAGTCCGTTGAGCAGCTTCCACGTCCTGGGCTTCAGTCTGGCGTACGAGCTGGGCGGCACGAATGTCTTGGAGATGCTGCACCGCTCGGGTATCCCGATCAGCTGGCGGGTGCGTGCGTGCGTGTGGTGGGTAGGTGGGTGGGTGCGTGCTTTCCTTTATTGACAAGTGGTACCGGTGCTTTTCAAACATTGTTGCCGTACACCAGTACACCGGTACACCGAATTCCTTAATGACGCTTGCACCCCGACGTACCCCGCCTAGCTCGCTTATCGCGGACTGCTGACTCGGAATCCCCCCCCGGTGCAGGAGCGCTGTGAACCCGACGACCACCCCTGGAGCCCCGAGGCGGGCAGCTGGCCCCTGGTCTTTGCGGGAGGCCCCACCGCCACGTCCAACCCCGAGCCCTTTGCGGACTTCTTCGACTTCTTCGCCCTGGGTGAGGAGCTCGGCGAGGTGGTTAGTGGTTAGTGGTTAGGCACGCAGGTAGCCGTCAAAATGCCGGGTTGGTTGGGCGTTTAGGTGGTAGACAGCGGGCGGCAGGTGGGCGGGGACGCGGTGAGTGTAGGCTTATGGTTGTTATTAGTGACGTAGGTACCCCACCCCCACCCCCTTGCGCTGTACATGTTGATCGCAGGTGATGGTGAGGAGGTCCTGGTGGAGATTGGCCAGTGCCTCCAGGTGGGTGCGGCGGACCCAAATGGTAACGGAACAGACCTGGTCTGATATTATTCGCATCGCATGGCTTTAAACCATGTGAATGTATATTTTATTTGTATACAATATACACCGCTTCCTATGAGTGAAGTTATGTTGTATACATCATAACCCTCGCGATATCAATATCCCGAATGATGGGTATCCCCTCTGCGTGCTTCCGCACCTCCGAGAGCGGGCGGGGTGTGTTCGTGCCCTCATCGTGGGGACCCCACCCCGGCGTGTCAGTGGCGCTCTCACAGTGAGCTGTCTAGCCTTGCTGTGTAGCCCTCGTCGCTCATCCTCTCTGCTGCTCTCACTCCTCCCTCTCCACGTCCCCCCCCACACGCCCGCCACATACGTTGCCGTACATCAGTGATTCCCATATGCACATCTCTTTCCCCCCCACCTGGCCCCGACCTTCCCTCTCCTGCACTTGCGGCCATTCAGCGCTGCGTAGCGGACGGTCTGGACCGGCGGAGCACTCTGCTGCGTCTGGCGAGCCAGGTGGAGGGAGTGTACGTACCGCAGTTCTACGAGGCTCCCCAGGTAGACACCCTGCCAACTGCTGCAGCAGTTGCTGCTGTATGGGTGAATGATGCGCGGCGGGCTGTAGAGCGAGGATTGGTTGTTCATGGGGCTTATGGGAGGGGGGGTCTAGCAGGTGGTGATTACATATCTGTGATAACCAGGACGATGATGACCCCTCTGACAGAGGGACGACAATCGATTGACCTCTTGCCCGCCTGCTGGCTTCAAGTACACATCAATACACACACACACATCAATACACATACACACATGCACGCAGGGCTTTGGCGGCTCGGTGGTGCCTGTGGTGGAGGGTGTTCCACACCGTATCAAGAGACGCACCTGCCAGCCCGACCCCTTCCAGCAGGTGGACATATGACTGAGTTGAGTGTGTCTCTGTCGCTGTCGCTGTCATGTGGATCCATTATTACGTACGAAGCAGACCCTATCTAAGTCTGTGCGTGCAGATTGGCCTGGTGCCGTACGTGGAGACAGTGCACGACCGGATGACGGTTGAGATCCGGAGGGGATGTACCCGGGGGTGCAGGTGCGGAGGTTGGGGGCAGGGCGGGGGGTAAAGATGGATAGGCGGGCAGCCATTTAGCAGCTGCATTTCGCTCCTTGCCGGTGAACTGCTTCGTCTACATACACACGTATACCCACCCTCGGTGTTCGCTCGCAAGGTTTCCCCCGTAAGGTACTCAACCCCAGCGCGTTGCCCGTCATGGCGTTGTCAGGTTCTGCCAGCCAGGCATGCTGACTCGTCCCGCCCGGGATGTGGATCCGGAGCGGGTGGTCGAGGCGGTGTCGGACGGCCTGAGGAAGACGGGGTGAGTCCCTCCACCACCACCGAGTCCCGCCGCAGCAGTTCCGTGTCCGTATCAGTGGCGGTGGCGGTGACGGAGGGGAAATATTCGAAAGTAAATTATCGGTCATTATTGCATACATGCACTGTACTGCTGATTGGCTTGTATGCGTGTTTTGTTGAATGCTCGGGGGGGTGTCCCATCAGGTGGGTAATGTTATTGCTATCGCTGTAATTACCTGTTCTAATAACCGTAGATATTATCTTTTATATCTTTTAGTTATATTTATTTTTAGGCACTTTTGTTGATTTAGGTTTAGGTAGTTTGTTTAACAATACATGTGTCTCGTATTTTCAGAGTCCTAGCAATGTAAGGCCCTCGGGAATTTTTGCCGTCGCCGGCAAAATGTGCTCATTTGCTTGCAAACGTTTGCTTTCATTTAGCTAGCCTAGTAATCGATTTTTTCAGCTATTCCTTTCAGCTATGATCGTTTTAGCATGTTATGCGGTAGCCCCATGAATATCTAAAAGCATGGCATCTATTTATGTATGTATCTAAGATAGATGGATAAATGGATGGATAGATAGATAGATAGATAGATAGATAGATAGATAGATAGATAGATAGATAGATAGATAGATAGATAGATAGATAGATAGATAGATAGATAGATAGATAGATAGATAGATAGATAGATAGATAGATAGATAGATAGATAGATAGATAGATATGTGTCAATGTGCTGGTGGACATCTTTCGATGGGCCCTTGCTGCGTGTTGTAGGCACAAGGGATCATAAGGTACGTCAGATCTTGCATGGGGGAGGGCGGGGAACCGGCTGGGGCTGCTTCACCCACCTGGCAAGGTGGGTGGGTAGGAAGCGCATGATTCGCTCACATTAATAAGCTTCGGCTGCTCCTGACCACTTAGCACCTCAGTGCTCCTTATTACATCCACATCCACATCCACATCTGCGTAAACAGGTACAAGGAGTTCAGTTTGTTGAGCCTGTCGTGCTCCGACTACCTGGCGCTGCCTGCAGTGGGGTTGTCGATTAAGAACCGCATGCAGGTACGTTGTTGTGAACGCGGAAGGTAGGGGGCGATACGTCGGTGTAAGCGATGTGATGCGGGCTCTGAGGATTATGCCTTGGAGTCCTCACCCCTCATTCTGACAATCGATGCGCAACCGCCGCCACCTATCGACGCACTTGTGTAACACCAAACGCCCACCCATACACTCCGCTCATACACTCCTCTTATGCACTCCGCTCATACACTCCGCTTATGCACTCCGTCTACATCTCTGATTTGTTAAAGGATGCTGTGTGGGGTTGTCCGATAGCTAGCTTGCACCCCTGTACATGCCTTGCGACCTGACCCGCCTCTCAGGACGAGGGGGTGGTTCTCTCCCTGCCATCCCAGCGCGTGGACCGCTTCGATGAAAACATTGCCGCCATCATCGGAAGTGGTCAGGTGGGGGGGGAAGGTCGGGGTGTGCGATGACCTGTTGCAACTGCTTACCTGACACGTTCGGGCTATCAGTCAGCCGCAGGGCACCAACCCTGCACCCCGCTACCTTGTTCTTGGATGTTGCGTTCACCAGCTTGCATGACAGTCATACTCGCGCTGCCTCGCTCCCTCAGGGCCGCAAGAGTGGTCTCACATTCGCGCCCGAGGCGGGGACTCAGCGGCTGCGGGACATCATCAATAAGGCCAGTGGGCGGCGTGTCGTAGCAGCCTGGGGCGATACACAGAGAGAAAGGGAAGGGGGGATGCGGCTTGTTAACGTTTAGCCAACAAAGGTTCGGCGGCGGTGGCTGGTGTGCTAGGACAGTATATGTCACCCGATATCTGCTGCGTCGCCCTCTCCACACCGGCGGCTGAGAGTCTGTGTTGGTTTGTCTTCATGGCGCTCAGGGTCTGACCAACGCGGAGCTGCTGCGAGGTGTCCGGACGGCCTGGGAGGCGGGGTGGCGCCAGGTACGGAGGTGCTGAGGAGGGGTAAGATATATATATATATATATATATATATACATATAGGGATAGGGATGGGAAAACGTGGAAACGCAGAAACGTAGGAGGAAGAAAATAAAAACAGGTACATGCAAGATAGGTATAGGAGGTATAGATATAGATATATAGGGATGCAAGGTCTGTTTAGGCACCAGGTGTGTAAGGACTGAGTGGCCGGTTGGATAGGTCATAGGGGGTGCGTACCCAGCCAAGGGGGGAGCCTACCCATCACCAACACGCACTGCGTCACCCGGCCGCCCGCACACTTCGGAACGCACTACGTCCGAGCAGCCTATAGCTAGCAGCATGTAGTGCGCTGCCTTGCTTGACTGCAGGTCAAATTGTACTTCATGATTGGCCTCCCTGGAGAGACAGACGAGGACGTGATGGGGATTGTGGAAACCATCGAGTGGCTGCAACGGGAATGCCGTACAGGTATCTAAGCTGCCAGACGTATGTCGTGGTATGACTGATGGAACTGATTACGTAATAGGTGATGGCAAATGTAAGGGTGGTGGTGAAAACTGCTCGAAAATAGTCCTCAGGATCTGACCACCCTCAAGGGATGCATCCGGGCCACCCGGACATCTTGTTGGTCGGCATGCACGCAGGCAAATGGCACCTCGCCGTCAACGTGACCATCTCCAACTTCACCCCCAAGCCACACACTCCCTTCCAGTGGCACTCTGTTTCGACTTCCGAATTCGCCCGCAAGCAGGCGGTGCTGCGGGAGGCGCTGAGCAAGCTGCCCCAGGTCTGGGTGTGCGTGTGCGTGTGCGCCCAGAGAGGCATGGATCCGTCAATCTAGTCATGTGGTGCGTCTTCGACATGCACACATACTTTTAGTGCATGTTGCAGCTGCCCGCACTCCCCGCACTGCCCGCACTGCCCGCACTGCCGGGTAATGGTGATGATGGTGATCATGATGATGGTGGTGGTGGTGGAAGCGGGTTTGCACCCAATATGTTGGTATGTGTTTAACTATATTGGCAGGTGAAGGCGAACTTCACATCCATCAGGACGAGTGCCATGGAGGACTTTGTTGGCAGGGGGGACCGCAGGGTGGCTCAGGTGGTGCGAAGGGCCTGGGAGCTGGGCGCCACGAACGACTCATGGTGAGGCGGGCGGGCGTACCGCGAGGCGAGACGGGTGGGGGTGGGGCAGACACGTCAGCAGGCAGGCATACCTTGCGCATACACATGAAGATACGGGGGGATGTATAATCCGCCTGCTGCTGCTGCTGTTATCGGAAAGTCGTAAGTCCCTCTTTCTGTCGGTTCGTTGAACATCCGCATAACTTGCTGCGGCTCAACAGATGTGTCTATTTGCTTGTCAGGTGGGAGAATGAGGACCGCGCGTATGCAGCTTGGAGCCAGGCCATTGAGGAGGCGGGCATGAGCTGGAAATACCGACAGGTGGCTGATACCTGAGTTCCGCCGTTCAATTAATCTATTCCGACACAGTATGCGTACGGCAGTCACACACTTAATAGTAATAATATAGTACGGCTTTCAAAAAGTCCTAACACGCTGGGCAGGGAGCGGACTGCCGCTTGCTTCCCTTATCACAATGGCTGCTGTTGCACATGCATGTTTCCGTACCCGCATCAAGTGCCCGCTAGGAATTATAGTTCATTGTTGCCGTACATGATGACGTATTCGGAGATCTGGATCGCTAATGCTGCGCATCCCCTCCCCTCCCCCCCGCACACCGGCGCAGGTGGAGGCCGGGGAATGGGATGTGCTTGAGGCGCTGGGTGACGCGAGGTTCCGGCTCCAGGGGGGCGGTGGTCGGGGCCGCCTGGACCGGGGGGAGTTGCGGGACTCCCGCCTGGACCTGCCTCTGCCCTGGGACCACGTGGACACGGGTGGGTGGGTGACTGCCGGCTGGGGGGTGCCGCTGAACTGCTACCATGCCTTGGTGTGCCATGGTGTGCGGACACGCAGGCGGGTGCTGGGAGCGTAAGGTTAGCCGGCGACGTAAACAAGGGGCGGGGCGGTCAGTGCGCACTCATGCATGCAAGCAGACCGCGGTTCGGAGCTGTCAGCAGCAGAAATTACATATGTCATATACCATGCACACATACGTGTGGTTGAACACTTCATGTTAATACTTCATGATCAGCATCGTGTGCTTCGTGTTGCGATAAAACCCTATGTGTTACCGCATGTGTATAGCTTATTGGGAATGCCCCCCCCCCGGCGCGACAACCACCACCACTCAGGCATCGCGAAGTGGTGGCTTAAGGCCGACCTGCAGCGGGCGCTGGAGGCGGCCACTGTGCCGGACTGCTCGCACAGCGGGCTGTGCAGCGAATGCGGAGTCTGCGAAGAGGGGGCTGGTTTCGGAGCGAACCTCGTGGCACCTGCGCCGCCGATTCCTAAGCTCCAGGAGAACTACAAGTAAGTAGCTAGATGAGCAGATAGGCAGATGTATAAATAATCAATTACATACATGCATGCATCAGATTTTTCGACTGGATCTGTGCTTCTTTCGCCTGCTTCTTACCATAAATCCGCCACGTCCGTACATTGACGTACGCAGGCCACGAACCGCCAAAGTTCAGCGGTTACGGCTGAGGTTCTCCAAGGGGGGTGACCTGGTGTTCGTGGGGCATCTGGATCTGCTGAGAGCCATTGACAGGGCGATGAGGTGGGTGGGTGGGGGCAATGGCCGCCTCGGTGTCCGCGCATGATGGTCATGCCGCATCTCCGCTGGTTGCTGTCTGAGTGACCCCCTCCGCCCATCTCTCGTCTGATGCACACGTCCAGGCGAGCAGCTCTGCCAGTTGCTTCGGATAAGTCGCCCTTCCACTCGCGCCCACTGCTGTCAGTTGCACAGCCCCTGCCGCTGGGGGCGACATCCTCGTGTGAGCTACTCGAGGTGAGGGGCAGGTGCGGTGCGGTGCGATGCGGTGTGTATTCCTCCCACTTCGTCCGAGGCATGTGAGCAGCTCTGTGTGAGTAGCTAGCCAGCCGCCTCCCTGATCCTCCCAGTCACGACCAGGGGGTTGTTCGGCCCCCTTTGGCAATCCTCACACCAGGTCCACCTGGCACACAAGGTGGAGCTCCAGGACGTCCGAAACAGATTGCAGGTACCTGAGTGGGGTGTGGGGTGTTTGTGTGGGGGGGGGTGTAATGCGATGTGTGTCGTTACATC
Organism: Volvox africanus; assembly: GCA_030268105.1. Lineage (NCBI taxonomy): Eukaryota > Viridiplantae > Chlorophyta > Chlorophyceae > Chlamydomonadales > Volvocaceae > Volvox > Volvox africanus. The sequence goes on along the minus strand of BSDZ01000013.1, from coordinate 152,153 downwards.
TGTCCGCGCGCCACCAGGAAAATAGAAAATGAAAAACCAAGTTTCTAGACGTTAGTTAACTGTCAATAATAACATTTTTACAAACGCAAGCATTTTAATTACTGCCAATAGTTTGTTGATCCTAACTATATTAGTACTCTCTTACTATACCGGGTTAACAACGCAGCTCATACAACAGCACCATATGAAACAAATATGGGCCTCTTAAATATTATAGACAAGCACGATATTTTGGCTTAGCCTAGGCAATAAGTATAAATTCTAGCCAAGAAAGGGCAAATATGGCAAAACCTGCTTTTCGCGATTCCGTGGAGCTTAGGGTTTTAGGGTTTTACGGGGTAATGTTCTTAATGGATGAGTTTCCAACGCTTTGGAAAAATGGATCAGTTTGACCGGAATTTGCTATTTTAGAGGCTATTGAGTACGCTTATACGTAATATTCAAGATACTCAGCAATTAAAAGGAACTTATGAGGATGCGGAATGAACTCTGGCTTGTCAAATTCTACTTTTCGTATTACTTTTGGTGCTAACAATTAGGAAAACAGCAAACTTAATATCTCGATTATGCGGAAATAAGACAATTGAACAAACCTCATTGAATAAACCCTAAACCTTCGATTTAAAGACAGCTACCAAGGGATGAACAAATTATACTAATTGAATCTTTTCCTCCAATCCAATCAGAGAAATTTAAACAATTCGAAGATAAGAGTTCTTTACAAGTAGACTTTTACCGCCTACGTTAATACGGGTTGCTTATCAGAAGTGCGGGGCCCCCGCACGGAGCCGCCGTGGGCACCACTTCGCGGATATATCAGATGTACCTGGCCGGTGTCGTGTGCTTCATCACGTGTAGCGCTTCTACGTATATCGCGGCGTGAAAAGCAAATGATGAGCGGGTCATGTGTGCGAATGCCCTCCCACAAGGCCCACCTACCTCCTGGCATGAAGCTCGCTGACGAGGTAGAGGAGTGCGAAATATACAAGGTCGGTGGGTCAGTGGGTCGGCGGGTCGGCGGGTCGGTGGGTGGGCCCCGCCGGTGCACCTCATGTCATCTCCTTAACGTTTACCAAATCCTTGGTAACCCCTTTGGTACATTGTGTGAGTGGTGTTGGTTGGCTTTGATGAGTACACGATAGCAAGTAGGGTTCAGTACAAGTAGGTCATGAGGGATTATCCCCTCATGGATGTTTATGGCGGACACGGGGACATGAGGGGTTTCGCCCTCAAAGCATAGCCGGTGTGTGCTAGCTATGCAGCAGCTGAGTTCAGTTTCCATTCACCTAGCTCGGGTCGTAAAACCCTACACATACTTTCGGGGGGATTGTTACATCACTGGATGCCTACATGCTCACATATGCATCAGCTTGCACATGGCGTAGCACGCAGGATGGTAGTGTTCGTTTCTGTGTCATCCATCAACGCGTGTGTTCAATATGCACGTCATGTATCTGTTCACTGCCGCCCAGAGCCCACCCGTGCTATCCAACCCGGTGCTTCCCGGTGAGATTGATTACATGCACACCCACATACTTTCAGGCCGATGGTGCTCGTTCAGAATCCATGGCAAAGCTCACCAGCAGCATCGAGTGGTATATTGCGGTCCAGCAGGTTTGTACGAGCATAGTGTGTATGTCATAGGAAGCTTATGCGTGAATTTTGCGTGAATAGAACCTCTTAAATATATAACCATAACCGTACGACCGACACCGTATGGATATGTATTATATGTTTTTTTTGTGGATACAGGGTTTGTGTTGGGTGAGTAGAAATGGGTGTTAATGGGTTTATGGTTTTACGGTGTTTCCTGACGTACGATGCGTGTGCCCGCACGAGATTTAAATAGCAAACTTTCCCCGAACGTCAGAACATCTACGTCTACGTCAGCCGGTGAGACTCCAAAATGCCGTTTCTGTGTAAATCAAATCAGGTGTAAACAACATCTCTCCGGCATTCACGGATGCGCTATGACGCAGGTGGATGCGAGGACCGCAGCAAACAGCTCGTCAGTTGACAACGCGACTGCCACTGTGGACTTCAAGCAGGCTGTAGCCGGGGTGTTGGCGCTGGGCAGGTGCGCACTGCATTGCACTGCACTGTATACGGGATAGGATGGTCTGCACTGGAATCATGTCCACACGAGCAGGGACCATCTACTAGGGTTGCTGCTACTGGGAGGGGGGTAAATTGTGACGAGCAACGAAGTAGCCATGGTTGAGAACGGCAGGTGCTTATCACTCATCACCCAGATGGCTGATACCGAACCCGCATCTCTTCGTGGGCCTTACTTGTGCTGGTTGATTGCCGCTTGCTTGCTTGCGTGAGAACTTATTCGCTGGACCTTGTCGTCCATGTTTCCGTATTCCTGCTCTGGCTAGCTCTGGTACATCTTGCTGTGTTGGCTGCATGAATGCTGACTGCTGACTGCTGACTGCTTGTGGCCATAAGAAGTAATGTATGAGCACTATGCAATCTCACGCAGTTACAACATCCAGAGGCGCACTGTCAAGAAGCAGAAGCTGGTGACTGAGAATATGCGGGCACAGCTGCTTAGCCTGGAGGTAAGTGTACGTGCGTGTGACCGGGACGGAGTGGTATGATATGTATGTAGATGTATATGTGTGTGTGTGTGTGTCTAATAATCGATAACTCACAAACAATATTGTTAAAACTCACCATCACCATCACCACCATCATCATCGTCATCATCATGGTTGTTGCCATTTATTAATGCTCCGCCCAACGGCTTGCATCGCTTGCAGTTTTGCCAGGACCCGCTCTCAACACCATTGGCCGAGTATGCGCCTTCACTGCTCGGTCACCTCGCGACTCAGCAGCTCCGCGGGGAGGGAGGTCCATGGGGTGTGCTGAAGTTCACCGCGGGTGGGTTCGCAAGGCGGCAGAAGTATTGGTACTTGTGCACGCATGAAACTGAGTACATGTCTTCTGCGTCGGTCAATGCACTTTTCGATCACTCCACAATTTAGGAAATCCGCCTCCTCCTTGGTCGGTAAATGCATGCATTCGTTTCCCTATCTAGGCAAGAAGGGGGATAACAACGTGCTGTCCCCCGAGCGCGTCGTCGACATGTTGGCATCAGTCGCAGGAGCAAAGCTGGAGCTGGTGCACTGTCACAGGTTGGCGCGTGCATAATGAGCTGATGAGCAAGGGTGTAGCATGCAAACAGCCAGCTTTAAATCAAAAGGCAGCGAGACGGGGATTGATCGAAAGTGCAGCGTCAGTGTCCATTCAGGAGTGATGTGAACTTTTTGTGCCGGTAGCTACTCCGGGAGTTCATTCAGCTTCCTGGTATATTGTGATAGTGAGATAGGCAGCCATTACTGCTGACTACATGTGCATGATTAGGATTTACTCGTCGTTCATAGTAATTGTTGCGTGTGTTATCAACACACCCGCCTGCCGTGCAGATCCGCCATCAATCTTCTCAAACCATCGCCTGCAGCAGTATCTGATACCCAGCAGCAAATCCTGAGGAGCTTGCTGCGCTGGGAGGGCCACGTGGCTCTGAAGAAGCACTTCGGACAGGGCCCGTGGGCAGTTGGACTCGAGCACAGGGCAGCCAGGGACGACACAGCGGTTATGGTGTGACGTTTTCAAAGTTTAGTCGTGCAAGTTGCGATAGCTCCCCGAACAAAAAAGTAATAAATACGGCAAACGGCTTGCTGTAAGCACGCAAGCGTGCATCATGCCGTTAGTTATAACATGACATGTTTCATCAGTACGGCCGGCTGGCAGCTTGCTGTGTTTTTTTGTTTTCGGGAAGGTTGCAGTGTTTGGGTATGTCGTAGATGCGTGAAGTATTATAGAAATAGTGGATTCGTCCAGGCGTTTGCAATTCAGGCACAAACGTCTATTGCGTGTGACCTAATCCTGGCGGTTCCTGACTTGGTGGGTAGTTTGTTTGCGTTAAATGTACAGCATCTTACATTTGTGTACACATGCATTGACAAAGGGGCCTTACGAGGCGAGTCCATACCGATGATCCCGCTTCCTCACCAGGTCAAATAAATACATCGCCCAATTACCTTAACCAAGTAAATGCTGGATCACAAAGCGATCGTGTGCGCTGTATCTATCTATCTATCAAAGAAGCAATTTACGTGGCTGGTCGACTGGAAGCATCGAATTACATCAAGGGAGGTGATATCTGTATTGTCGCAGACAAATTTATAAAACACAGTATCGCTGCAGCTGATATGCCTTGGATGTACTGTCAAAGGTTAGATAGGGGATACTTCAGCTATTCCATTGACCGGCACGCGCGCAGGCTGGGAGCCCAGAAGGCAATTCAGCTTCTCAACAACCCCCGCCTCATTTCCTCATGTTGTTTCTCCGTCAAGGCATTTGTATTGGTCCAGCGACTCCGCGTTCCAAACAGCGTTCAAGGCTGATGCCCTGGCTCCTCGTTGCTCCTCGTTGCTCAAGGACTTTGTCGGTAGCAGATGACGTATTGCTCTTCAGCACAAGGCCGGGCGTACGGCCCGCCATTTCCCATTGGATCGATGAAGGCGCAGTAATTTCCCTGCCTCTCGGAGATCCAGCAGCCTTGTCCGCTGTTGTAGCACAGCACTCCCGTAACCTCTGCGGGGATTGTGGGCCCATATTCGCCAGGGGATTACAATCCGCTAAGAGCTGAACTACCCTGTGTGTGGGGGGGTGGGGAGGTGTCGTACAGCCACCCTGTGGTGGAGGGGTTCGTGCAGCCACCCACCCAGTAGGGGGTGTCGTACAGCCACCCTTGTGCCCTGCAATGGTGATGTGGCCATCTTGCGCGCAACCGGCACCGGTCATTTGCCCATATGCCCATATGCTCATCTGGTCCATTGGGGCTTGGGCCCTACGCAGTCAGCGGGGACGACACACACGCGCGCACGCACACAGACAGATGACCCACACCTTTGTGTTCTATGCCTTTGTACGGCACCAAGCTGTAGCCCCTCGAGTAGCAAAACCTGGCGGCTTCATTGTATGCGTACTTGTTTGTGGAGACGATATATACATACTTCTTGTATTTATATGCTTGAAACTGTCTCCCTGCTTGAGGGCACGTGTTGCAGACGACATTCTATCGGCGAGGCAATGTCATGGATTCACGATCGTTATCTCTCAAGGCTCCTACTCGCGCATTGCATGGGCCCTATGCACGTCTGCATCGTATCTAGCCTCGGTTGTCCATGAAGGGTATTGGATTCACCTACAAAGGCGAGGGTAACCTAAATAGGTACGTTCGATGCACGGCAGCTCTCCCTCAGCGGGCTAATGCTCATCTCTGTACTCCCGCGAATGCGTAAAGGCTTACCCGGGGGCGGAGGTGGGGGCGGCGGGCTGATCGGTGGAGGCGGAGGTGGGGGCGGAGGTGGTATCTGTATTGGGCAAATATGTAAAGGCAGGCAGCGTTATCAACCGCTTTGTACGACACAACCAACTTCATGCGATGATAATCTCTATTATCGAGGCAAGCAGTCGACGCAACATCCCGTACTGCCCCTTGATGGCGTCATTTCCTGGATATCGCCCCGGTGTCCGGTGTCCGGGGTAGATACACCCAATTTGCATCATCTGAATCGGCGGCCCCTACTTGGCATCAAGCTACAGGTAGCACAGGCTAAGCACAACAGGACGGAGGGTCGCACACAGTGATACGCACAGAGAATGGTGGCGGCGGCGGCGGTGGCGGAGGTAACCATTGAGGAAGTGGGGATTCTGGAGGCAGTGAGGGTAGTGACGGTGTTGCTGGGGAGGGTGGGGGAGGAGACGGTGGGGGCGGGGATGGCGGGGGTGGAGACGGTGGAGGTGGCGAAGGGGGAGGTGGTAATGGAGGCGGCGGTGACGGTGGCGGGGGTGAAGGTGGGGGCGGTAGCGGCGGGGAGGGTGGTGATGGAGATGGTGGCAGTGGGGAGGGTGGCTGCGGAGACGGAGGAGAAGGCGGCGGAGGAGGGCTCGGGGGTGAGGGCGACGGAGGAGATGGCGATGGTGGCAGGGGCAGTTGATATGAAGTGGGCGGTGGAGGAGACGACGAGGCAGCCGGGGCATTGATGGAGAGGCCGGAGCTGTAATCGAGCAGCCTCCTCCCTTGTAACCCGTCAGGGGAAGGCCGCGAGGGAGTTGAAAGAGACGGAGGAGGAGATGGAGATGGAGGGGGGGGCGCCGGCGGGGGCGGAGAAGGCGGGTATGGGGACGGAGGAGGGGGGGACGGCGGGAAGGGGGATGGAGGCGGTAGGGAAGATGGCGGTGCCGGCGGCGCTGGCGGCGGAGGAGGACGAGGAGACGGCGGAAGCGGTGAAAGGGGGCGGGGAGGAAAGGGCTGAAGTGGTGGGGGAAAGTGAGGAGGAGAAGGCGGTGGGGTTGGTGGCGACGGCGGAGGGGAAAATGGCGGCGGTGGCGGTGGCGGTGGTGATGGCGATGGTGATGGCGGTGGGGACGAGGTGAGGGACACGACCAGCTCAAACTTGTGGCCCTTATCGTTCTCCTGGTTGTGCCACCCATCCATGTCGATGATTTGTGAATTGACACCTGTGTGTGTGTGAGGGGGGGGGGGACATTTTATCCGACAACCCAGAAGGGGGGGGAGGGCCGGACAGGCTAAGTGGATGCTAGGAACCTGTCGGCTATGAAGGACGCGTCACAACGTAGGGCGGAACCTTAGGGTCGTAAAGTACTTTAGTGTGTATACAGAGGGTGTGAAGAGACCGGCAGCCATCACCTTTCAGAGTCCGTCCCTCCTTCGATGTGCCGTCACTGGGGTAAGACCTCCCGCCCGGCCATGTGCACGTATTTGTGTGTGTGTGTGTGTGTGTGTGTGTGTGTGTGAGTGTGTGTGTGTGTGTGTACACGGCTTACCCACTTCAGCCGCAACATCTCCCGTGAATCCCCCCTCTGCGTGTCTAAAATTAATATTACCTTTTCCACTTGAAAAAACGGCGGCAGATAATAAAAGCACCCAGAGCGTTTCACGCATGGTGGCACACGTGTCACCGCGGGCTGTGCAACCCGCCATAAGAGCTGTCTCGCCGTCGCCGTCGCCGCAGCTGCTTCGGTCTGAAATCCGATGGCGACAAGTGGCAGGTGGTGTGGGCTGCTGGCTTGGGCAAAATACTCCTGCAGCGGGGGCAGCCGTATCTGGCCGGATGCTCACGATCCGGACGAGAACCCATCACACCGATTGTCAAGTTATATCGGGGATGTAGCGTCTTGTGGGAAGGACAGCGGCTGGGCCTTGCTTGCACTCATGACGACAGCCGCAGAAACGTATGGGACAGAACAGAGCGCGCCGATCGGGCTGTCGTATGCTGAGGGTGTGTCGCTGTCATTGGAAGGGACAATCAAGGAGATATGCGCCGTTCACTAACCCCCCAGTTCACCTAGACACATTCATAAATACAAGTATGTCACTTGTAGCAATCCAAATTTGCAATGAACCTACATATTTATATTCTATGTGTTGCAACCTTTGGCCCAACGAACTGTCAGTTGCGACCGTTCGGCTGCGTTTAGGGTTTTCAAAGAGAACGCTGACAGGGCGTGTTTTACGTCGTCAGTGGAATGTCCCTCAACTCAATTGATGCCTCCAACACCTTTACGACAAGCCCTCTGTTTGATACTATGTGACCCTCACAGCCCGCATAGGTATCCCTCGTTATCCGAAACCGAATCGCATCTGTCGTCCAGCTGGGTGGGCTCGCTGGCGTTCTCGGGACATCCTCCCAGGAAGATGTCCTCCGGAGCACCAATGAGGGCGAACCTGTGCTGCGTGATATGGCTGCTAACCTGCGTGATATGGCTCCTAACCTGCGGACGAACGAGCTCCGAAACCAGTGTTCGACTGGCAAACGGAGACATCTTGTGTGCGTAGCCTGTAGTGCCCACGAAATATATCAAGGCTGAAATGCCTTATCTCATTATAGCATACTGTGCATTCCCTGATTCTGCCGCGGACGCAGCTCGCCATAAGATCTCACCAGCCTGCACAGTTATTTTTTTAGACGGCATGGTGCGAAAGAGTGCACATAAAGGCGAAAATCACAAAAATGAAACACCTGATAAAATGTAAACAAAATAGTTATCGTGATACTAACAGAACGCAGCAGGCTACAACAGAGTCTAGGGTCGCTACCTGCACCCCTGGCGGTGGCAACGGTGCCGCTGGCACTGCCTCTGCCAGTTTAAAACCCTCCAAACTTGAAATTCATGCAGATCTCAAAACAAATGGCAATACTTCACCCAGCCACTGCTAACTGCATGTTAAGCCACTGCATGTTAGCAGTCGATTTCAAACAGTAGTATCCTGATTAGTATCCTGATATCTTTGGGTAGTGTCAGGATGGACCGTGTATGTTCATGTTCTTATTGGGCCTCTGTAGGCGGACACAACAGAGATACAACACAAACTACACAGAATCATGCAACCCCACTAGCACGCAAACTGTCAAAACTCATAGGTGCCCCTAATAACTGCCGCTCTGCTTGCCTGCAAGCTACGTTCTTGCATGCAACTGCCAGAGTTGGGCTTGCAACTCCTGGTCAATATGCTGGGCATGTTTTCGCTTCTCCTTGGCCCACTCCTCCAACCGCATGCTGTGCTTGACACTGTATTTGACGACAGCATCTATCATCATGGACGCTTTGGGATATATATTTTCGACGCTTTGGGAAATGAATTTCAGCTGATCCACGGAAACGTTGGAAGAACGTTGGCGGCGCGTACCCGTACCACTAGCTGTACTGCTTACCGTCCGCTCCCATTCCCGCAGTTGAGAGTCATCGTCGCGTTAGGTACTGTTGCATTGTCACGCTCCATTCCGAGAAGCATCCTATGCCTAATGCGCGCTGATCTGATAAGAAACCAGTTACAATTTTTGAAAGATGTTCTTTGCTGATTGTTGGCACCTTAGTTTTTTTAGTTTTTTTTAGTTTTTTTTCGCCGTCGGCCCCTTATCCCCTCCTTATTCGCCACCCCGGTCAGCCGCTGTCGCCATCCCTGTAATCCCCCTTCACAGCCCCTCCCCTTCGTCGTCGAGGCCCCCACTCCTGCGTGCACTGTCGCCCCACTCTTACCCCCGCCAGTCGCCGCCCCTCCCCGCCTCAAGCACCACCTAACTGCGGCCCTGTCAGGGTCTTTCCTTTTCCCCGTCACGGTCCATCCCGTCCCCCATCGCGGCGCCTCTCTTTCCCCAAACTGCCATCCCCCGGCCCCCTCCCCTTAACATGTGCGGTAACCTACGGTATCCCGCGGTACTCCCGCCATATCCCACGATACCCGGCAGTACCCGGCAGTATACCCGTGATACTCCGCGGTATACCGCGACATTGATTCACGCAAATCGTGTACGTAATTGAATTGTTTACATGTACCCATCGTGGTTATTTGTTCTGTGCAGAGTTTTGTTGCTTGCCCGATAGTTGGTGTGTGAGGCACCGTGGCATCATGAATTCCCGAGGGCGCCTGATGCATGTTTCCGACCTATTTTGAAGGACCAAGTGCGGTCTCGCGTTCCCTAGAGTTTGGCATGTCGGTTCAGGCAATTTGCCCAGGGGGTTGGGTTGGGGTACAGGATGTGAATACACAGCGGTGGTCCTAGCCATTCCTTGTAAATGAATCCCCATCACTGATCGGACGTAGATGTGGCCATGCTCCAGGCACGTAGATCTGCAGTGGCTAGGCTACGCTATCTGGCCTTTGCCAAGCCCGAAAAACTCATGCCAGAACATAAAAGAGTACAACGTGAACTTACAACCCAACCCAACCCAGCCCTGGTAGCCATTCGACAAAGCGCAGACAGGTGAATTTGAGGAGGAAGAAATGAGTAATAGGGACGAAGGACTGCAGGGAGTAAGAAGACAAGAAGGAAAGACGAGAGGTGAGGTATTAGAACGGAGGAGGCAGGATGCTGGCATGGGTTCACTGGATATACGGCTGCGCTACGACTATTATTTCATGAAATGCTGCAAGAGTGAGAGGACCATCCTGCACATTCTTCCCTTCACGCTTAGAGAAAGCGTGAAAGAGCGAATGTCCCGAAGGTGCGAAATCGTTTTGTACTTGACGATTCTTATGACATTACTGATCGAGGTGAATCAATGTACGTCCCGGAGAAAACATATATGGTGCAGGTAATAAACGGAAAATGTATCGCGTGTCCTTTATTGGACATGACTTGATCCGCCCTTCAGACAACAGCTACCGGCCTTGTGATCCAGGCCATCGTGAGGATGTCAGGATCACCATTGGTTGTAAAGTTGACAATTTATTCTTCCTTATCATATATAATGGATAAGACTAGCAGAATGAGTAAGCTCATCTGGTTGGACAAAAGTGGGTAACAAAGCAGACCAAATTATGGAACACAGTTTCATAAGCTTATCATTAAGGTTCTCATTTATTATGGATTCTGTCAAGCACGTTACCTGTTATCCTAGCTTCACCTTTGGGATGTGCCAAACAGTACCGTACATATTGTAGAACTTTGTCCCAGCCATGTTCGGAATCTAACATGTTTCTAACTCAGTATTCATCAGATGTTTATTCTGATCTGTAGCATGTATTCCATCAGGCCCTGCAGAAAGCTGTGGCTAAGACTGAAATCGAACCGTACATTTTATCATCGTACTGGTACTCCTCCTTTACTAGAAAAGTGGCCATAACATGACAACTTATATCATCAGGGGTTGGCAAAACATCATTACCTCATAATCATTAAAATACACCAATCTTCTACGATGGCCGCTCTTGTTGCTAAGTCGTCTGTTGCTGCCGCTGTGGCGCGTCCCCAGCGCAGCAGTGTGCGCCCATGCGCCGCGCTGAAGCCAGCTGTTAAGGCTGCACCAGTGTCTGCCCCGGCTCAGGCCAACAAGATGATGGTCTGGACCCCGGTGAACAACAAGTGAGGTGCTGTTCGTTGGCGATTTACAATCTCGCTAACTGAGTCCCTAATCACATCGTATCTTCAAATGAAACATATTTTTACATTTTCAATTCTTACAGGATGTTCGAGACTTTCTCCTACCTGCCGCCCCTGACTGATGAGCAGATTGCTGCTCAAGTGGACTATATTGTCGCCAACGGTGAGATTGACAGCATACCATTCCATTATTAAGATACCCTAATTATACGCTGACAAAAGGAAGAACTTTTGAGAATCTTACTATTGAGAGAGGTGAAGCGCCTGGCCCCTTTGGGGCCACATTGTTCTTCGTCGATAAGCTTCAACTAGTGGACTCATATCTCTAATATTTTTTCTTTTCTCGTATAACCTGTTATTTTAGGCTGGATTCCTTGCCTGGAGTTCTCTGAGGCTGACAAGGCCTATGTGACGAACGAGTCGACCGTCCGCTTCGGCCCAGTCTCCTGCGTAAGTTCGATTACCAGGGTGGGGTTTCGGATGTCGATCATTGTTTTCAGAATCCTGTTTGCCTTCGGTAACAAATTGCCACAAATTCGGGCCCCATCCAGGATTCGAAGCAGTTCTTTTATTGCCTCCAGACTGACAGGACGTGATGTTTCCCCCCTGGCCCGTTCTCCCACGCAGCTGTACTACGACAACCGCTATTGGACCTTGTGGAAGCTGCCCATGTTCGGCTGCCGCGACCCGATGCAGGTGCTGCGCGAGATCGTCGCCTGCACCAAGGCCTTCCCAGACGCCTATGTGCGCCTGGTGGCCTTCGACAACGTGAAGCAGGTTCAGATCATGGGCTTCCTGGTGCAGCGCCCCAAGACCGCCCGGGACTGGCAGCCGGTGTCCAAGCGCTCCGTCTAAGCAATAACATATGGGAGTTTGATTCCTGTCTAGGTCATTTTTGGGCACCTGGCTGGAGCAAATTTTCACAGCATTGCTGCTAGTCGGGTTGATCTACAGATGTACCTGTGACTCGTGGTCTGACTCATCTGACTGCGTGTGCTTCACCAATAAGTGTTCACTAGGGATTTCCATTCATTTCAGACCCTGACTTATGAGTTATTTATGCGGGTTGAGCCTATCCAACGAGAAGAAAATATTTCTGTAAGCCACGCTGATATCTCTGTATATTTTTTCTTTTCTTTGATTACCATTCATGTCGATAACAATTCGCGATAGGATAGTTACAGAAGTTGTCATGAAAGTTACAGAGAAAAGGCGCAGGATCATTTCCGCATACAGAAATGAATTGTATAAATATTACTTGTTTACTTAATTTTCTATTTGCACATATGTTTGCTTCACCGTATACCGTAGGAGCGGTATTTACCGCGTTATTATCGGTTGCGAAGAAGTCGTAATACTTACCTCGTAACAAAATCATGCATATATTAACGTTAAAATCAAAGTATGTGACGTTATTTAAGATTTTCAAAGAGAATCACGTGGACATCATCGAGAGTGTGGACTCACTTGCCGGCGAGACAGCGTGTACATGATGTCCTGGTGCAACACTTACGTGCCGTATAGCGGAGGAAAGTGCAGCAGTAACCTGCCGAAACCTCGAAGGGCGCACTGTATACGGCTCTCCAGTTGGCAAATGCAGAGATTTTTGCTTACCGAACCAAAAAAAGACGTGCCACGTGGCGTGAGGGTTCTTGGGTACGCCGCATGGATTTCGAGCCAATTCCCTCTCCCATCACTTCATATGCATACCGTACTGCCCTTTATCACGGATGCCTCCATGTTGCCGTGCTGCTCTTTCGAGCGCCTTCAGCTGGCTCCGGAGCAAATTAACCGCGTTACGTTCAGATCCATTCTGAAGTAAAGCTTCCAAGGTTGTTCAGGAAACGTTAGGCAAGGATCAGAAAAGGAATTGTGCCTGCAGCAGTCGGAGCTGCGACCCCGCATATGTGCTACCGAGGGGCACCGAAGCCGTTCGGCCACGTTATGCTAGGAGCCCGCGGCCCTGACTTGCGAGATCGCCCACACACACCCCTCTCCAAAAGGTACAACCGCTCATCGGCTTTCAGTTCCTCCCCGCGCCGCCGTTCTTCATAGCCTCGACAGTGCCTCCTTTGGGCTCCCTCCAAGGGCGTGGGCCCTCCATTCGTTTCCCTCCAATGCATTTTGTCTTCGTCTGAAGTCTGCCTAAGCACCACGATCGGATGAAGCAATCCACGCGGCGATTCATCGTCGACACATGTGTCGCTAATCTCATCCCATGCAAAATCATCCCTCCTTACTGACCGGTTAACGTTTGTACATACAGTAGCAAGTCATTATTAGAACCTTGTACGATTGAATGATAACCTCTCAGATTCTCGGTTGCAATTATTGGGTTCCCTTAAAAACATTTAATTGCCACTATCTACATTTTACCTTGTACTGTTTTGAGAATATTAACTTGACAAAAGCAACGTCTATAAATCAGGCACTACAGAAGATTTTGTCCGCGTCAAATGGACCAGTACGACGAGATCGCACAGGCTGAATCACAATTTGTCGAAACGGCCGGTACATCCACCGCGCAATTTTTGATTATCATTCCCTTGAAATGAATTACATTTGACCACATGCGTTTATGCTACTTCCAAGGAAACCATACAAGCCGCTTAGGGCTGTCCTTGAAGCGTGTACATATTAGTATGGGTTGAGAATAAAAAGGTTTCCATTAGATACGATAGTATGATAAGTGATGATATTTAGTCCATCCAGCAGAAGGAAGTAAACATGGAAGCCATCAACTGAATCTCTGCAGGGCCTGTTGTAAATATCATTACATGATTTCGTAATTTGAACAAAATTTAGAGTAACTGATTACGTCTCAGGTAATATCTCAGACCTAGCTTAGTAATTACTACGACTGAATCACGAGTTAAATCCTCAGTAGTGGTATTCTCGAGAAGCGCAAATAAGCTTACACAAGTAGGATTTCCAATTCGGTAAGAGAGTGGGAGTGGTGACTCCAAGCCCTCAAATAAGGTTGCATCAACGATGCAAAATTAATTGTAAGCCCAAGCAGCATGAACAAGGCAGGACATCTACAACCATGTCATGTATGCAATGGACACAAAAGTGCCCATTCCTGACTAAGGCAGATAAAGACCGGCGACATCATCTTTGAAAACTGTGCCGAAACCGGCGACGACAATCAACCTAAAACTGATTGAATGATCTACTCTCGTCCTTTGCACCAGAGACCGACTAATACTTTAAACGGAGCGCTTGGACACCGGCTGCCAGTCCCGGGCGGTCTTGGGGCGCTGCACCAGGAAGCCCATGATCTGAACCTGCTTCACGTTGTCGAAGGCCACCAGGCGCACATAGGCGTCTGGGAAGGCCTTGGTGCAGGCGACGATCTCGCGCAGCACCTGCATCGGGTCGCGGCAGCCGAACATGGGCAGCTTCCACAAGGTCCAATAGCGGTTGTCGTAGTACAGCTGCGTGGGAGAACGGGCCAGGGGGGAAACATCACGTCCTGTCAGTCTGGAGGCAATAAAAGAACTGCTTCGAATCCTGGACGGGGCCCGAATTTGTGGCAATTTGTTACCGAAGGCAAACAGGATTCTGAAAACAATGATCGACATCCGAAACCCCACCCTGGTAATCGAACTTACGCAGGAGACTGGGCCGAAGCGGACGGTCGACTCGTTCGTCACATAGGCCTTGTCAGCCTCAGAGAACTCCAGGCAAGGAATCCAGCCTAAAATAACAGGTTATACGAGAAAAGAAAAAATATTAGAGATATGAGTCCACTAGTTGAAGCTTATCGACGAAGAACAATGTGGCCCCAAAGGGGCCAGGCGCTTCACCTCTCTCAATAGTAAGATTCTCAAAAGTTCTTCCTTTTGTCAGCGTATAATTAGGGTATCTTAATAATGGAATGGTATGCTGTCAATCTCACCGTTGGCGACAATATAGTCCACTTGAGCAGCAATCTGCTCATCAGTCAGGGGCGGCAGGTAGGAGAAAGTCTCGAACATCCTGTAAGAATTGAAAATGTAAAAATATGTTTCATTTGAAGATACGATGTGATTAGGGACTCAATTAGCGAGATTGTAAATCGCCAACGAACAGCACCTCACTTGTTGTTCACCGGGGTCCAGACCATCATCTTGTTGGCCTGAGCCGGGGCAGACACTGGTGCAGCCTTAACAGCTGGCTTCAGCGCGGCGCATGGGCGCACACTGCTGCGCTGGGGACGCGCGACGACGGCGGTCACGGAGGATTTAGCGATCAGAGCTGCCATGTTGTTCAATGACTTTCTCTGTCTACCGACTTGAAAAGTAATCATCCTTCTCGCTGGTGGGCAGAAATGTCAGTCGGGAGCCACAAGCCAGGCGCTCCCTGGAGCTCCTTCATCCTGAACCCTTTGAGTCTATATATGACAGTTTCGACGACTTTATTGCACCATGTCCTTAGGCACTAAAGATCTCTTTCGTCATGTATATTTGCTGCTTGACTGTAGGTGTTAACTTCGTCAACTTAGTGGTAATGGCCCTATGTGCCCAGTGCATAAAGATGTAGCTAGGTTGCGAGCACTGAAGCAGTGTGAAGATGTACTAGGTTTTATCAAGTTCAACGTTGCATGCTTTACGTTCTGGCATGAGCCTTTTGAACTTGACAAAGGCCAGATGGCGTAGCGTAACCACGGCAGGTCCACGTGCCTTTAGCATGGTCACATCTATGCCCGATTATTTATGGCGAGTCACGTACAATTAATGGCTAGGATCACCGCTTTGTTTGCACATCCTATAAACCAACCCCCCGACGAATGTCCTGAGTCCATATGGCAACCCCTAAGGAACGCGGAACTGCACTTGGTCCTTCCAAAATTGTTCGAAAGCATGCATCATCCGCCCCCGTAAATTCATGCTGCCTCATACTCCAACTATCAGGCAAACAACACAAGTCTGCATATAGAACAAAAAGCCACGATGGACACATGTAAACAACTTAAATATGTATACGATTTGCGCGAAACAATAGTATCGCGGGATACGGTGGGGTATCGTGACATACAACAGGGTATTGCGGATACAGCAGAGTACGGCAAGAGTATCGTGAGGTACAGTGGGGTATCGCGGGGAACTGCTGGGGACCCCGCACATGTGACTGGGACGGGGTCCCATGGGACTGGGACTGCGGTTATGGCAGTTACGGGGGAAGAGAGGGGCTGCGAGGAGGAGGGGAGAGACCGTGAAGGGGAAATGGAAAGATCGTGATGGCGGCACAGTAGGGTGGCGCTCAAGGAGGGGGAAGGGGGGCCGATGGCGGAGGAGAACGTCCTCTGCTGAGGTGGGAAGGTGGGGGAATCATGTGAAGAGGTATGAAGTGGGTTGGGTAGGCGAGGGGGCCGTTGTTTGCTGGTGAGGGGGATGGCAGAGGCGCGAAAGAGGGCCGGGACATGCAGTGGAGGAGGAGGGGAGGGGTAGTACCGCAGGGTACTGCGGTGTACCGTGGGGTACCGCACATGTTGTGAGGTTTACACTTTCATATGAATTGTAATGAAGTACATCTGAGGTGGAAGACTGAGGTCTCAGCTGTGTAGGACCTTGTTGATAAGTGGGGCCTTATAGGGGGGTTGTGGGTATGCGAAAGTGCATAGATTGGATTGGCTAGGCAGCCACAGACATACCATCATTATTACTGACTTACCATCAACTGCACCAGCCTGGTGGAAGTTAATAACCCTATGACATTACAGCGTGCATGCATGTCCACCAGAAGTGTGGAGTATCACACCCACATTTGAGCAGCATTTGACATGCTTCATCTTCATTATCACCATCATCACCATCATGCCAGCTACCAATACTTCAATCCACTGCGAAGCCTTTTACATTGTGAAGACATCTGCATAGCCATCCCATAGCCTAGCTTGCCAGCTAGCTAAAGCTAATTTTATGACATGCAACATTTGTACCGACAGTGTCTGCCAGCTCAAGTATGTACGGACACATTCAGCGTCGTTCGCAAGCCTTGTGACTTAAGTTATACAAATGTGCTTCACACATACACACTCTCACATAAAATTATCATCAGTAACCATCTATCATGCATGTGCGCATTACATCTGCCACTAACAATGTGTAAATACCCGCAATTGCCACATGCATGCTACATACACCTGCCTCGCCAACAGCTGTTATGAATGTTGCTGCTCTCAGAACAATCTCACTTACCAGCATCAGCAGGCGTCATACCATACCCCTAAGGATTCTCTCACAGCAGCATCACACTAGGCACATCCACATGCCAAATGGTTAAAAAAACTGCAGTTGCTGCGTTAAACTGTCCTCTGGGTATGATTCCCCTCATCCCTTCTTCTCCTGCTGCCGCTCCTGCTGCTTCTGTTGTGGCTGCAAACTGTCATCCGCTCGCGGCTTTGCCTGATATGCAGGGGGACCCAGAAGCTGCTCCCAAGCACGGGCGACCAGTTGGCCCAGTCTCCAACCATCAGCTTCCCTGGTACCCCTAACAACCTTCAAACCCCTGCTCCCACCATTCTTTGAAGCCTTATTGGCAAGCCCATTCTGCCCAGTGCTGTTGCTGTTTTCCCCGGTGTCACTGGCTTCCGCATCAATAGTGCTTGATGTGGTAATACCAGCAGTGGTCATGGAGGCTCCAGCTTCAACCTCTGATGCTTCAGCACGTTGATTCCCAGAGGATGATGAAGCTCGTCTGACCTTGCCATTGTCATCTGCTGTAACTCTGGCCGCCATTATGTCCTGAATTGCTCCCGGGGTGGACACCTGTTGCTCCCCTGGCATTTGCTGAGACCCTTGGACTTGCCCGGATAACTGTGAGGTGGCTGGTGGTGGCGACGGCAGCATTCTTTGAGGATCTGATGGAGGCTTTCCAGAAATAGCTACTTTGCCCGCCAGCCATGACGATGTCAGAAGCAGTGGACTCCGCAGAAAGGAGCTCACTTTTGAACTCTGGATGAGATAAAAGACAGTCCAGATGTAAAGAGCTTATGTCAGTCATCCTTGGTAATGTTGTATCTCTGTTGTGTCCGCCTAGGCAAAGGCCCGATCGGAAGATGTCCGTACACAGTCCATCCGATCCCGGATACTACCCCCAGACACCCCAGGATACTGCAGCAACGGGTTTCACAGCTCGATGCAAATCCATTTGTAGAACTTTTGCCCCTTCACTGATGACTGCTTACCGGCGGTTCGAGGGTCGATACAGTGCGTTGCAGTGCGCCTTCCCACCAGTCCTGTGAGGGCAATATGGATGTAGGGACAGCATTGCATTGGTGGCACTTACGTACTAGCACTCGTTAAGTAGAAGCTGCCTCTACATACGGAACGGACATGTGGATGTATACCACAAGAATCGTACCCCTGTCACATTTTAGATAAACATTCAGCATGTGTGGGTTTAAGGAACCACAGGTCATCTCCTTCCACAGCAGGTAATCTCCGGTTGCGCCTTTCATAGTTGCCAGCCTCTTAGTCCTTGCCTGGCATATGGCTGGAGCGAAGTCGTCAGGCCAGCCCACCAGGAGGCGGGCATCTCATCTCGAGGTGCGCATTTAACCGGGGATTCTTATTTCACATACATACGCCGAGATGGCCCTCCAATATCCCTCGAAATGAGTCGCCAGGCGATCTAAGGCATCCCCAGACGACCATTTTGCCCCGACCCAGATCCAATCATGCAACTTCACAAAGTCGCAACAGATTAGCAACATAAAATAATTATATTCCAGACAATTAAGTCCTTAAATGACATGTGCCGGGCTTCCTGTGCGGCCTCGCAGCCGAACTTCAACTAAAAGAGCGATGCATGCGATGTGGAATATGGTTTGCATCTGGCTGAGTCCTGAATGTAGCGTCCTAGTGTCACAACATCTGCTGCGTAATTTACCGGTTCAGTCGCCTGTTTGCCTGTTTAAACACCTTTATTCTTGACACCAAGTTACTTCGTTACCTTGGGTCTGATGAGCTCGAGCCCCTTTAACCCCTGCCCTCTTGTCAGCATATACACGCAACAAGTCCAGCACTGACAAATCTGAGGACCTGGATTAGAACACGTATGTACCTGGATCTTCGGGATGACGTCCTGCCCCAGCCGGACACGCAGGTCCTGTCCCACCTGGCCAGCAGAACGGTTTGCCGCCCGGACCTGCTCCATCGGCATGAATAGTCAGTTTGAGAGGGCGCATGCAGACAGGTCATATATACTTGTCCTTTACATGACACGTGAATGGCTCAATAGCGATAGTCATACAATTGCCCCGCCGCCTGTTGACCTTAACCACGTCACCAACCCACCTGATCTGTGAAGCTGTCTAGCAGAACCTTTTCCATAGACGCCATAGCCTGCTGGGGAGGGCTCCTTGTGCCCGTGAGGCCAAAGTCGTCCCCTCCAGCACCACCTGCAGCTGTCATCGTGACGACTGACGATCCCTGAGGCTGCGAGCTGGATGCTGCAGCCGCCTTGCTCGTCACCTGCTGCTGCTGCTGGACTAGCATTGGCAAGAGCACCCCATCCTGGTCCATTGGGATAGGCTCAATGCGGCTGATCCGCACCAGCAGTTCTGCACCCTCCCCTCGTCGAAGTGGCAACCAGCCCTGCCAGCTATCCCCCGGCTGCGGCAACAGGGCCCTCACCGGCAGCTCGACCCAGCCGAGATCCTCATCAGGGGGCACCGGTGCGACATCTTTCACCTCCAGGCGCAGCAAATCCCGGTTCAGTCCCCGACGGAACCGAGGCCGAGGTCGAGGACGTGCTGGGCCCCCACCTGCTGCTGCGGCTGCTCGTGACGAGGTGAGAAGTTCAGGGACGCCTAAAGCACCTGGAATAGGCGGGTACGGAACAAGTGCGCCCGCTGGGTCGGCACTGGACCCAACTTCGATTCCGTTCCTCACACCCTGACCCTCCTCCACTGCTGTGGCATTGACGTCCCGGCCGCCGTTTCGCGAACCGCGAGTACCCCGGGCTGAGGCGGCAGCAGCGTCGCGATTGCCAGCGACGGTCCGCAGCATCTGGGACCCGCCAACCTTCGACTGGCCACTTCCCGCCCCCGCAGCACCACCAGAGGCCGCTGAGTCCCTTCCAGATTTGCCTGTTCGCACACCTGCTGCCGTGTCCACCTGCCGCCTGCGCTCGCTCTCACCCTCACCCACTGGCAATGGGGGCTTGACCTCCTCCTCCTGACCCTCAACATCCTCAGGGTGCTGCATCACGAATATTGCGGAATAATGCCAGGGAGGGGTCTGGCTCTGCCGCACGACTGGGGTCACGTGACGAGCACCGCCGTACACGACATTGCAGTACGCGTCCCGCAGGCCCAGTAGCTGGACATTTCGCCTGGGGCTCAGCGCGCGTGCAGACATCACGACCACCTGCAGCAGCGGATCCATCCCACGCGCCACCTTCTGGAGAGCCTCCACGATGCAGCGAACCGCCGGTGAGTCCGGTGAGTCCGGGACTGCAGCCAGGCGGACTCGAAGCCGGCCACTCTCCACACCTTGGAGCGGAATCCATCGGTCCTGTCCACAGAAAGGCAGGCAGGCAGGATTAGACCGCAAACAACAACTATGTCCATCGGGCAGAGGATTACCTTCCGTGCCGGGGGGTCTGAGGTAACTGAGTGCCAGGCGGTTAGGTGCCCCGTACATCCCCCAACATAATGAAGTCAGCTAGGCAAGCCCCGGTCAGGTGCGCCCACTACCTCCTCGCTTCACCAGCGAATACCGCAACCGGCCTCCCAACTCCCAGTCCTCATCACTGCCCAACAAACACCCCATGCCTTCATTTCCCAACTCCCAGTCCTCATCACTGCCCAACAAACACCCCATGCCTTCATTTCCCAACTCCCAGTCCACATCACTGCCCAACAAACACCCCATGCCTTCATTTATCTCCGCACCTCCGCATTCACCACTTCATTCCCCCGGCCTTTCAGCGCGCTCTGTCCGTCACACACATACACACATACATACGCACCTGCAGGAGCTGGTCGGAAGCCATGTCCAAGTTCAGAGTCGCACTGCCCAGGCGGTCGTCCCGCGATACCCCACTGTCGTACACTGCCAATGAAAGCCGGTTTCGAGCCGGCCTGGTGAGGCTGCGAGGTTGGCATACGGGAATCCAGCAGAGGACTGATTCCAACTAATTTCCCAACTGAGTCAGTCACTAACATCAAAGTCTGACCCAGGTATCCGGGGTATCATCCCGTCATCAAATAATTAGCAGCCCCCCGTCGCCCCCCGCCGGCCCCCACCCAGGAATAACCTCTTTTCAGTTATCATGCATCCTCAGCTTCCTCCCATAATTGCTGCTGCGTATGTCCGCCACCATCCACACGTATGGACTCCGCGATGGCTGCCGCGCCTCGTATAGTGCTACTGCCCCTACCTAGGGGTGGTCGCGGAGACACAAGAACACTCCCCTTCATCGCTCCGCCCACCTCATAAGAACAGTTCCGTACCTCGAGGGGGACCTGTTATCGGCAAGGATGAACGTCTGCTGCCATACAGGCGTATGCGCGTTGTACAACGTACGAGTACGATAGGTACGGCCATTGTATGATATTCGCACGTATGGGTCGCACGTACCGGCCCAGTCGTGTGCCGCCAGCTCGCGGGCCTCCACCACCTGTCCCCAACAGGTCCGGGGCGCCAACCGGGAAGAGGATCATGCGATTGCACAAGTATGCGGGATATGCGGGGTATGCGGGTGGTGGTCGGGTGGTGGTCGGGTGGGGGTTAGGGAAAGGTGCTGAGTGACTGGTCGAGAGGCTCCCCGAAACCATTCTCCCAGCTGCGGCTGTCGTAGCTTAGGGTCCGAACTGCCGTACAGTTGTAGCCTAATGAAGCAAGGCGGAGAGAGACAGAGAACCTGGACCGAGTGCGAATAGAAGCTGCAGTCGTCCGAATGCCGAGTGCTGGCCCACCAGACGCTACTCGGGGACCACGACGGTCTTTACAGCTTATGTGGGGCCGCACGTGCAGACGAGATCAACACCATGTCCGCATCACCGCATCAAGCAACTGTCGGTGCTTACGGCAAGAAACGGATCCCTATGTCCCCATGTCCCCATGTCCCCATGTCCCCATGTTCCGATGTCCCCATGTCCCCATGTCCCTATGTCCCTATGTCCCCATGTCCCCATGTTCCGATGTCCCCATGTCCCCATGTCCCTATGTCCCTATGTCCCCATGTCCCCATGTTCCCATGTCCCCATGTCCCCATGTCCCCATGTCCCCATGTCCCCATGTCCCCATGTCCCCATGTGCCCATGTCCCCATGTCCCCATGTCCCCATGTCCCCATGTCCCCATGTGCCCATGTGCCCATGTGCCCATGTGCCCATGTGCCCATGTGCCCATGTCCCTATGTCCCCATAAACCCACCTGCAGCACGAGGGACCTTGGCCTGGGGCTGTCGTCGGTGCCGCGAGGTCGGGCGGCGTCCTTGTAGACCCATGGGTCGGTGCTAACCAGCAGAGTAATGCTCGGAGCACCCCCTGACGCCAGCGGACCAGTGCTGCTACTGCCGGCATCATGACTGCTACCGCCGGACGTTGACGGTGCACCGCCATGGTGCTGGGAGGGCCTCGACGGATCGCTCTGCGCCGACCCGCCATCACCATCAATATGATCGGAACTGACAGCTCCCGCTGCCGGACCTGGCGGCTGCTTTGCCGTACTCGTCCCATCCCGGTGCGCCGCAGTGGCAGGAGTTAACGGCTTCGCCGCTGAGGTCTGAGACCTTCCCGGGTCCGAGGCCTTCCCGTTTGCACAATTGCTCGGGGCCGCACCCTGAGATACTCCACCATTGGTGTTGCTCCCGGCGGTGGGCCCCGGGGCCGCTGGCGCTGCCTCACTGCGCGCCGGCATTCCGCTTGCCACTGCTCCTGGCTGGGGTGCGGGCGGCGGGAGGCCGAACGCGGGGCTCTCGAGAGGCAGGGTCACCCGCCAGGGGCCGTCAGAGGGTCTGGAGAGGCAGCAGGCAGAGGGGGACCAGGGAGCGGTGCGATGGGAAAGGTCTCCCATTCCACAGTGTGTATTCGTTGCCGTACCAGAGCGGCGGGTGGGTGAGGACAGGTTGCTTGAAT
Source organism: Volvox africanus (assembly GCA_030268105.1). NCBI lineage: Eukaryota > Viridiplantae > Chlorophyta > Chlorophyceae > Chlamydomonadales > Volvocaceae > Volvox > Volvox africanus. The sequence continues at coordinate 129,159 of BSDZ01000013.1, read as the reverse complement.
CACAGCACCTGGCGGAGAGTGACTTGGTCTTCCCCCTCCCCCCCTGGGTGACACAACATGAGGCAGAGCACAAGGCACACGCACAAACGATTGCCACTGAACCAATTTTCGGTTGAGCCCCGACTGATGTCCGACTGCTTCAGCTCCCCGCCAGTGCACACGAACACACCTGATACCCACCACCAGCACCAGCACCACCTCCATCACCACCACCACCAGCACCACCTCGAGCTCACGCCCCGTTCCGATGTTTAATCTCTCACCTCCACCGGACCGCCACAGGCTCCCCTCCCAGACCAGCCGCCCAAAACAGTGTGCTGCCGTCCCTAGCTGCCGCCACATGCAACCTGACAGAGCCCAGGAGACCCGGAGTTGGTAACCCCGTCACCATGGCCGCAGCCACGGACGTGGGCGTGGAGGAGGCGGAGGAGGTCGAGCCGGAGGGGGGGAAGGAGGGGGAGGGGGGGCCTAGGGAGGAAGCAGCTGAAGGGGTGGTAGCCGTGGCAGGGCTGTGGGATGAGGAGGTCACGGAGCCCACCAGACCACTGCGGCCCACGTCCTTCACCTGCGCCCTCGGGGCCAGGCGGGGGGGGGGGGGAGGTGAAATGCCGCCCGGCGGCCCGAGGCCCCGAGGGGGGAAGAGGCGGCAACTCGTTTGGAGTCAGGTGCGCTGCATGCAGGGATGCGACTTTCATTTGCACATGTGGCAATAGGGTACTACTAGTCGGGGAGCGGTTGCTAAGGGTCGCACCAGCAGCTTGTAAATGGTGTCCTTGTGCCCAACGTTGAGCTTCAGCATCTGCAGCACCGGGACGACAATCCCCTCGCTGGCAGCAGCGCTGCCTATGGCGCCAGCTTTGTACGGCACCGGCGTGGTCTCCCGCTGTAGCTTGCTGTCCGTGTTAATCGCGACTACCTGATGATCGGGGTTGGATTGGGGGGGTGAGTTGAGTTGAGTTGAGTTGGGGTGAGTTGGGGTGAGTTGGGGTGAGGCAGTCCGTCAGTTGGTTAGCAAACAAACGCGGCTGCCGTCAGCAACGTTGGACTCTCCAGAGTCAGTGTCGGCACGTGATGTCTGTTTCGCCGTACCCGTTTAGCCACAGTGACACAGGGTCTTCTGTTACCAGGGAAGTCGCGGCACATCAGCCACCCCCTCCGTATGCGAGCACTGACCCCCCCTTCAGCACCGCCCTGGCCTCACGGGAAACCCCCCGGACCTCAACTGACGAAAATTACGTCCGCCCGAAATCGCACCCCGGGACTGGCCCCCGCTCTGGAAGAGGGCTGAGATCAGTCCCGCGGCGCCCATCCGCACCTGCAGCATCCGCTGTCTCGGGCCCCGCCCCGGGCCCTCCGCCGCAGCGGACCCCGCCACCGCCGACAGCCCGGGCACCAAGCTGGCTATCGCCCCCGCCCCCTCCACAACCGCCTCACTGGCAGCAACGGCAGCGTTAGAGGCCGCTGCCACAACCGCCGCCGTCGCGCCACCGCCGCCGCTGCTATTTGCACTTCCCCCCGCAGCTGCAGCTGAGGGAGATGTTGGCGGACCGGACGCGAGGGACTCCAGGAACGCCGCCACCTTGGCCTCATCGGACTGCCGCTGCTGGGGCGACTGCGGCGGGTGGGGCACCGGCGACGATGTCTGCGAGGAGCTTGCAGATGGCGCCGACGACACCTGCGCCCCCGCAGGGGCAGCTGCCGGCGTTGACCCGCCCCCCCTAATCCCCTGGACGGACTCGACGTAGATGTGAACGGTGGTGTCGATGGGCTGCGGGGAAGCATGGCAGTCCACAGCGGCAGTCCAATCCGTCAGTGCATCCGTCAGACGGCGTCGCTATGCCTCCCCCTTCCAGACCCGCATTGCTGTCCCCGCTGTCCCCTTCCCCTGGCCTCCCGCCCCCGCACCTGCCCCACCAGCGGGGCCGGGTCCAGGCTGATGGCCGCCCGGACCGGCTCCACCAGGCAGTCCTGGAGGATGGCCGCCAGCAGGGAGCGCACGAGAGAGGTCGGGGGGATGTCTCGGGCACCCAGGAACGGACCCTGCGCGGGATGAGGAAATCCGGGGGACACAATGTGAGTGATTACCGCGTGGCAATAACCGCCAACATGCGACCTTCCTCAACCCACCACCATCCCCATCACCATCACTACCATCATCCACCCACCTCTTTTCTCAAGCCCACACGTCACGTGCCCGCCGCCCAGCCCCGCGCTCCTGTCACCCTACCTCCAGGGTCATTTTGGGATCGATAGTCGGGGGCTCCCGAAACGAAAAGAGGATGATGCGCTTGTCGGGGATAGGCAGAAGTCGCATACGTCCTGGTGGGTGGGAGCGGGGCAAAGGGCATCTAGGACTGCGCGGCGGCCGGTAGTGGTTGCGGGTAGTGGTTGCGGGTAGTGGTTGCGGGTAGTGGATGCGGGTAGTGGATGCGGGTAGTGGATGCGGGTAGTGGATGCGGGTAGTGGGGGGAAAGTGAAATGCTCCTGACGAACGGACATTCAAACGTCCGACATCGTGGGCTCCCTCGCTGTCTCCGGTTGCCTCCGCCAACTCCCCCCCCCAACCCCCCTCCTGTTCCGACCTGCGCTCCCAATCCCTCCTGTGACTGCCTCCGTTCGCCTTACCAGCTCCACATCCCCCACCCCTACTTGCAAATGGAACCGCCCAACAGCGCCGTTGCTTCACACACCGACATACACATGACATGACATGACACCATACACACGGCCTCACCCCGCATGTTGATTCCCGCCATTGTGGCCGTGAAGCGACCCAGAGGCCCGCTCCCCGAAACCACCACTCGCATAGACGAGCTGTCAAATGCCATGTCGCAGTTGATGGCAGTCACTCGCCCACTCGCCGGGTCAGCCAGGACCTGACCGCGAGGGACAGCGGAACCTTGACAAGCCACGTATGTGGAAGTGAGATGTGGGGGCTCCAGCACCTAGGTCTATCCCCAGGTGCATGCGCCAGATGAGTTAATACCCAAACAGACATCAGCGGTGGAACACGGAACCGCACATACCCCGCGAGGAACACACTTAGGGTTGCCGCCTCCCTCCCTCCGTCCCTCCCCGTTTCCAAGTGCCCGTTCCCTAGCACCCTGGATGCCCTCCCCCGACCCCACCGTCCCGCACCTGGAAGTTGTTCAGCTGCGGCGCCTCCGTCCCCAGGCTCATCTCCTCCAGCTGCAGCTCCAACCCCGCCGGCGCCGCCCGCCGCACCTTGTCCGCCCAGTGGTCCAGGTTGTCCCTCAGCACCAGGGGTTGCACGAAGGGCTGCCACAGCTCCCCCATCAGCCGACCCATCCACACGGCGCTCTCAGGGGGGCTCACGGGCACTCGGGCCGCCATCTCCGCCCGCACCCGCGCCTCAGCACGCGCCACGGTCTCTGCCTCTCGAGCCGCCGCCTGCGCGGCCGTTAGCGCCCGGGTCCCCGGCAGCACCACGAGAGCCACCACAGCCGCGGCCAGCGGCGTCCACACCAGGCTCCCTGTGATTGCGCCCGGCACATGACCAGAGCCGTAAGCATTTGAGCATTTGAGCGTTTGCGCGTTTGCGTGTTTGCGTGTTTGCGTGCGAACATCAGCATCGCAATCAGCGCATGTGCATGAGCAAGCGTGAAGGTGGAGAACTTAGGGCGTGGTGACATGTACCATAGCCGTAGTTCTGATGGCCAGTGGAGTGCAGCAGGATGGTGGTGTAAGCTCTGTCTCCCCGTGTATCCGAACCCTCCGTATCGATATATACATATATGTACTCCGTACCTATCCCCACATGTCAGTAGAAATATGCGACCAGTTGTACGATGCCGTACACTACCCTGTCTCCAGATGAAGACCATCAATGAGCCAATGATAAACCACTGACCCGAAATGACGACACACACACAGATAAATTACGAACAATATAGTCCTTCAGTAGCGGCCGTCGTCCCTCGGCCTCCCCCCTTACTGTCCGTCCGTTGCATCATGCGCTCCCCGCACCCGTCAGCAGGAGCTCCAGAGACACAGCGCCCCCAAGCGCGAGCAGTTTCCCTGCCCGGCCGCGCAGCACTTCGTCCGCAGAGCCCTCGGGCAGCTCGTCGGACACATCCCCCGCCGCCTCGTCGTATGAGCCGCGGTAGCTGCCTGTCACTGAAGCCCAGCTACCGCTCCATTGCTTTGGGCCACCTCCCCGTGACGCACCCGAACTGGACCCCGCGTGGCCTACCACCGACCGCTCCGCCCTGCGCCTAGAGCCACATGCACAATGCGCTGATTGAAAAGAAGAAGATGACCTCGGGCTAAGGTGGGTGGAAGACCGCGATGGAAGACCGCTTGGACTTTGTGGCTGCTGATGAATGGCGAAATGCAGGCACGGAGCGCCCCGCCGACATCTTTTAGCAGGATTGAGGATGGACAGCCTCAGTAACGGTAATCTGACGCTCGGACTAGCTGCTTGGCTAGATCCTGCAACTTGCACCATTATGGGCGCCCGACGGTGCAGTCACCTCCCTAAAGCGATGCCATATTTTGAAACCAAGCAAAACGATTTTCATCCAATGTCAACGAGCTCATCTGTACGTGATTCTGAAGGTTATCCTTTATGTATCGGTCCCGAGATGGTTCTTGCGCAACACTGCAAATATGATGCAATAACCTACTTAAATGCGATTTTCATTCATAATATCATCCGCTGTTGAAAGGAAGACAATAATTCTGTATGTTGGCCTCTTATTGTAAAACGGCGTTTAAGCTTCTCGTAGCTGTACAACGTTGGCAGCACGATCAGGATAGATGACCGCAAACAACTTTTAAGGATTCCCTTACTCGAAACTACTACAGGAAATGTGAGTTGTCATAAACGATGAAGGTCCCGGTAAACGCGCATCGCCCGATATCTTCAAGGGAAAGTCGTGTAGCCGTTTGCTCGCGTCCAAACCGGCTGTCACCGTGTCATCGGTCCCGAGGGATCGACCATAAGCAATAAAGATAGCCGGCATGGATTTAAGCTGGGCGGGACGTGGTCTCGGTGCTTGGCCAAATGGGCCAGGCACTGATAAGCATTAGTCGCCAGCAGGTAGGATATGTAACCCAGCTTTCCCCGTGTGAGCGATTCGAGTTCTCATAACAGGCCGTCATCAACGGGCACGACACGCGGTGACCTTTCTACCTTAAGCTGGGGGTTTGGTGAAGCTTGCGTGCTGTTGTGACATAGTTGGCGGTTACGCTGAGGGCAGGCCTTGCTCAGGAAACGCTGGACTGGAATAATAGGACGGAAACCATTTAGCTCAGTACGGTGGATTTGCGCAAATAAACCAGGGATAGACCTAAGTCTAAATCAATGCACATGCGGCAACCCTGACTCTGTTGCGTAGAGCTCGGGCTCCCAGGGGCGGTGCTGACAGGTCTCGATCAGTGAAGACGGTGGCTTTGGTAAGAGCTCTAGCATGGCAGGTTAAGTATATGTGTATCCCGGCAGGGAATCCAAGGTTTTGGCGTTAATGTGAGATGTGACGTCTAAGAAGGAGGTTTTCGAATTTAATTACGACATCGGTTAGCGACTGACAACGACACAGACTCGGTACGTTTTTGTATTTCGAACGGTCGGCGTACGAACATTTATCAAAGTTCTGTACTGTATACATTCTTTCTCCATAATAAGGTTCAAGTAGCGGTGTAATAAAACTAAGGATTTCGTTATATCGCCTGTACGCTGTAACGGTATAAAACGGCATGCGCGGGCTATACAATTAACATAGCTAGGTTTGAGCTGATCTGCTCGGGACTCCTCGCTTTTTCCAACTTCAGTCGTCACATTTTATATTCAGTAGGCGAAGTGATAATTTGTTGCCTAGTTTGTGGGTGCGTTGTAACGAGCAGCTGATTCCCCAATACGTCCGCAACAGTGCGGAAGTGCACAACAGCTTTCATCATGAGTGCCGCGAAAATGAATGCTTTGACAAATCTAAAAACGCGGAGGCAGCAAGCTGCGGCGCTCGGAGCTACCGAGACAGACGCTCCTCCAGGCTCAGGGACTGAGGTTGGGCCGAATTCGGCAGGGGCAACGGGTTCGGACACACAAGCTTCAGGTGAGATGCCGAGGATAGTCACGCCGGCCTCTTCATTGTGCTTCTCAATATGCGTGGCACAAAGGTAACCGACGGGTACCATTTCCAAAACCTTCTTTCCGCTCATGCATCTTGTTCACATGTCATCTCCTCTCTGGATACCTCTGCAGGCTCTTTAAGGATCGATCCCAATTCCCTGCCAACTGGAGCAGCCGGGGCAGCTCCAGCGGCTGCGTCCCAGCCGTCCCCAGCTCCCTCTGCCCAGGCAGCAGCAGCAGCCCTGCCCACCCGGGCGGTAGAGGCGTTCGCCTGGGTGTGCGGCACCTGCCAGCGGGAGTGTGTGCCTGTGCGGAGCGAGTCGCGGTGTCTGTGCGGCCACCGGCTGAGGGAACACGACCCAGCCAGCTCTAAAATCCCGTCCAGGTGCAGTGCAGGGACTGGGGCCAGAACAGGGGCGGGCCAGCCGTCTGAGGCGGCCAACAGCCGGTGCTTGAATAAGAAGCTCAGGTCCTCCTACGCGCCTTAGCTTTCAGCCTGAATGCCGTCCTTCGTCATGCGGGACAGGTCTGCACTCTACCTCTTTGCGGTCACTGTTGCCTAGTCTCACGCATCTCAAGGTGCTGCCTCCGTTCATGGTCAGATCTACAGAGTCGATTTGTTGTATGACATGGCCTACAGGTGCAAGGCAGCGAAGTGCAGCTGCCGGGGCTTCTTCTTCATTGTGGCGGAGGGGGCATGGGTGCTGAGGTGCAGGTGAACGGGACAAAGTGGGGCAAGGTGGGGCGGTGGCCCTTGTGCGGGCTGGCATGGATACGCAGAACGACCCTTATTTAAGGGTCCATGCGGTCATGCCGGGGTCCACTTTCCTCCAGGGCTCCATGCCATCTCTTTAGTCATCAGATGGCCCATTCTCCGGTCTTTCCCTCAACCCGTATCCAGACCCCTGACCTTCCACCGCACAGCATCCAAGCCGCCGTTCGCTCCCATACGTTAAACACATATGGCCATCTTGTCCCCCTCCCTCACGTGTTTGCCCTCTTGCCCAGATGTAAGCACAAGCATGTGGAACATGACGCGGCCACTCGCGCCTGTGCGAAAGGGGGATGCAGCTGTCGGGGCTTCGACAGCCCATGGGTGTGCAACTGCGACCACCCATGGTCGGACCACCGGCAGCTGGTGCAGGTCAAGGAGGTGAGGGGGGGTTGTCTTGAGACTTTGGGGGAAAGCGGTAAGAGACCGGAATCAGTTACAGAGGCACGTTACGCCTTGCTTGGGAGAGGGGAATAGGACGACGAGGCCAGCGCGTTATTAAGCCGTCAGGTTACCTTCCCAACCCCGCCTCGTCGACTTACAATAGTATGCAGATACGCAACGAGTTTTTCTGTGCGCCAACCTCCCCTCCGACATTCTCCCCCCCCTTCGCCGCCCCAACCCACCCCTTCCCAGGTTGTCAGTGTGCGTGACATGATGGGGACAATGACCCTGGCAGAAATAGGCGGCGGGGGACCAGCACGAGAGGTCAACGACTACACCGCATTGAAGCGGGGCGACTTCGGGCTGGAGTAGCAGCTACGGCACTAGCTGAGGGTAGCAACCACCTTGGGCCTCGTCCTAACTACCAAGGGGCTGACGTGATACCTCCAGGATATAGCGAATGCTTATGGCACTAGCCGATGCCCCCACTAGCTTATGAAGTGTTGGGATTGGGGGCCAGCGTTTTGGAAATCTTGTAATTCGGAGACTCCTTTCAACTGATACCGGATTAGGCACTTGTAAACGACTGCGATGCACCACTGCGCCGCAGAATAAACCACATCCATCCAAATCTCGGCAGTGTGTCCGCCTCCTCTTAAGACCGCCCCCAATGAACACCTGACCCCCGAGGATGCAAATGGCCTCATCACGATCCATGTGGCACCGATGAGAAGAGTCATGTCGACATTGCCATTTAACGCCGATGTGCATGCGAATGTGAATAATGCATGTGTCCTGCGCGACCAACAAATTTATAACCAATTCTGCAGGGCCCTAATGGCTGGTAGCCCTAGCGGCCAGCGGCAGGTCCAGTGGTAGGCCTTGTTAACAAGACAGGTGTAGTCTTAGACAAGCCGGAAGCCAACTTTGCGAAACAAGACGAGGTTAGGGGCACCCGACCTATCAACAATACGTGCTATCCAACCCCGCCTCCTGTGCCGCATCATATCAGCACGTCAGCGCACTACCGGCCACGTGTTCAACCAGCCACGACAGTTTTGCCGCTTATGTGGCGGCAGCCGCATCCAGCCCTACCTACGCCCAGCTAAATATCCTGCTATTAGTAAACGCGCTTTGGCAAAGGGTGACAACCGAGCTCTTCTCCCCCTCCCCTTCCAGCTGGCCCATCCTGGTGCGAGGCGAACTGCCCAGACATCCACCCCCACTCCATTAGCGCACCTCTCCCTTCTCCTCCCACGGAATCCACTCCTACTTAGCAGCACCTCGACCTGTGGTCCCTCTCCGTTCCGACCGAGTAGAGGGACTCATCATCTTTCGAAAAGGATACGCCCAAAGCTCATACTGAGCGAGGTCGTTGTACAACCACCGCAGCTCATCTCAGCACAGCCCCGCCTTCTGCAGGTTGGCTACGATGCGGTCGTTGATGGCCTTGTCCAGGTCAGGCAACTGGAAGGGCTGTCCGGTAATCCGCTCATACAAGTACACGTAGCGCTTGCTCAGCTCACACACCAGTTCAGCCGGCGCCTCTGGCAGAACGGCGTCCTTGTACGGGTCGCATCTAGGAGGAGGCATACACGTAGTCGGGGGGAAAGGGTACATGGGGTGTAAGGTATTCGACATGCACGGTGCCCAAAGCTGCGTTTCGGGATTTTCGCGATCGGATAAACATTGGGCGATGAAGTGGCGGCCGGGGAAGTGCGGGGTGAAATGGCGTGTTTGTTTAGCATTCCAGGCAACCTCTCGTTACGGCCAAGCATGATGTCACCTCTGACGGAACCAAAGACGCAGGAACTCCTTGTCGATATTCTCCGGCTCCAGCCCGGCAGCGTGACGGGCTGCATATGTGTCCGCCAGCCAGTAGCGGGACGAGTCGGGTGTGTGCACCTCATCAATAATGCGGATATTGCCCTCTGCGTCCTGCGGCGGCAGCGGGGGAAGACGAATAAACGAGACATGATACCACATGGGGCGGTGGGGGGGGGTGTTGGTCGAGTATGCAAAGAGAGACGCCCAAAGGGGTGTACGAGCAGGACGACGAAGAACGGAAGGGCCGGACCTGGATGCAGCTTCGGCCCGTTGTGCAATGGAGACTGAAAGTGGACGACATGCTATGCTGTGCTCGATAATGTCACAGTACAAAGTCATCGAGTGGGAAGCGGTTCATCACGAACAGCGGTCCCCACAATCAACCACTTCGCCTCCCACCTTGCCGAACTCGTACTTCGTATCCACCAGCAGCAGTCCCCTCTTGGCCGCCTCCGCCTGACCGAAAGCGAAGATCTTCAGAGCCGCGGCGCTGACCTGGAGTGCGTGAGATTGGGTAAGGGGACGGAGGGGAACCAGGGGGGATACACTTGACAGAGACATCGAAACGCAGGAGGGTCGGCGACGAGTAAACACCCAGGGTTGGGGTTGGGGTTGGGGTTGGGGTGATTAACGCTTCGTGAATGAGAGACTGGTTGCCGAAGGAGGGGAGAGGGTCGTCGCTCGTCAGCGTTTTCCTGACCTTCACCGTTACGCCGCATAAGGGCTTCATATCCGAATGCGCCTCCCCCTCACCGACCTCCCATCGAGGGCCCCCGCCAGATCAACCTGCTCACCGTGTCCCAATCCTCTTGAGTCATCAGCCCCTCCTCAACTATCTCTTTGGGGCTGATCGGAACATCGTGGTCCTCGGCCTTGGTGGTGGGTGTGATCACATTGGCCGCCAGCCGGTCGTTCTTCCGCATTCCATCCGGGAAGCTATTGCCGCAGTACTGGCGGGCGCCCGCCTTGTAGTGGGTCCAAAGACTTGTGTCTGTGGAGCCTGCCAAAAGGGAGCGGAGGCGGGCGAAGGAGCGGCGCGTGAGCGAGCAATATGGAACTGAATAATACAAATACTTATATGGTTAGTAATATTACTACTGCTACTACTACTACTACTACTACTACTACTACTACTAGTGCCAATACTACTACTACTACTACTACTACTACTACTACTACTACTACTACTACTAAAGATAAAAAATAAGAATAGTAAATATTGAAGTGACCCCCTACCTCTGGAGCATCCCGACACCTCCGCTGTTCGCAGCTGATATCGGAGCCGCAGACAATTACCCAAGCCCCCGCGGGTTCACCGCCCTGAACCCCGGCCCCACCCGTCATGAAACCTCGACACACGAACTCCACGGGGAAGACCTTGCACTTCTGCATGACTGCAACGTTGGGGTCGGGCAGCGACAGCAGGGCGGAGGGAATGATGTGCGCCGTCTGCTGGAACCACCAGGCCGCCGTCTGGTTGAGAACCTGAAGGATGGGACCAGGGAGGGGGAGCGCCCACGGACTGCCTCAGTGGGAGCTTCCAACCTTTCATCAGCCCACCGCCCCCGTACCCCCTCATCATCGCATACTACCTGTATACCACACCAGGACAAGGTGGCTGAAGCCAGGAGGAGGGGATGCAGAACCCCGCGCAAGCGCTCTCCGTGCTAGCAGGGTCCCACCTCCACCTCCACCGAGGGTGCCCCGCATCCTCCGGGTCCAATTCTTTCCGCACGCTTTGGAGCAACAGCGCTGTGCCGCTCCGCCTCCACCGGGCCCCGTATGGCTCGGCCCCACCCACCACCTCACCTGGCCCTTGAACGGCACTGAGGCCAGCAATCGGTCAAATGCCGACTGACGGTCCGTCGTTACGATAACCACCCGCTCGCCCAGGTCGTATGTGTCTCGGACCTTACCCTGCGGAGGAGGGGGAGGACAGCGAGAACTTCGAGCCCAAGTCGCCCATGATCTGATTCTCCATCCGACACCCAAACGGGACGCGGGGATTACTCGGGCGCAACTAGGAGCAGCAGAAGCCGCAGGAGGGGTGGAGGCGGCTGTAACAGCCCTCCACATCTCATTTCCAGAAGGCCGTTGCTTCTCACTTGGATCCCTCATGCACGCACGAGGGCAAAAGCAACCCTCAAATCAATCCGCAGTGTAAAGCTGCAATAAAAAGTTCAGTGCCATATGCCCAAATAATATATTTCTTTCACCTGTCGACGGTTCGGCAGCGGCAAGTTCGTTGCTGTCAGGCAGTTGTGCCGCGCCTGCATGACATGGGTTGGGAGAGTAGCAACCAGAGGATTGTCATCATCGTGTGCATGACGGGTAGATGCGTAAGCAATTTTTGACATAAGACGATAGAGGCGGCAGCAGCAACAGCACAATATTTACCGCGGAAATGGCCTCCACGACCTCTGGCCGCACGCCGCTAATCGACTCCACAGCCCTACTCAGCAAGGCAGCAGATGGATGATCGGATGGCATGAGTCAGCCCAAGTTGATGGACACATTTACCCTCCACACAATAGGTGAACAAGAAGAAGGTCGATCAAGGGCGACGATAGGACTGCATGCATACTTTATCCAAGAACGATAGAAAGCGACCGACTCCCGTCGGCAAGCGCCGGATGGCGACAAGAGTGTTCTGCGACGTTCAATTGTATTCAAAGTTTTGAATTTCTGTGTCGCGATGGACTCACGGCGAAGAGGCAGCCTGCGCACGCACGACCAGCACACGGCGGCCCATTGTAGTTCCGACACGCGCTTGCACGGAACACGCGGGCTGCTTCATCAACGACTGCATGCTGACGAAAAGACGTCACTTGATGTAACAGCTTGAGTGCTTAAAGCTCGACCTGGTTCTTCACGAGAGAAACGTGCTGCGGCGCGTGCTTGGTATGTTGTCTTTACCTCAGTCCTGAAAGTCAAATTACAGATATGCAATCTTATCATACAGTAACAACAGATCGGTTCGTGTACTAAGATAGGAGCATGCTTGCGGTGTGCACGTGTGGGTCCAACCTCACGGCAATGCGTTATCGTACATTGAGTCAGCTGTACCATTTGGTTTCGGGTTGTAATTCAGTATCGCTAAAATTTGTACTTTCAATTCAATTTTGCACAAACGCTTATGTAAAACTTTGAAATTTCATGTAGATTTCACTGTTCTGCGGCTTCTGCACAAGCTGAGCCGCCTGTTGATGGATTTTAACATGATGTAAACCACTAATATAACTATATTATTTTATACATTTTAGGGGGCGAAGCAATCTGCCTCAAGACAAGTATGTTTCTTCCTTCCTTTGTTTGGTTGGAAAGGCTACAAGACTATTCGCAGAGGTAAACGCAATGGAATACAAAAGGTAAGCAAAGGTTTCGTTAAGGACTCAGGACTTTCGTGCGTGATTCTACCTACCCTCGATTTCTGAATGTGCAAAAGTTTGAAACTGTTTTGTGCGTAAATGGGCCCACTATAGGTTTCTGGACGGTATAGCTGCTTTGGAGGGCATAATTTTGCCGGCAACACCACCTCCTTCAGGGAAAGAAGGCCTGCAGTCAGGGTCCGCTGAACCATCGGACTCTTCCAACCACAGCTCGGACCAGAAGCCTTCATCCAGCGTAAATTACAGCAGCGCTTGTTTACATAACGAAGGCGGAACCATCACAATGTTGAACCAATTGGCGGTTGGCGCATCGCATCTATCTGGCGTGCCCCAAGGGTCAGGTCCTGCTCTGGCGTTCTTCCTGCAACTTCCCACATCATGTCATCAAACTCTAAATGCGACTGTTATTCCTCAGCAACCGCATAAGCGACACACAAGCCAAGTCAGGCCTCAGCTGCCGTCGTCCGCTGCCACAGAGTTGACCGGCGCGCCTGCGTGGCCAGGGGACCGCCACGTCCTAAAGTTATCCACAGAAACGTCACCGAATCTCCCAAACACCCTGGTTACTGGGCATTCAAACGCATATTGGGATCCAAATGGACTGCGAAAAGCCGTCCTGCTTCTCACCTTCAACACACCCGCAGCAACGCATGCCGCGCTAGCCCGACTCCATGCGGTTGCTCTGGCCTCCCAGGGCCGTGCGGCCCTGGTGGCCTTGCATCCGGTGCCGCTGGTTGCCGGGGTCCTCGCCAACGCAGTCACAACGGGGGATCACGTCGGCAGCGAGCAGGCAGCCGCTGTACTGTTGGCGCTGCTCGCCAACGCACAGCTGCCGCTACCAGAGGATGTCGCCGGGGCCCTTGTCATCCCCGCTGCCATTCAGCTCTTGGGGGGCCGCGCTGCAGCCGACGTTGCGGCAGCAGCAGCCGTTTCGGCCGCCGCCATGGCAGCAGACGCAGGCGGCACCCTCAGCAGTACCGCCCTCCATGTGCGCCTGCAAACCTGTACCACGGCGGCAGCGGCGCCATCGCTGCCACCAAAAATGCCATACTCGGTGTCCGCGACGATAGCGCCTGCGGCGCCAATCAGCGGTCGACTCGCAGCTGCCCAATTGCTCCTCCACCTCGCCACGTCCCCGCCCTCGCTAGCCGCTGACTCAGCATCAACAACAGTGGTTAAGGCCCACTCCTCAGGACAGCCCCGCCCCGCCCCAATCTCCAATCAGTCCCACGGACCGGGCGCTGGTGCGGTCTGCGATCAACTGGTTGCTGCAGGTGTGTTGGAGGCCTGTTGTGAGGCGCTGAGGGCGTCCGTGGGCCTTATTGATGCGGCGGGCGCAACCGAGCTGCAGTGCTGCACGTTGCAATTGATGGCGGCACTGACGGAGGATGCTACGGGCTGGCCATGGCAATGGCCCGTGGTTCGCGCGGCAACTGTTGACGGTTGCGCGCAGCATGCAGTGGCACTGATGCAGCTGCTGGATGGGATAAGCAGCAGCGGCGGCGGTAGTGGCGATGATCGTAATGGTGGTGGCATTTTTGATGGCGGTGCGAAGGTGGAGGCGCAGGCGCACGCTGCAGCTCGGAGTGTGGTGGTGCACTTGTCACGGGGACCATTGCTGGTGCGTGAGGCGCTGGTGCGGGCGGGGGCACTGTTGCCAGTCGTGGAGGCAGTTATGATGTGGCCACCGCCCTTGCCGCCGCCGCCTCCTCAACATCAGCGTGCGGCCCCTAGGGCGGGGCCAGCTGCGGGACAGGGTCAGAGGCGGCACGTGTCCATATGCCTGGGCATCCTTCTGAACCTCTCATCAATACCGCGAGTGCGCGTGGCGCTGGCGTCCGAGGCGCTGGGGCCGTTCCTCAGCCATTTGCTGGGGCTGCTTGAGCAGCAGCCGTGGGAGGCGGGGTCAGGGGTTGGGGCCGGGCAGGGCGAGATGGCATCCACGGCGTCCCACGGGTCGGTAGACGTGCGCAACGTGCTACTTGAAATGCTGCTGAACCTGGCCCTGGACCCTCAGTGCCACGAGGGGCTGGCGGCGCAGAAAGTGGAGGCCATTCTGGTGCGCTGCATTTCTGCGAGCCAGCAGCTGAGGCTGGACTGGCCCGGGCCCAACAGCATGCTGCTAGGGACCACAGCGGAGGATCAGCCCTCGCGCCACTTATTGCCGCCATCGTCATCGCCATCACAGCAGCAGCAGCAGTCCTATCAGCAGTCCTGGCGGGCAGCTGCAGCGCTGCGGCTCATGGCAGCACTGGCGGCAGATCCGCGGTTTTCTGTCCCGCGTCCGACCATGCAGGTGGGACTGGCGTCCGTGGGGGCACTAGAGGTGGTGGCGCATGAGGTGCGATTCGCAGTGGCAGCGCTACCCGATCCCGGCGCCGCCACAGCGTATGACCTGGCGGTGACGGCTCTGTGCGCGCTGATGACCGGCAACGGAGAGCTGCAGCGGCGGGTGGCGGGTATGCCGGAGCTGCTGATGGCGCTATCGGCGGCGTTACCGCATCCGGTGGTGGCGCGCAGCGAGGCGCTGCTGCAGATCACCCTGGCGGCTTGGCGGCTCATCACGTCACCGCTGGCGGCGCCCGGGGCAGATCCGGCAACCGCGCGGAGCCTGCTTTCGGGTTTGGGGCTCGATCCTGATGCGCTGATGCGGCCGCCAGGTGCTCTCGGCGGCAGCGGAAATGCGGTGCCCCCCGCAGCGGCTCCACCTCTCTTGTTGCACAGCAGAAGCCGGGCCATGTACGAGCTGACGATGCGGCCGTCGACCCGGCTGCACCGAAGGTCCATCCTGCTCACAGCGGCGGAGATGCGGAACCGCCTGAGCAGCAGCAACGGCGAGAGCTCACATGGAGGTCCCCGGGCGTCCCGGGATCAGCGGCGTACGGGTGAGCATGAACGGGTCGGTGAGCTAGCGGAGGTTTCGGAGTGGCATCGAGGAGCTGCCCAGGGCATCATCGCTGATCACAGGCTGGCTGCGGGCGCTCCGAGATCGCACACGATATCCTCAAGAAAGGGCGGGATGGAAGGGACATACGGGGTGGGAGCGGGAGAGGGGGCACCTGGTGCCGCCAATGCCCCGGTGCCGCTGTGGACGGGCCCCCTCCTGCCGGGCACGCCGCTGCCGCCACCGGGTATGCCCCCGCCGGATGTGGAACCGATCCGGCTGCCCAGCTGCGTTCTGACGGTTTTGGAGAGCAGGCCATCAAGCGCCACGGGGAAATCTGGGGTTGGCGCTGTTGCTGGCGGGCCCACCAAGTCCATGTCACAAACAAGATCATGTCGTACACCGAGCCGTACTTCCGCCGAGCCTTCTCAAGTGGTCAAGCCAGCGGAACCTCCGCATCGCGCGGTCTTCGTTTCCGCGGAAAGCGATGAGGACGACGGAGGCAGCAGTGCGTCTCCCCCCACCGCCATCGAGGTACTTGGAGCAGGTGTAGCCAAGGGATCGGGGTCCCACCGGCTGGCGGCGACACCGCCGGTAGCGGCAGCTGTCCAGACGACGTCGCCGCCATCTGCGGATCTCACGCAATTGCCCCCTCTTCCTGGAGCCTTACTTTCTGTAGCCCCTGAGGAGATGGAGGCGGACATCAATGGTAGACGGGAAGGGGTTGGCAGTAGCAGCAGCAGCAGCAGTCGACAAAGGCGTAGCAGTGAAGGCAGCGGCAGCGGGGCGGGGATCTTTGCGCGAGCCGCGTTGGAGGCGGATCAGGCCGTCCGTACATCGGATAGGGTCAATGGAGATACGGAAGAGGTGCCACCCCGGCCCCCCAAGAGCTCTGTCGCATGCCCCTGGTCCGCCAGCTCCGGCCGTGGGAGAGAGTCCCGCAGCGCTGCTGCCGATTCCGCCGCCGCTGTCTCTTTTGGGTCGTTGGCAGCAGCGGGACAGGTACCCAAGGCGCTGGTCGTGAACCCGGCGCTGGAGATGTCGCCGCCGCTGCTGTGTTTGATCACGAATCTTCAGGCACTGCTGGCCCGGCCGGCTTGTCGCGCGGTGGCGGCGCTGGTGTTGGTGCAGCTCGCGAGGTTGGAGGTGGTTCGGAGCAGTGCAGTGCTGGCTGCGGGGTGGGGGGCCCTCATGGAGGCTGTCACGTCCAGTCTCACGGGGATGACGGAGCGGAGCGCCCTCGAGTAAGGCGCTCGTGTGCAGATGTCGATCGATGAACATTAATGTTTTGCTATTGAGGAAATTGTAGATGTTGTTTGATCAGTCGCAGAGAACAAGCTGCCATGTTGACGTCCCCTGTTCCTTCCCAAACCGCTGTCTGTGTCCCTCAGGCCGGATGACCAGCTCGACACCTTCGCGGGGCACTCAACTGCCGTTGCCGCCTCCTCGTCGTCGTCCGTCAGTGTGCCCACTGACCCAGGGGACCAGCTGGCGCTCCTGGAGGTCATGGACGTTGCAGCTGGGTCCCCAGGGGAGGGCCGAGCCGCTCTGACCTCCCGCTCCGTCTTGTGTGTGTTGTGCGACCTGGCCTGCGGTCAAGGCAACCTGGCGGCGAGCCTGGTGCTGCGGGGGGATTTGGTTCCTCGCTCAGGTCTGGTCTTCCCGCCCCAGTCCCAAGTGCGACCCTTCCGTCACCACCCCAACCACCCCAACCACCCTAACCACCCTAACCACCACCATCAGTGTGTGGTCTCCTCCAAATCCTCACGACATCAGCTCGGGGGTGACTCCGACAGCCTGCGAGATCTGCAGCTGCAGCAGCCCTACCTGACACGTGGCCGCACCCTGGCCATGGAGATCCTGGGTGAGCTCATAGCGCTGCCTCCGGTGGCCGCGCACTTGCAGGTGGGAAGGCGGCGAGGGTAATGCGCGCGGGCGGGGACTAACGGACGGGAGGGAAGACGAGTGTCCCCCGTGTGGGCGCTGGGGTTCATGGAGGGAGGGGGTGTGAACAGCGATGGTCAAATCTCCCTTCAGGGGGCCCTTCATTCCACAAAGTGCGGTTCCTTCATCCTTGTGTTTTACATCAAAAGGGCTCAATACCTGCCTCCGCGCACACGCGGTTGTGATTTCTCTTACAGAAAGGTCGTACAGGTGCCATGCTGGCCGAGCAGCAGGTGTCGGCTTTGGCCGCAGCACCAGAGGCGGCCATGTCCTCCCACGCCCGGGCCCTCAGCGTCCCCCCACCGCTGGTGGCAGAGGAGCAGCAGCGGCTGCGCAACGCGGCTGCCCGCCTGCTGCTGCGGCTGGCAGAGAACGTGAGCTGTGCCAGGGAGTTCCTTTCTCGGCCCGGCGTGGTTTCGGAGCTCCTGGACCACTTGTCAGAACTTTGGTGGGTGTGGTACCTTCCCAAGGAAGTCCCGCTGCATCCTTTCCCCCTGTCCCTTCCTGTTCGCTGACGATACGCCCTCTCCCTCGACACACATACATACACACACACTGCTGGCACCTCCAGGGACACATACGGCCCCGCTCTGGTTCCTGCCGCTGCCTCGGCCCGGCTCCCCCGCACCGGTCTCTCATCCGGCTTCACTCTCAGCTCCCGAGGGCCCATCACTGCCGCCGCAGCCGCCGCAGCAGCAATCGAAGCCAACGGCGGTATCAGCGACTCCACCTCAGATAACAATCTTAACATCAGCCTGGCCCTGTCAAACCGGCGCAACTCCGCCCTCCACACCGGCAGTCGGATGCATCTTCTCTCCAGCAGCGGTGGCGGCGGCGGCGCATCACGGACCCCCCCATCCGCGTCCAACCTGGCCCTTGGGAGTGGGACGTCAGGGATAGGGGTGGGGGGTATCATCACTGCATCTCCATCCGGCCGCTTCGCCGCCCTCCTTCCATCCACCTCCCCGGCTGCACCAGACGGCTCTGGCGGCGGCAGCGGCGGCGGCAGGTGTTGTTCCGCAACCGGGTTACCCGGGACTGCTTCAGAGCTGGGAGCGCAGTCTTCCGGCTTGGCGCCCTCCTGTCATCAGCTGCAGCTGCTTCAGCAGCTTCCTCGGCCGCAGAGCCCCGCGTTGGGTGCCACCCGCGGCGGCGGCGGTACGTCTTCCCTGACAGGGCTGATGCCGCGCGGGGTGACCACCCGGATGTCGCTGCACGCGGCGGTGTGTACGGAGGCGGCGCAGTGGACGTCACCGGCGCAGCACGCGATGAAGGTGGGATCCGAAATGACGATGATGAGGGTGGGTTGGTAGTGGTAGTGGTTGATATAACGGTTTCCGGAAGCATCAGTGGCTCTCAACTCGGCCCTGGTGTTTCTGTAATGTCAATGTCAGGTGGTTCCCACGACCTTCCCACCTCCGCCTCTCCCTCTCCCTCCCCTTACTTGGAGCCCAATCTGTTTCGGCTCCTCCGCTCCCCTCAGGCCCTCGAATTGTCTGCAGAGCGGCAGCAGCCACCCGCAACGGCTTCGTCGGGTCAGTACTTCCGTACCGCCCCCGCGCACACCGGTAGCACTGTCCGACCGTCGCCACTGTCTGTGGGCTCGCAGCCCTGCCGTACGGAGAGCGGACGAGGCCGCGGTGGCTACGAGGGCAGCGACAGCGGGATGAGCGACGAAGACCCCTTCACAGTGCTGAGAGATGTTGCGCCGCCACCACTGCCGACGGAGCCGCCTCCATTGCCGCCGCCACCGCTGGGACACGACCAGCAGCAGCGGCAGCCGCAGCAGCTGTTGCCGCCGCCTCCTCTACTGCGAAGTGGCACTCCCAGTAGACATCGCAGCGGTCGGATGGCTGAAGTGGCGTTTGTTCCCGACGGGGACGGCAGTGGCGCTGTGTGTCCGGGGGCCGAAAGGGACCGAGAACCTGATGACGGTGACGGTGGCGGCGGCGGCGGCGGCGGCGGGGGGATGGATGACCCTGAAGGCAGGGGCCTGATGCAAAACACCGTGGTAAGCAGGGCGTACAGCAATGTACGTCACGAATCCAGCTCAGCCCTTTGGTGCTGATGCATGCCGCGATGTTTCGGAACTGTAACGGTTTTGTCGGCTGGGATGGACTGGGGTGGGGTCGGCTAGCACGGGTCCCGGTCTAATCGTCGCTATTGTTCGTGTCCCCCCGTCTTTTTCTGTCTCCGGTGCTCTTCGTTCCATTTGCCGGGTCTTGTCCCTCGTAACTTCCTCCTGGTAGTTGGCTGGTACGGGTCACAATCCAGATCTTCCCGTACTTGCCCAACGGTCACATGGTTGCAGCTCCGCCGAGGTACTCGCGCGCTGGCCCCGCCGGTGGCTCCAGGGGCGGGGCTCCCTCCGGGGGTGGCGGCAGCTCCGTGCACCGCAGCGGCCGAATCCGCCGCTCGTTGCGCCGCAGAGCTGTTGCGGCTGCTTCGACTTTTGGCGGAAGGGGACGTGGACGCGGCGCGGGTGAGCTCTCCGATTGCTTCAGTCCGTCCATCCAAGAGCTGTTAGTTGTAGGACTCCTGGGTGCTGTAAGACAAGACGTTTAAGTATCCTGTCATGATTACGAGGGCACCCGGACCTCAAATCCACATACACCCAGCTTGTCTCCCCCACTGCCGTCCCCCCCTGCTGCCCAGGCCATGGCGACCCTGCCCGCCGTGGAGCTCTTCGTCGACCTGCTCGCCGCCTCCAACGGCCCCCTAGTGCTGGCCGCCATGCAGCTGATGGAGCAACTGGCGGGGAGGCAGGACGCCCACGAGACCTTTTGGGACTGCGACGCGGTTGCGCAGCTGGTGGCGCACCTGCAACTCAGGTCAGCGGCAGCGGTGGAGGCGGCGGCGGAGGCAGCCACCGCCACAATCGCCGTAGCGGACCATGCGCTGCGTTACGGCAACGGTGAAGCCGTACCTTCCCCCGGCTTTGGTGTGACATCGGCGGCCGAGTCAAGTGCGGCTGCTGCGGCCGCCGCGATGGCCAGCGACCTGCAGCTTGGGGCTGCTCGTGTTCTGGAGCGGCTGTGCGGTGACCCCGACCTCCACGGACGGTTGGCGGCGACAGAGCTCCCCGCGGCGCTGGTGTCGGTGGTAAAGCGCAGCGCGGACCAGCGAACCACTTCGCAGTCTCAGGTGCCTACCCTAGTGGTGAAGGGCGCCACTTTGGGCGCCGGTGACTTCGTTAGCTGATGACCGACCATCTACAACGGCAACATTCTTTCATTTCTCGCACCCACTCCTGAACGGAGTATGCCCCTTCCCCACCACGCAGGTAATGGGCGTCTTTACTGCTACATCAACACCGTACTTCGCCAGCACCGCCCAAGGCCCGGCTGCTTCTCGGCCCGCGGACAGTCGCTCTGGGGCCCTGCTGGCTTGCGTCCTCAGCGCTCTGTCCTCTCTTCTTGAATGCGCGGATGTACGGCGACAGGTGATAGTTGCGGTCGTTTGCGCTTTCTTGGGAAAGGGCTTTGTTTAGTCTCGGAGTCTGGGGACCGCACAGCACTGCAGTACCGCCACTAGCCGATCACCTCGTTTCCTTACTCGGACGCTGATCTCTGCGAGGGGTTGTGGGTTGTGAGCGGACAGGACGCTCAGGGGAAAGGCATCTTTACGGGCCGGCTCGACCCCCTTCCAAAGCAGTCCAATCCGATACCGTCCAGCGCTATCTCGCGGGCCACTCCGCACCTCCTCTCACACTCTTTGCTCCTCTGGGCCCCTTCAGGCTCGCGAACGGCGCTTACCGCTGCACCTGGGCATCCTGGCGGGCAGTGGCGGTGAGGGCTCCGACCCGCGAGTTCCTCGGCTGGCAGCGAAGTGCGGGGAGCGGCTGCGCGAAGAGCCCTCCCGCCTAAGGACATTTTGGTCCGCAAGCGGCGCGCCGGGCCCCTCCTCGTCCACTACTGCCGTTGCTGCTGTACCCAACAGCCCGAGCGCCAGTGGGATATGCGGCAGCGGCGGCGGCGGGCGGCTGCCACTCGTGAGCCTCTCGGGTCGACCGCACCGTGACTGATTCGGACGGCAAATCATTCATCTGTTAGGCTCGCCCTCCACGATGCACGTGGAGCTTTTTACCCCGATCGGTGCCGCCCGGCCGTACAAGATATATTATGTTATGTTTTGAAGGTAAAACAGCAGAGTTTGCTGCGGAAGCAATTTCCCAGTGAAGAGAGCGGAATCAGCGGCTGTGCTTACGAGCTACATGATTCAACGGAATCATTCCGTTCGCCGTCTTCTAGGTTTTTGGCTCCGGCGCTTCCAAGCGCTTCAACGAAGCAGGACCGTACGACTGGGTGAGTACGGCCTTCAGGAGCCTGCGTGAGAGTGGAGGGGCCGGGAGGGAGTAACATTGGCGGGAGGATTTGATGGCAACCAGCCTAGGTGCAACCGAACATAAAACCGGTGATTGACGCATGATGTTTAAAACATAACGCAGCAGCACGTGGGGGACTTTTACAGCTCAGAGAAGTGTAACACACGGGACGTATTTCGTCCCTCCGTCTATTCCGATGTGGCGCACACCCCAGCGCTCCAGCGCCTACCTGAGATGAGTGCTAGGACCCTTCGCCACTCGCGGCCCACCTACTCCCCTCTCACCTCCCGAAACATGGACCCCAGCGCGGCTCGATCCTCCTGCTGGATTGGGTTTGGGATTGCGTTATGGCACCGTAGAGCCTCTTCCGGAGCCGGGGGGGACTGAGGTGGGTCGGACCACCAATGCGATCGATGATGCATGCGGCTTCAATCGTCATCTAGGGACGAATTGCTGACTGCTGGATTGCAAAAGCGATATCGAGAAGCCGCGGCATCCCCATCCTTAGGGGGCTAGCTCCTCCCCACCCATTAGGAGTAGCAGTAGGAGGGGGAGTAGGGCGACTCATGTTACAGAACGACCTGTGAGCAACGTTGGCGATCACGTAGCGTGGCGGACAAGAAGTGTTGACCGCGACCTGAGGGGGATCAGACTCGGCCCTGGGCGTCCCGCCACGGCGATGACTTGCAGGATATGGAAATGCATCAAGTGACTGGACGCGACAGATACACCCCCCGGGGAATTCGCCAGTTGCGTGTCTCCATCTAATGGCGGACGTTGGGGACACGCAGGGGCCTGTCCGAGTGCTGAACATGAAGACTAGGGTCGCAGTGACCGAACCACCCACCCCGGGGGAACTTTCCGCCGCCCGGATGGAAAGGTTTTCTTTCCCGCAAATCCACGATTGCGTGTATGTGGAATACCGGGAAGTAAGATTTTGGAAAATTCCCCGAAGTTTGAGGTGCTATGATTTAATGCTCTTGCCGACCAGCATGTTATTACGGTTTTTCCACGCTCCTGGTGATTGGAGTATGCTTAGCAAGCAGCTGCTAATGCCACCCACCATCACGTCCCCTAGGCGGTGTTCTATATAGGCAATCATTCATTATTCTTCTCCCGTCTGCGGCCCCTTTTTAGCCACCACCACCACTGTGGATGGAGACACCAACTCGGCTAACAAGGGAATATTACCTTCCTCTCTGAATAAAACTAAGTGGACTCTGAAAGGCCCCCTGACACACAAAAAAACGGGATTACGGCTGCAGTTTCGATGTCTCACCCCAAGACCGGACGTTACCGTCCCTTGAACTGCAGGCCATTATGTGTCCGGTGGGGCGCTGCCTCGTAAGTGGATAGTTACTGACGCGGGTTGGGCGTAAGGTCGGATGGAAATAAATTTGGCCCGCGAGTCGCAAATGGTGCATTGAGTGAGTGGCGTGTTCGTGTACAGGCACAAGCACTTGAACTTCTGAGCGGTGCCGCGCAGAGATGGTGGTAGTAAAGGGTAACCAATCCGGATGGGCAGTCCTGGAGCCGTGCGCTTTTACCGCACGGGCGTGGCAAGTTACAGTTACAGTTTTACGCGTTTGTGATGTGTTACGATGGCAATCTTTCTCCCTCGTCTTTGGCGCTGTGATGACTGATGAGGAAAGGGATGTGCCCTCTAATAGGCTGCGGAGTGACGCGGGTCTGCGAAACCCAGGGGGCTGCAACGGCCTTGCATCCCGCCCGTGTGGCCCCCAGGTACTGGTGCAGATGCGCTTCTTTGGCGCTTAAATAGCCTCGCCAAACCTGATGGAGGCGTAGTAGTAGTAACAACAGCAACAATGGCGGCAGTGCCCCCGCAGTCGCTGGCCCCGCTCCCACCGCTGGAACGCCGCGCTGCAAACCCAAATGGTGTCCTGGGAATGCCATCAGCACCTGATACTGAAGATACGGTAGATATGGCAGCGGTGGCGGCGCCGAGGGCCTTCGGCGGTGTGGAAGAGACCGGTGCCGCCGCTGCTGCAGCGCGGTTGCCTGGGAACCGAAAAGCCCTGGGTGCTAGAACGGCTGGGCCAGCAGCGGTTTTGGCTGCACCACCAGCAGCGGTGACTTCGGTGCCAACGAGGGCGCCGCTAGCACTAGGGATTGAAGGCGCCGAAGCCGTATCTGAAGTTGTCTTACTGGGTTCACTGGCCCTGTCATCATTCTCCTTGCCATGGGACATTGAGCCGCCGGCACAGCTTTTCTCAAATCGCTGCATCTCTGCAGCGTTGTTTGCCTCCTTTTCCTCATTCGCCACTTTCTCCTTCAGCACCTCCGCTGCCGTCTCCGCCAGACCCTGTCCTAACTCACCACCGTCACTGGGAACCGGCTTACGCTCATCACCATCAACAATCACCAGCACGGCGATATCAGCAGCGGCGGTAGCTTCCGCCACCACCGCCACAGCTGATGCCGCCACAATCACCTCCGTCGTCTCCTCAGATGCTTTTTCAATGGTGGCTGCTGCCATTGGGGCACACGACGTACCGGTCATCGTTGAGGCCATCCCTGTTGCGAACGTTCTCTTTAACGCCGGCGCCTCGACCTCATCCTCCTTTGCGTTCTCAGCGGCGACTCGCTTACCAATCACCGCTGCAGGGCTGGTACTGACTCTGACGCCATGGGTGCTGCTGTTGTCGGCAGTGTGTGTGGCTGTTTTGGCATCAGCGGCAGCGCTGCTACCGAGGCCTCACAAAGCGCTACCAAGTTGTAGCTGTGGCACATTGGCCGGGCGCTGCTGGTGGTAGTGGAGATGGGGGCGGAGTGGATGAACCTGCGGGGACCCGGCTGTTGCGGCAGCTGTAGCGGCCGCGAAGCCCTTGGAGAGGATCTTCCGTAGCATCGCAGGTGGCTGATGGGAGGGCGTGGGGTCAACCTGGGGGTTACGTGGCGTAATAGGAGAGTGAGATACCTAAAGTGTGTGTATGTTTTCTCGAGTGTTTGGCTCGTCTGCGGCTATCTGCATGCCTTCTGACGTTGGGCCAGGCCCGACTTGTCAGTAAGGGGTCATCATCCCTGCCGTCGTTAATTTGATATGTGATCACCGGTCAGCCGAACGTGAATGCAATAGATTTCGCACGTGCCAGTTGTACAGGTGTGCGTTGGCAGGTGCTTTACCTAGATCAATCGAATGTTAGTATGAAACGCTTCAGGGTGACATCTTCCTGAAGATGGTCGACCAATGAAAGGGACATGTGCCTGGCCGAAGGTTGGTATCCAGATGGGGGCCCTCGAAGTTGCTATGGATTTGCTGTTTCTTGATAGTTTTTTGGCAGGCCACTAGCTAGTCCTCTAGCCACAGGACAAGGCATAGATGGTATTACGTAGACACACTAATGTTATACGATGATACAAAGTCCAGATTAATTGCTGTCCTGGCATAGCGTATTGCACCATATAACAGACAAATTACCTGGGCTTGATTTTGGAAGGAGGTCCAGTCATGCATGCGTAGTATGGTTACCATAAGCTCAATAGCGTAGGGTTAAAAAAGGGACACAATGATCCAATGCCAAATTTTGGCCTGAAATGGACGATCACGTTTTTGGGACCCACCGTACAGACCACATTCAAACCCCACCCAAATCCAGCATGAACCCACTATACTAAAATTGACCATCTCGAATGCTCTGACACTTTGGCACTATCACCTAACATCAGAACACAATATCCACATTGGATGTGGTCATGGCTCATCATGGTGGCCTTCACTGAGTGCTGGGTTACCCCATATACATGTACAAACCCAAAAATCGCTGCTGCCAAGACGTCCATGACCTAAAAAGTCACTTGTTCAATTGCAAGCAAGCCATTTGGGTTGTAGGGTTGTAGGGTAGGGTGCAGGGTAGGGACCCTGCATCTGGCATATTACACAAGTATCCATCAGCTGGCATCCTGTATGGCTACATGGTCACCCCTGGCTGGGTCTAGCCCTCTTCAAGGAGCCCATCTGCATCCAATATTTGATTACTTTAGTTATTTCTTCAGGATTGGCAGTCTAAGGGCCGTGTCTCAGTTGTCATCGGTCTTCTGGATGGTGGTAGCAATAGTGTTATGCTGTTTATGAAACATATGCTCTGTGAGCCCACACAATCAGAATATATATTGCGAGGCAGCACAGATAGACGGCGTACAGCATATACCCAAAAGTTGTGCTATTTGGGTTTGTGGCATGAGACCGATGGATGTCCATCATATGCGTGCCATAAGTGATAAAGATTCACGCTTTCAGATTCGGGAACAAACAAAATCAATGCATTGCATGAGAATAAAATACAATACAGTCCCATATGTTCGAAACTCAAACCTGGATCTCTTGAGCATCGACATAATGACACTCTACCAAGCAAGGCCACAGCCAACATATTGCATTACAGAATGGGCCATTCAACAATATCCATACTTTCTGCAAACCTTTCTTCAGTGTGTTGTGTGTCTTTGCGTGTTTTATAGGGGGTATGTAAAAGAGCTCAGCTTCTATCCTTGGTCTCCTTTGCTTTTGGGCATGACGAAAAGATTCTTTTAGCAGTCTATAGATCTCATTCACACCCCGCATCTTGAGGCCATTCCCTAAGGATCCGGTCTTGCGACCACAAAGTCGCCAGATCAAATCTGGGTCGGGGCAAATTGTCGTAGGGGGTTTGCAGCTTGTATAGCCCGATTCTACGTAGTAGGGTCCGAGTCCGACCCCAGCGGGTGAGAAGGTTAAATGCATGGCCTGTGAAGTGCGCAACTGAGGCCCATAACTGGGCTGATGGTACGGGGTGGTTTGACACCCACCTAAGTGCTACTAGATCCGAAGGGGCCAGTGCCCATGGATGGGGGCCGTAGAGAGCAAGGAAACTCTGCGTAACCAAAAAACAGGTGATCTCTAGCGATGAAGACGCTGAGGTACGCGTGCCCACTCGGTCAAAAATCCCGGAGATCCCCATAATACACGCCAGCCTGCAAGGGCGGAGAAACCATATTAATATAATAATGAATGTCATTCATCATACATGATCTCCTTAGGTAGATCCATACGAGCTCATAGATCCTCCTGCCTGCTGAGCTACCTAATAACGTGGTGTACTGAATGGAAACATTTTAAATGTTGGGACGTTATTCGTCCATATCCATAAATGAATGCTCCTCATGCCATGGCATGGTGTAGTAGGTGTGGTGTGCATGTTGTGTGATTAGAGTAGATTTAATGTGGAGTGTAATATGATTGGACTGGAAGGTCATGTGATCCCTGGCCGGGCCAGCCAGAGGTCGGTTAATCGACTGGGACGCGGACGAGTGTGGGGCGGAAGCCGGGGTATAGGAGGAGAAGTGAAAGATGTCATTTTGCACGGGGCGGGGCCGAGCCCAGCCAAGTTGGGCCAGGGCCGGGGCTGGGGAGGGGGAGAGGCGAGAGCTCCAAAACCAAGCTCCGAAACCACCCCCTCCCACACCGAACAAACTAACTTCCAACGTCTGTCATGTGTGTGTCTCTCCGGAGGTAGCCCGGGGGCCGGCCAGGCCCCCAAAAATGATTTTTCTCACTCTTTTATGTAAAACCCTATGTTTGGCTCTGTTCACAAGAGTGTTTATAAGTGAGAACCATATGCTGAACTATACACGTCTCTGCTGATCTGAACTGACTCCTATATGTCTTGTCCTCCTAAAACAATGCGTGCTGTTGTGTGGTCCTTAACAAGTAGGATATGTACACTACTTGTATATACTGCAAATACTACCAATAATTTACCAAAACTACACGAGACTCTAGACACGAGAATCTCCTGTGGTGGGACGGATCGTCACAACTGTTGTATGCGGGTTCGATTGCCGTTTACATCGAAGTAAACCGTAATCCATTTGAGCATTATGAAGCACGACATAATTATATTAGCATGATATATTTGAGTATATCTAGCTAATCAGACATGTCGCATTATCATCTACGACATCGCGCTGTCGGTCAACATGTTTGACTCGAGGCTGATAATTAATGCGCGATCTATACGTTGGTATAATATTCCGCGTAATAATGCTTTGAATAATATTACCTCATCTGTGTCATAAACTATACGCGTATGCAAGAATGCGACGATCGCGATGGTTGGGTCGGCAACCGAATATCGATATTCAGACCTTCGCATATTGCATGCGTTGCATCCATTAATATCACGGATTACACGATATTTAGAATAGTGCTATGAAGTTACTCACACTTGAGATCGGAACACTATAACAACAAATTCGTGCGTTAGGCTCGCGTTAGGCTGCGTTAGGGCGCGTATGTGTGCGTAAGGCTGCGTTTTGTGCGTTAGAGGTTGCGTTAGCCTAACGCGAGCCTAACGCAAAGAAATAGAAAACTTGACAGAACGTCTGTTATAGTGCGTCGTTTTCAAGTTCGTTTAAATGAAAACAATATTTATAATGATTATAAAAGTTCCCTGTAATTTTTATTACGTTTCGTGGTGCTCGAAAATCGGGGGCTTGCGTATGTTCTAACGCGAGCCTAACGCAAACCTAACGCACGCGATCGCAAACCTAACGCACGCGTTAACTTTATGCAAACAGCTTGCGTATATCTTGCGTACAGTGGGTTACCATACGCACGTAACGCACTGTAACGCAGTTTACGCAAAGTTTCTGTAGATAGCGCATAATAAAGTTCGGAGCACGGGTTCGCCGGATTTATTTAGTTTGCTTACTTGCTCTTATTGCGCAGTAGCATTGGAGACTTTGTGCATAAAATATCTTCAAAGTTAATTTCAATTTAGGATAGCGCTATGAATACTAGTCGTTGTACAAGAGATTGCTCTGGTGAACGCTTGTTAACATCGCTAAATCGCTACCATTATATGGATTTAGAACCTGTACATGTGGCTTACTTTGTAACATAAAACTCTTAAGTGCCACACATGGCTGTTCATGGCTACCTCTCTAATTATGGAAGACTTTCTAATTATTGAGCAGCAAGCTGCCGGAGTTAGCAAGTGTGGGTAAGGATCGCGGAAATTTGGCAACAGCAAACCTTACACAGTAGCCAGGCAACAATGTTGCCAGATGGAGACCCAAACAAAGTCACCAAGAGCCACAGTTACACATCGAGCAGGCCTGCAAAATTATATAGCCTTGTCCGGCAAGCACCATAGCAGCTTTGCGTAGGTGTGAAAATTGACCATGATAACGACCTTGTGTGAGACGTACTCTATGACCCCAATGCTTCCCAAATCCAGACATATTGCAAAGCAGAATAATTCAATTGCTGCACGGGAATAAATGGTTCAACGGATTCACGCCACAATTTTCAGCACGGTTATTATTTTGTCATCGCATTTAAAACGCCATGCACATTCCTAACCAAAATTGTTTCATGGCTCCGGAAACTCCATTCGTGCCATTCCTCTAGACGGTGCTGTACTGAGGGCTGCCCAGAACCCTGGCCTTCCATCCCATCCCGCTGGCCCTGGCTCCCAGGTACCGGTGCAACAAAACCATACTCTCCAATGTGCTATCCATGTCCATCACGAACTTAAGAAGTCTGCAAGTTCTCCTATTGTGCCTGTATGCGTGTTGAGGGCTGACAACCCTCCTAGTATTGTGAATCTGTGTCGCTACTTCGTCAACCAGTTCGGCACTTTTCCGAAGGCGGCCATGCATTTCCTTGTGCAAGAGCCTATAGTTCTCCTTTAAACCGTTGAGCGGTATTGCCCTATCACAACGCCCAACACTGTGATGAGAACGAAAACAGAAGAACCCATGAGGATCCACACTAAATATTCTGTTACATATAGATCAGCCAAAACAGGGGCATATGTTGTGAAACTCGCATCACATCAGTTGTGAAAAGGTACAGTTCAGCACAATGCTGGACAAGCAAGCTGCCACTATGCCTTAAGCCACAAAGACACAACAAATTCCGGGCGAGTAATAGATGTTACAAACAGCTAATAAAGCATTTCAGCTTCAGAAAACATATAAGCGACTTGGCGATATGGTCATACATAAGACCCTTCGCATTCACGATCCAGACGCAATTCTGTCCTGAAAAAGCGTCTAACTAAAAACCTAAGTAATACAGGATAAGATGGGAAGAAGTCTGACAAAATATTACAACAGCATACAGAGTAGCGTAAAAGGCAACAGCAATACTGAAAGTGATGCCACAGAAAAAGCCTAATAAAAGGAGTGGTATGAGCATGTAACAATAACAGTAACATAGCAGGATGAGACTGTTTTTCTTGAAGAACTGAAATCTGACATGGGCAATGACTCTATTGTATGGAGTGGTACAGGCAGTTTTTGTTGTATCCTTCCTTCTTCGATCATGCACTGAATCTGCACGTCTGGATGTTAGCTAAGTGCGCACCGTGCTTAAGAACAGCAAGGCAATTCAATGCGAGTAAAGTGACAGCGGAAGACTCAATAGCAAGGAAAGATTCAACTTACAATAGTCTTCGATTACAAATTGGTAGTCGGCCGTCAGACCCCGTGGGCAATCTTCATCATCCGGCTGAAGATGCTATGCTAGAATAGCTCAGGCCAAATATACATGCATAAAACGTATGTATACGAATTAGATTATATTAAGTACTCGGGTACTTAGTCCAAAGTAGCGCGAGCCAACTTGGGTCTCTAGGCGGTCGTCCTCGCACCTATCACGTCGTGATACTGATGTGCAGTACAGGTCTCACTGGATTTCGATCTCAAGTGTGAGTACTTTCGTAGCACTGTTCTGAATATCGCGTAAACCGTGATATTAATGAATGCAACGCATGCAATATGCGAAGGTCCGAATATCGATATTCGGTTGCCGACCCAACCATCGCGATCATCGCATTCTTGCATACGCATATGGTTTATGACACAGATGAGGTAATAATATTCAAAGCATTATTATGCAGAATATTATACCAACGGATAGATCGCGCATTAATTATCAGCATAGAGTCAAACATGTTGACCAAAAGCGCGATGTCGTAGATGATAATGCAGCATGCCTGATTAGCTAGATATACTCGAATATATCCTGCTAATATGATTATGTCATGCTTCATAATGCTCGAATGTATTGCAGTCTACTTCGGTGCAAACGGTGATCGAACCCGCGTACAACAACTATCCCCCCTCCCGCATGCAGCGTCCTCGCTGCATCGAACAGCATCGACTGCAGAGATCATTGGGTCTGCGTGGCACAAATGCGGATTTCCTCCAATAAAGAGTTTATATCCGTTGAAACGTTACGTGCTGGCTCCCATGAGTTCTGCTCACTTGAATACCCAGTCCACTTGACTTGGTACCCGTGCATTGTCCGCTTATGCCGACGTTGGCCCACACGGCAAGTACAACAAGCTAACACCCGCTCCACGTTGTAAACCTTCTGTTTACCAGCGATCCAGGTCTCCGGGACTGGTTAAACCGCTGCAGGGGTGTTAGCAAGCTCAGGGGCAGGTTCCGTACCACAGTAAGGCATACGAGGGATACATGGAACGTGGGGTGAAGCATACCCATAGCAGGCAAATCAGTCGCCTGGCACTGCACTTCGTCCATCGTAGTGGGCTCAACCTGTACATGCATCGTGCAACAGGTTGTGCTTCAGGTACTGTTGTGTCAGCCTACAAAGGCCCAATCGAAAGATGACCGTCGGCGGTCCAATCTTTGACACGACCCGTAGATACCTCGGAATACTACAGGGACATCATGAAAGATTGTGTGTATGTGTAGGATAGGGGGGTACATCACCCGTGGCCACTAACCTGGCAGTCCCTACCTTCCCCGGTGTTTCGGGGCACCCTCATCCAGTCTCCCATGCCGACTTCTCCGAAATCAGTGGTTTTCCCAGGTTCAGCACCCACCACCAGCATCCAGCGGAATCTGCCGAATCAACTAAGGCGTCAACTCCACAAATGAAAGATGTTTGCATGTCCTTGCAGCAAGGCTTCGATCTCAGGATTTACAGAAGTCTGTGCGGTGGTGGCATTGCAAATGCAACCAAGGCCTAACAAGCAGTCCATGGGCACCCTGTCGTGGCATACGAACAGCTCCCTCACGCATGACTGGCTTGGGTTTAGTTTGCGCGCCCATTGCAGTCGCAGCAAAGATAACCATAGGCACCGCCTCAGCTCTGCCCCCCTCCCGTGTGACATCTGGTACCCTTCGACAGAGTCCCCTTTGCATAAGGGTGGCAGACTGCAATGTCGAAGCACGCATGGTACTACAGTAATGTCAAAGACCCCAATACGTACGGTGCAGTGTCAGCAAGATTTTCAGCACGTACGGACGGGTCACAACACGCAGAGGACCTAGCAACAGGTTAAGGGTAATCCTGCCCAGCAACGGGACATTTACTCCCATACATGAGAGTAACCTGTACCCAATTCGACGACTGTGGGGGCATCCCACTGCATTCACCTCTGCATAATAGGTGAAGTCATCTATGGCACGGCAAGTGCCTTCAGTGTACGGCCAGCAAGACCGACCTGAATAGCTGGGAGACAATTCAACGACTGTGGGGGCATCCCACGGCATTCACCTCTGCATAATAGGTGAAGTCGTCTATGGCACGGCAAGTGCCTTCAGCGTACGGCCAGCAAGACCGACCTGAAAAAGGCAAAATCCGACGACTGTGGGGGCATCCCACGGCATTCACCTCTGCATAATAGGTGAAGTCGTCTATGGCACGGCAAGTGCCTTCAGTGTACGGCCAGCAAGACCGACCTGAATAACTGGGACACAATCACATGTTGGAACCGACTTTGCAGACAACAGCGGAACTCCCAGGGCGGGCTGAAAGCTAGCAAAGCCCTCAGCAGGAGGTTCCTACCAAACGTCAGTAGAATAGGACAGTCCGGGCAACGGAACTGGCATTCCCTCCATATCCACACCATCAAACAGCATGGTGCCCGGTGCGAACCAGGAGACACGCTGCACACCCTTTAGCAGAGCCTCAGCCTTGCGCTGGATATAGGCAGGGAACAAAACACATGCAGCGGTGTCTGGATATTGACATGTATTCCTGTACAAAGTAAGCTGTACAAACAGCTCACATAGAGATGAGGGGATGAACATAACGGCACTTTTTAAGGACCAGAAGACAACAATGTCTTCATAGTGTTGTGCTACGGTTCATTGTCCACCGATGCGTAGGTCGATGCGACCCTACAAGGTGAAGTGTTATCTTGATGAACGCATGAATGATTATTGCATATGAATGAACCTGCATGATATAGATGTATTCGCATACATTTATATATGCATTTGGCATGTTATCATTATCCATCGCGACATCGCATCATGACAAATCCGCCTAGCATGCATGAAATACCGAATCATTGAAATACGCATTATGCTCGTGCTATGAAATGATAAGTAATAATATTTGACATAATATTACTTCATTACAGCACACGTTGAGAGCGCCGCACTCGTCGTGATGCATGCCTTGCAACTGAATATCGTTATTCGGACCCTTGCATCATGCGAATGCCGGAAAGGCTTATACGTTGTTATGCGTAGACATCGCCTATACACAGTAGGATTGTCACACTTAGGATCGGCCTCCTAGTGTGAATCGTACGGCATTGTGATGCTGCGAGTATAACAGATGCGAGGACGGCTAAGCAAAAAAAGACATTCGATACCGGAGAACACTCGTGTGTTCTACACTATAATCACTAAACGCTATTCTGCTTAGCCCGAGCTAAGCCTAAACTTCGCTTATCACTGCCGCGTGATGATTGCTTGCTTCCGGCGCTGACGGCGATTTCGTCCATTGCACCGCTTCGATCTGTAAGACTGTAAGTTATATCTCTTCTTGTTTTGAAGTCTTCCGCTGTCTCTGTTTGCTCGTGCTTGTCTTGCTGTACTTGCAAGTGCTTGCGCATCGGTGTCGAAAGCCTTCAGACGCGCAGATACTTATGAGCAAACACGAAGAAGAGGTACAACAAATTGGTATTGAGACAGGTTCGTTGCCTAACTGTCTCTCTTTGTCTAATCGGAAGTAGGTTCTTTCTATGGCGAGTTCCAGCGACGAACCACGAGGACCGCTAGATACGTTTGCCGAAGACCTAGGCCGCGCCGTTTTGGATGCCGCCGCTTCCGGTTTGTAATTGTTTAATTGCTTTTACTTAGATTGCTGCACTTGTGTAAGTGTACGCTCTGAGTCACAGGTAATCTCAGTGCACCGGCATTGCTTGCCGCGGCGACTGAGACCGGCTTTCGTCCGGACCAGTTGGCGACTCTCATCGCCCAAACTACGGAGATCAGGACTCAGCTGGGCAAGTACTTGCTGAGTTTACTGAATCTTCTCAAGAGTACTGTCGGTAGGCTCACTGAATCGTTTTGTACTCTTGCCTTTGCGATAGAAGTCGGCTTCTATTACGCAAATCTAGGGTATTGCTTCGTGTTCCATGTCCGTGGAATGCGACGATACGCCGCACACTAGCTTAGCTAGCCAACCCGATTTTGTTGTGGCTGCTAGAGCTCCGGATAGAGGTCTTGAGACTGTTGGCACGCGAGCCACTCAAGAGCCCCTTGTCCTTCAGACCCCTGCTCACTTAATTGTGCCGCATTCAGCAGTTAATACGAATATGGACAACACTGCTGGTCCACGGGTTCTGCCATTACCTCAAGTGTGAGGTCATGATGACACCCCTGAGGATCCGCTTGGGGAAGCTGTAGCTCTCGACCAGGAACTCGGAGCGACCCGCCCCACGCCTACTGCCGCGACGCGACGCAGCAACCGGCAACGCAAGGCGCGTGGGGGCGCTAGCTCGGGTGTCCGCGGGTCAGGAGGAGCAGGTCCGAGCTCGGACCCGGCTAAGAGCAGGAAGCGTGGTGGTGCGCCGTTGTCGGCAGCCGCACAGCGCTCTGACCCCAATGCGAAGCGGACTCGCACGGATGACTCGTTTATGCCTAAATGGAATTGCAATCGTTCCGAATTCGAACGTCGGAATGCGGCCAATGTTTGTCTACGGTGTGCGGAGAGTCATCCTACGAAGGATTGCCCGTTACTGCCGCCGTTTGTACCTCAGCCGAAATAGGGGCTTGCCCGGGTTCCTGTGGAGGGGACACCGCCCGGGATTTCTGAACTAACGTGTGGTCGGTGGTCATCCTTACGGCCAGCCGTGAAGGCATTGTTGCCTTGCGTACTTGGACACATCGAGCGAGTCATTGCGCGGCGCATCACGCTTGACGGACGCACGGGACTTCTCTGCTTCGATCCGTTGTGTAATTTGTTTACACCTCGCCGTCCCCTGTCATCTATGGATCTGTCTAACCACGTGGTTTTGTTCATCCCCTCATCTCTGCGTGAGATGTCGGAACAGTTGGCCGTTTACAGGAGATGTAGGCGTCAATATCCAGGCACCGCCGCATGTGTATTACTCCCCGCTTTCTGTCGGTGCTGTTGTGCTACGGTTAGTTTCCCGCCGATGCGTAGGTCGATGTGATCCTACAAGGCGAAGTGCTATTGTGATGAACGCATTGCATATGAATGAATCTGCATGATATAAATGTATTCGTGTACATTTATATATGCATTTGGCATGTTGTCATTATCCATTGCGACATCACATCATGGCAAATCCGCCTAGCATGCATGAAAGCCCGAAGCATTGAAGTGCACCTTATGCTTGTGCTACGAAACGATAAGTAATATTATCTGATATAATATTACTTCATTACAGCACACGTTGAGAGCGCCGCACTCGTCGCGATACATGCCCTGCAACCGGATATCGTTATCCGGACCCTTGCATCATGCGAATGCCGGAAAGGCTTATACGTTGTTATGCGTAGACATCACCTATACGCAGTAGGGTTGTCACATCTAGGATCGGCCTCCTGATGTGAATCGTACGGCATTGCGATGCTGCGAGTATAACAGATGCGAGGACGGCTAAGCAAGATAAGACATTCGATACCGGAGAACACTCGTGTGTTCTATATTACTATTGCTATACGCTATTCTACTTAGCCCGAGCTAAGCCTGAATTTCGCTAATCACCGCCGCGTGATGATTGCTTGCTTCCGGCGCTGATGGCGATTTCGTCCATTGCATCGTTCCGATCTGTAAGACTGTAAGTTATATCTCTCTTCGTCTTGAAGTCTTCCGCTGTCTCTGTTTGCTCTCGCTTGCCTTGCTGTACTTGCAAGTGCTCGCGCATCAGTGTCGAAAGTCTCCAGACGTGCAGATACTTATGAGCAAACGCGAACGAGAGGTACAACAAATTGGTATTGAGACAGGTTCGTTGCCTAACTGTCTCTCTTTGTCTAATCGGAAGTAGGTTCTTTCTATGGCGAGTTCCAGCGACGAACCACGAGGACCGCTAGATATGTTTGCCGAAGACCTAGGCCGCGCCGTTTTGGACGCCGCCGCTTCCGGTTTGTAATTGTTTAATTGCTTTTACTTAGATTGCTGCACTTGTTGTGTAAGTGTACGCGCTGAGTCGCAGGTAATCTCAGTGCACCGGCATTGCTTGCCGCGGCGACTGAGACAGGCTTTCGTCCGGACCAGTTGGCGACTCTCATTGCCCAAACTACGGAGATCAGGACTCAGCTGGGCAAGTACTTGCTGAGTTTACTGAATCTTCTCAAGAGTACTGTCGGTAGGCTCACCGAATCGTTTTGTACTCTTGCCTTTGCGATAGAAGTCGGCTTCTATTACGCAAACCTAGGGTATCGCTTCGTGCTCCATGTCCGCGGAACACGACGATACGCCGCACACTAGCCTAGCTAGTCAACCCGATTTTGTTGTGGCTGCTAGAGCACTGGATAGAGGTCTTGAGACTGTTGGCGCGCGAGCCACTCAAGAGCCCCTTTTCCTTCAGACCCCTGCTCACTTAATTGTGCCGCATTCAGCAGTGAACACGAATATGGACAACACTGCTGGGCCAAGGGTTCTGCCATTACCTCAAGCTCGAGGGCATGATGACATCCCTGAGGTGATGAGATTGTCGATTCCCGTTCCTAGGCTCAATATTTCACTGACCGACAAGACACAAGGGCATAGCATAGCCGATGCAACTCGTGAGTACGTGCGTGACGCTAAAAAGTATCTCCAGGCTGTTCATGGTGGCGATAATGACGGTATCAGGTGTCTCTTCGTTGGTAACACCCTCGAGGGCTCAGCGAAGGACTGGTATCGCAATTGGACCAACGCCCGGGGCAACTATACTTTTGACGAGTTGGTCGCCGCTTTGCTCGCACGATTCGCTACTGAGGTTCAAGCACGCGATGTGGAAGCTCGTAAGGTTTTGGCAGCCGGTAGCTACCACATGCGTCGGGATGAAAATGTACCTGCGTACCAGTCACGCTTCGAAGCACTTGTGACTCCCATTGCTGACCTCACTGAATCCGAGCGTGTCTTTTGGTTTAGGCGAGGCCTGACGAAACTTTTGGCTAAATGGTGCGCTACTGACTTGGTTGGAGCGCAGATCAAGTCGTATGATGCTTTGGTCGCTTTTGCTAAGGGCACGGAGATACGACTCCTTGCCGGAGAGGAAGAAGTCAAGTCTGCCCCTCGTGCAAATGCTGTGCAAGTGCAGGATCCGCTTGGGGAAGCCGTAGCTCTTGACCAGGACTTCGGAGCGAACCGCCCCACGCCTACTGCCGCGACGCGACGCAGCAACCAGCAACGCCAGGCGCACGGGGGCGCTAGCTCGGGTGTCCGTGGGTCAGGAGGAGCAGGTCCGAGCTCGGACCCGGCTAAAAATAGGAAGCGTGGTGGTGCGCCGTCGACAGCAGCCGCACAGCGTTCCGACCCCAATGCGAAGCGGACTCGCACGGACGACACGTATATGCCAAAATGGAATTGCAATCGTTCCGAATTCGAGCGTCGGAAATTGGCCAACGTTTGTCTACGGTGTGCGGAGAGTCATTCCACGAAGGATTGCCCGCTAATGCCGCCGTTTGTACCTCAGCCGAAATAGGGGCTTGCCCGGGTTCCTGCGGAGGGGGCACCACCTGGGATTTCTGAACTAACGCGTGGTCGGTGGTCATCCTTACGGCCAGCCGTGAAGGCATTGTTGCCTTGCGTACTTGGACACATCGAGCGAGTCATTGCGCGACGCATCACGCTTGACGGACGCACGGGACTTCTCTGCTTCGACCCGTTGTGTAATTTGTTTACACCTCACCGTCCCCTGTCGTCTATCGATCTGTCTAACCACGTGGTTTTGTTCATCCCCTCATCTCTGCGTGAGATGTCGGAACAGTTGGCCATATACAGGAGATGTAGGCGTCAATATCCAGGCACCGCCGCATGTGTTTTACTCCCCGCTTTCTGTCGGCGCAAGGCAGAGGCATCGTTAAGGGGTATGCGGCATGTCCACCGGTTCGAGCCGGGCACCATTTTGTTTAATGGTGTGGATCGGGAGGGTACGCTGGCTCCGTGGCCAAGCACATCCTACTCGGTTGACGTTTGGTACGAAGCTCCTGACGGGGGTGCCGTAGGTTACGGACCCGCCCTAAGTGCACTGACGTTGTCTGCTGGGCAGTCGCTCGTAGATAACCGTGTCCCTGTGGTTCAGATCGGTTTGAATGGCCGTACTCTGAAGGCACTTGTTGACACCGGTGCCAGCGACGACTTCATCTCTGTCGCAGAGGTGAATGCGCTGGGGTTGTCCCCAGAGTCGTCTGATTGTTCACAGGTTACCCTTGCTGACGGGGGTAAGCATCCCATCGTGGGCAGGATTACCCTTAGCCTATCGATAGGCCCTTTGCGTGTTGTGACCCGGCCATACGTGCTGCAGGGCTTAGCAGAGACTGCACCGTACATAATGGGGTCGTCGACATTACGGCAGTACCGCGCGCGCATCGACATGGAGACCGCAACCCTGCATATGTGCAAGGGTACTCTGTCGATTAAGGTACCTTTCCTGTCGTTCAAACATGTCACACCAAAGGAGGGCGAAACTGAGGCAGTGCCTATGGTTAATTTCGCTGTGACCGCAATGGCCGTGCGAATCGAACCAGAGCTAGTCGGGCGTAAGGAGGCCGTCCGTTTGTTACGGGAGGGTGCCCACGGACTGCTTTTAAGGCCGCGGGTGAGCTGTTGTGTCACCACCGCGCAGATTTCTGCGGATCCTGAGGTTGAGCCCCTACTGTCACAGTATGAGGACGTCTTTAAAGATATCCCTGGCCTACCACCTATGCGTCCTGTTGATCACACAATCCCTCTCGTGCCTGGAGCGCAGCCTACGGCCCGGCCAATGTACAGGTTGAGTCCATTGGAGCTGGACGAGGTGAAGCGCCAGGTGACGGATTTGCTCGCGAAGAGTATGATACGCCCCAGCACATCCCCGTATTCTGCACCGATTTTGTTTGTCGGTAAGAAGGATGGGACCTTGCGCATGTGCATTGATTACCGGGGGTTAAATGCGAATACGGTGAAAAATCGTTACCCTTTGCCACGCGTTGACGACCTGTTGGATAAGCTCGGCTTATTTTTCCTCAATTGACTTACAACAGGGCTACAATCAGATTCGCATCGCTGCCTCTGATATCCCAAAAACCGCTTTTCGGACGCCCTTCGGTCACTTTGAGTATACGGTCCTATCGTTTGGTTTGACTAATGCCCCTGCGACGTTTCAGGCGGTTATGGACCGAATGTTTAGGCCGTTTATCGACAGGTTCGTTGTTTGCTACCTGGATGACATCTTGGTATATTCTAAGACGCGCGAGGAGCACTTGGAGCATCTTCAGCTCGTGCTCGACGTTATGAGGCGGGAGCAATTGTTTGCTAAACGCGCCAAATGCTTTTGGGCGCAGCCTCAGGTGGAATATTTGGGCCACATTGTGTCGGCCACCGGTGTGAAGATGGACCCGCGGAAGGTCGTCGTGGTTCGCGATTGGCCCGCGCCTCAGAACCTCACGGAGCTGCGTAAGTTCCTTGGCTTGACCAATTATTTCCGAAAGTTCATTGAAAAATATTCCATCATTGCGGCCCCGCTTACTAACTTAACTCGCAAAGGCGTTTTCGTTTCGCTCGAGTCGTGGACGTCGCAATGCCAGCGGGCATTCGAAGAGCTCAAACGAATCGTTGCCGAAGATGTCACCCTTGCATTCCCTGATTACTCGTTGCCATTTCATGTTGAGGTAGTGTCTGATGCCTCAATATTTGGAAGCGGCGCTGTATTGTTACAGGAAGGGCGACCGATCGCCTTCACGAGTAAGAAGTTTTCTGGTGCGGAGATTCGCTACACCACCGGGGAACAGGAGCTTCTGGCCGTGCTGCATGCTTTAAAGGAATGGCGCTGTTACCTCGAGGGACGCCCGTTTACTTTAAAGACTGACCATAAGCCCCTAACGTTTTTGCAAAGCGTTCCGACGTTGAACCGCCGTCAGGCTAGGTGGATGGAATACCTAGCTAGGTTCGACTGCACCTGGGAGTATATTTCTGGTAAATTGAATATTGCCGATGCTCTCAGTCGACATCCGTCGCTACACGCTGCAATTTTAGCAGCGCCCGTCGTGCGGCCGCGTAGCGAGGAGGTACCGATCGCAACGGACCTCACGGAGCGGTTGAAGGTTGCCTACAACGCAGACGCCTGGTTCACGGACCCGGCTAATGTAGAAAACCTTCGCAAGCAGAATGGCCTTTGGCTACGGACGGAGGGTGCAGCTACGCAAATCGTCGTTCCGAACGACGACGCGCTACGCTACGACATCCTTGCGCGGTTCCACGAGGACCCGTTAGCAGGACACCCTGGTAGCAAGCGATTGATCGACTTGGTGCAACGTTCCTTTTGGTGGCCACGTTTGGCTAAGGATGCGGCGAACTTCGTCCAGACATGCAGTCTGTGCCAGCGCAATAAGGCTTTGTCTGGTAAGGGCCATGGGTTGTTGCAACCGTTGCCTGTCCTGGATGCGCCTTGGGAAAGTGTTTCCATGGACTTCGTAGTCGCGCTGCCCAAAACTGAGGGGGGATACGATGCGGTGTTTGTAATGGTCGATCGTCTGACTAAGATGGTTCACCTAGCACCATGCACATCATCCTGCACGGCTGAGCAAACCGCACGTTTGTTTTTCGACAATGTGGTTCGGTTACACGGGGTTCCCAAAAATGTGATTTCGGACCGCGGTGGGCAGTTCACGTCTAAGTTTTGGGAAGCGCTCTGCAAACTAGTTGGCATGCGCGTCAACCTGAGCACGGCGTATCACCCGCAGACTGATGGTCAAACCGAACGCACAAATCGCACGTTGGTTGATATGTTGCGCAATTATGCTGGTCGCACACCTCTTATTTGGGATACATATTTGACTGCGGCAGAATTCGCGCTTAACAACGCTGTTAACCGCTCTACAGGCAAAAGTCCGTTCTTTCTTAACTACGGGTTTCATCCCGCGCTACCCGTGTGGCGTGAGTTGGAAGTGAACGTGCCTGCTGCTAAACTTTTTGCCAAGTCTTTTATGTCCCGAATCACAGACGCAAAGTCGTGTTTGGACGCGGCACAGCAACGAACGACGGAATACTACAACAAATCCAAGCAGGATGTGACGTTTTCGGAGGGGCAACTCGTGTTGCTAAGCACCAAGAACTTGCGTTCCTTGGCCGACGGATCCCGAAAACTCTTACCCCCGTGGATTGGTCCGTATCCTGTCGTGCGCATGGTTGGGAATGTGGCTGTGCAGCTTGCATTGCCCGCTGATATGACCATTCACCCCACGTTTCACGTATCGCTTGTTCGTCCGTATCGTGGTACGGAACCCGTCCCTGAGCCTGCTAACGCCCCCGCAGCGATCGAACCAGTTCCCGAGATCTGGATCGCTGGTAAACAGAAGTTTTACGATGTGGAGCGGGTGTTAGATTATTGCGCGCGTCGTGTGGGCCAACACCGACGTAAGCGGACAGTACACGAGTACTTGGTTAAGTGGACAGGGTATACCGACGAGCACAACTCATGGGAACCGGCACGCAACTTCTCACAGGACATGAAGCCCCTGCTCGAAGAAGCCCACAAACGTGCCACGCAAGCCCAATGACCCCTGCAGTCGATGCTGTATGATGCAGCGAGGACGCTGCATATGGGAGGGGGGATAATTGTTGTGCTACGGTTAGTTTTCCGCCGATGCGTAGGTCGATGTGATCCTACAAGGCGAAGTGCTATTGTGATGAACACATTGCATATGAATGAATCTGCATGATATAAATGTATTCGTGTACATTTATATATGCATGTGGCATGTTGTCATTATCCATCGCGACATCGCACCATGGCAAATCCGCCTAGCATGCATGAAAGCCCGAAGCATTGAAGTGCGCATTATGCTCGTGCTACGAAACGATAAGTAATATTATCTGATATAATATTACTTCATTACAGCACACGTTGAGAGCGCCGCACTCGTCGCGATACATGCCCTGCAACCGGATATCGTTATCCGGACCCTTGCATCATGTGAATGCCGGAAAGGCTTATACGTTGTTATGCGTAGACATCGCCTATACGCAGTAGGATTGTCACATCTAGGATCGGCCTCCTGATGTGAATCGTACGGCTTTGCGATGCTGCGAGTATAACAGATGCGAGGATGGCTAAGCAAGATAAGACATTCGATACCGGAGAACACTCGTGTGTTCTATATTACTATTGTTATACGCTATTCTACTTAGCCCGAGCTAAGCCTGAACTTCGCTAATCACCGCCGCGTGATGATTGCTTGCTTCCGGCGCTGACGGCGATTTCGTCCATTGCATCGTTCCGATCTGTAAGACTGTAAGTTATATCTCTTCTTGTTTTGAAGTCTTCCGCTGTCTCTGTTTGCTCTCGCTTGCCTTGCTGTACTTGCAAGTGCTCGCGCATCGGTGTCGAAAGTCTCCAGACGTGCAGATACTTATGAGCAAACGCGA
The DNA here is from genome assembly GCA_030268105.1 of Volvox africanus. Classification (NCBI taxonomy): domain Eukaryota; kingdom Viridiplantae; phylum Chlorophyta; class Chlorophyceae; order Chlamydomonadales; family Volvocaceae; genus Volvox; species Volvox africanus. The sequence continues at coordinate 86,690 of BSDZ01000013.1, read as the reverse complement.
ACGAGAGGTACAACAAGTTACACGAAAGCAGTTGTAATGCCATACTAAACAGTCTCAACGAACCGATACCTTCCAGCCTCCATACCATCAAGAGCTTTCCATCAGTTCCATTGTCTTGCGCAGCACAAATGAAAGAGCGCAGCATCAGAATGGGCCCACCCGGATCATTCCTTTTCCCACAGGATGTGTTCCACCGTTACAGTTATCGTGTTTCCAAAGCGTTCAGCATTCGGCTCGATGGGGCTGCAAGTGAGTGCCCACACACTCCTTGGAAACAATTAGCAAACAACTGTCATATCCTTCCGTCAATGATATCGTGTAGTAGCACCGTTCTCGACGGGTGAGCGCCATAACGGCATAGCTAACTGAAACATCACAAGGAATTACCTTCCTCGCCGTTGGACGGGGACATGATCATCCTAGTCCGCCCCTTGTCCCCCTAGGCTGTTGGGAAGTCAAGGATGGTCGTCATAGATGCAAGGAGGCCGTACTGGATGCCAATACCGGTGACTACAGGGTAAGACATAGTAGCAGAAATACATGTAAAACAAAAAGATTAGCTTGTTGTGCGCTTGTTGGGGCCTGGGGCCAGGGCTGGGACTGGGGAGCACCCCTGTCACGAACATCGCAACTGTTTCGAGTGATGTGTTAAAACGTGCTGTCGATGCCACGAAAGGATGTCCAACCTCTGCCACGATATCAATGTACACCCGCTCCTGGAGGATTTATGCAGGTTATATTAACCCAGATCCAGATCTCCACTTTACTCCCGCGAGCCTAAGGGCCACGTAGCCAAGTGCCGTGCTCCCCAACGGCCGCGAGGGATGTGGCCCCCAAAGGCCCCAACTTCATCTTGCCGCATCTAGCAACATTACACTATAGGCATAGCCAGGGCCGTCGCCTGGCCCAAGATGCCCGACCTCGCTTCATCTTGAAAGTACGACCGAGTAAGGGTCCTTGTCTGAATCAGCCGCCTCCGACTCAGCAGACGAGCACTCAATCAATGGACCATTACCGCTTGACTCCCCCTCCTGCGTCAGATGGCGCCCAGACATCGAATTTGGTGGAGGTTGCGGGGACCGCGGTAACGGTGAAGGAACCGGGGGTAGTGGTGATGGCGGCGGCGATAATGATGGTGGCGACGATGGCAGACTGCTCCTTGCGTACTGCGAGAGGCCACCCTCAAAGCCTGTATACTGGTTCAAAGCGTCCTGGTTAATATTGTTCCAGCTGGAGGCCACGTTTGAGTACACGAAGTCTTTCTGTTGTTTACAGCAAGGGTGATGCAGGCCGCGCGGGGAAAGTGGGGCTGTGAATGTGGCTGGCATCGGTGTTGAGTTGCGACTTGTTATCAGTGAGGTGCTACAACCCTACGCCGGCCCAGGGTGTGAGGTTGTACAGGCGCGGGAACTTCCTATGCGACAGTCATGGCCACACCCCCAGCCTTTTACTGCAGGTCCGCAAGGTACTGCGACATTGCTCCTTCGGCAAAGGCCAGCAGCGCAGAATCGTGAACAATAGACCTCAAGTAATAGGACACCAGCCCCAAACCCAGCTCGAAATAGGGCTAGCCATACCATACCAGCTAGGCCGTTTAAAAAAACTGCTGGCTGGCCCCATTACCCCGATGTCTCGAACCAGCCTGCCCCCATTTCTTCCGCCTTCTTCGTCTGCCACTCTTTAACTCTAACAGCCATGTAGATGCCCTGAAACCATCTTCAACTCACCAGCTCCATAAACTTGTTCCGAGCCTGGTTGAAGAGCGAGGTAATTGAGTAGGCATTTAGCCGCTGAACTTGTGGGCCCGTACGCATAACGGCGCTCTTGCTGTCTGTGCCCAGCCAAGCCGCGTTGATGGCGGTTGAGCACCTGCAGAGTGAATCAAGCTGAACCAAAGGGGGCGCAAGGAATCCTATAACCTCAGGTAATGGGAGAGTGCAAATGATCTAGGCGTAGCCGTTGCATAGCTGAGTATGTAGCCCCGCTTGCGGATGGAAAGTCAGCATAACAGGCCTTGAAAGAAGCCTTCCAGGTGGCGGAAAAGGTGGTCGTAGTTGCAAGATATCATATGGATCGAGGACTCGAGGCTGTGCGCACGAGTGGGGTATCGGCCCTGCTGCTGGGCACCACGATTTTGGAGGTTGAGGTTTGACACGCTCCAGTAGTCACCAGAGCATCGAACGGGATACGGGAATCTCTACGCCCAACGAGAAGGGGAGCGGAAAAAGACCGTAAGTGGCCAAAGCTCTGCACAGCGAACAACATACAGTGACCGGAGTAGTCGCGATCAGCCACTGCAGGATGCAACTTGGGAAAGGCTATGGAGTGGCCAAGAGCCCATGAGCCCATGCGGCCAAGTCATTTGCTAACCCATCAAACCCGTCCACAGTGGGGGACAGATGGATACCTGCAGAGGAAATAAGTGCATTAGAGGGAGACCCATTACACTGAGGGGGACTTATACATCGAAGACATCATCCGCCAGGGAGCAATTGGTACGTGTGGAATTCGCGCAGGTGCAGCTGGTTAGCGGGGTCGCACAAGCCTGCACACTTGCTTGATTGCTGTGGATGCAGAGTTCCGACCGCACTCCACCGCATATGTTACATGTCATGTCGTACCACTGCAAGTACCGCAGCTGGCCAAGGTCTGTGGATTCACTTATGCGGTTCAGCAGCAGCAGCAGTGTAGGATAGAGTCGGCAGGGTAACAGGGAAGGCGGCGGATATCGGTGACAAACGTCAGCGCTACGAGAGCAGGGAAGTTAATGGCCCACACAGTCCGCAGGCGGCATGGATAGATAGAGGGACCTTTTCGTAAGGTGATGTGCCGTTCAGGGGCAGAGACTGGCGGCGCCAATACCATGATGCCTAGAGAAGTAAAAGTACTACCCCTGCCAACTCCGGGAATGCACAGTCCGAGCCTTTTCCCCTTCCCACCATGAACCGCATTGAAAATAATGAATAAAGCACAGGACCCGAATGCGCCACTAACTGCCCATAGAACTGCGCATAGAAGCCACTCACCAAAGCGCAGCAACAATGCGGTCGACACCATAAACCCCGCACCATTTGTCTCCGACGTATTACCGCTGGCAATATAGATGGGCTGTGATGTCACATTGCCCCTGTAGGTGCCAACGTAGGGGCATAGTGACAAACCGAACAGGCTCAATCGGTAAGGGAGTCGACAGGGACTGCGGCAAAGCTCATGGCGCGCAAGCATGTGCACCGCACACCTGAAAGCTACCACGGACAGCCGGGGCTGAGACGCCATATACTGTAGGGTGTAGGAACCAGCGACAGCAGGACCGCAATTGAGTGTCTAGCAAAACCATGAAGAAGCCCGGACATGAGCCGGCTGAAGGGTTATTACCAGCCCGAAAGTCCGAGAATGCTGATGCGCGCTAAGACGTTCCAGTGCGTGCTGACGGCCGGACGGCAACCTGCCGTTAAGCAGCAACCACTGCACTGTAAGACCATCCGCAAAATGGGCATTCCCCTTGTTACCCTGCATGCACAATCCCCACGTACCATACTGAAGACGATGTCCGGAAACGGTATTTTAAGGACCTGTAGTCGGTCCATCCGCAAGTTAAAGATTGCCACGCTAGCATTGTAATTGGCAATCTGCGATGTGGACAGACGTTTTTTAGTTCCTCAAACACCCAAAAGGCTGCAAGCGCAGTAAGACAACGACTTACAAGGAAGTCCTGAAAAATCGTGTTATATATACCACCGTTCGAGACTGTCAGGTTCGCCAGGTAGCTTGCGCTGATGGATGGTACTAGGACCAAACCTAATGGGAATGCATCTCCCTGGTAGAACAAAGAGGCAGCTGTTGGCAGATAGAATGTTCAGCCCGCTCGGTCCCCGTCCTTAACTGACCCTTGAAATTGGCGCCAGTGTTTGACATGGATTATACATACTGTAGGTACATCTGGCAAGCATAGCGAACATTGTTCCGAACGCCAGGACGGCTGTTCTGTTCAAACTTCGGGCCATTTCTGCCAATTTTAGTTCTAATGAACTCAAGTTTCTACATAGAAATAAGAGTTACTCGTGGAGAGACAATACTTAAAGTTGCGTTACCACCCAACGCCGTGGACAAACGTACTTCTCGCATGTAAGGGGGTCGTACTGCGTCTAACGCTAGAAGTAGAAGCATTATCGAATTAATTATGAGTGGATTTCGAAATGCAACGACCCTCTCAATGAATTTTTGTAATTCACGAATAGATGAAAAAATATGAAGATAGCTTTAAATGAGTAGTAGAAAGTTGTTATAGGAGTAACGTTACGCGCAAACACAAACAATCTCAGTGTATGGCAAGCAAGTTTTTTGAGAGGTTTGTCAATTTGTACAACATTCCCGGATGTTAGTTATGTGGACTTTCCTTCCGTTGCCGCATCCTTTAAGAAACAGCTTTTTACCGCATTAATTTGACCTCCGGTGCGCAATCGTACGTCTGAAAATATACGCACCGCGAAAAAGCGTACTTCAGACGCACTCCAAAAGTAAGCCAATTTGCGTACAGTTTATTAATTCATCATTATTATACAGAGGCGTATTCCTGCAACAAAGAAAACGTGTCCGTCGGCCCTGGGTATCAGATGATTAACTTGTTGAGCAAGTGTTGATGAACACTTCACAGGAAGAGATCAAGAAAGTAACAAAGATTCTGTATGAATAATTACTGAATAAGGCGGATTGGGGAGATATGCATGAGGGGGAGCACACTAACACGTAAAGCACGGCACGATAGCGGAGGGGCCGTTTAAACAGGCTTTCTTCTTTCTTCTTCCTTCCAAATGGCGCACCCACACTTTATCCGGCCACTCTAGCACACAACTGTCGGTATGGTGCTTACTTCCGCTCTGCCACGTGCCGGCACTGCACCTGCATGCCTAGGCATATCCCTAGGTAAGGTTTCTTGTTGATTCGCGCATAATTAGCAGCCAATATCTTCCCCTCGGTCAACCGTAGGTCGATTCACCGTGGGGATACTAGCTGCAACTGCATGCTGCACAGCCGTGATGAGAAAGCATTTTGAAGCGGCGGTTCTGATTGTTGGCTGTTTATTGGTTTACCGAATCTCACTAATATAGGTCTCTCTCCTCAGCAAGCCCCTTTTCTACCTCTTTCGCTGTTTCCTGTACTTTGGCTGCATCATCTCTTGTTCGGCAGACCGCAAATATGTGCAAATTGTCTTCAGCCCTGGCCATGACCGACGAAGGTGGCGATGCTTGTGTAGCTGCCCCCCGTGGTAGAAAGGAACCACCAAAGGCACGCAAAGACGAAGATAGTACAGGGCGTATCCCTAGGTAAGGTTTCTTGTTGATTCGCGCATAATTAGCAGCCAATATCTTCCCCTCGGTCAACCGTAGGTCGATTCACCGTGGGGATACTAGCTGCAACTGCATGCTGCACAGCCGTGATGAGAAAGCATTTTGAAGCGGCGGTTCTGATTGTTGGCTGTTTATTGGTTTACCGAATCTCACTAATATAGGTCTCTCTCCTCAGCAAGCCCTTTTTCTACCTCTTTCGCTGTTTCCTGTACTTTGGCTGCATCATCTCTTGTTCGGCAGACCGCAAATATGTGCAAATTGTCTTCAGCCCTGGCCATGACCGACGAAGGTGGCGATGCTTGTGTAGCTGCCCCCCGTGGTAGAAAGGAACCACCAAAGGCACGCAAAGACGAAGATAGTACAGGGCGTATCCCTAGGTAAGGTTTCTTGTTGATTCGCGCATAATTAGCAGCCAATATCTTCCCCTCGGTCAACCGTAGGTCGATTCACCGTGGGGATATTAGCTGCATCTGCATGCTGCACAGCCGTGATGAGAAAGCATTTTGAAGCGGCGGTTCTGATTGTTGGCTGTTTATTGGTTTACCGAATCTCACTAATATAGGTCTCTCTCCTCAGCAAGCCCTTTTTCTACCTCTTTCGCTGTTTCCTGTACTTTGGCTGCATCATCTCTTGTTCGGCAGACCGCAAATATGTGCAAATTGTCTTCAGCCCTGGCCATGACCGACGAAGGTGGCGATGCTTGTGTAGCTGCCCCCCGTGGTAGAAAGGAACCACCAAAGGCACGCAAAGACGAAGATAGTACAGGGCGTATCCCTAGGTAAGGTTTCTTGTTGATTCGCGCATAATTAGCAGCCAATATCTTCCCCTCGGTCAACCGTAGGTCGATTCACCGTGGGGATATTAGCTGCATCTGCATGCTGCACAGCCGTGATGAGAAAGCATTTTGAAGCGGCGGTTCTGATTGTTGGCTGTTTATTGGTTTACCGAATCTCACTAATATAGGTCTCTCTCCTCAGCAAGCCCTTTTTCTACCTCTTTCGCTGTTTCCTGTACTTTGGCTGCATCATCTCTTGTTCGGCAGACCGCAAATATGTGCAAATTGTCTTCAGCCCTGGCCATGACCGACGAAGGTGGCGATGCTTGTGTAGCTGCCCCCCGTGGTAGAAAGGAACCACCAAAGGCACGCAAAGACGAAGATAGTACAGGGCGTATCCCTAGGTAAGGTTTCTTGTTGATTCGCGCATAATTAGCAGCCAATATCTTCCCCTCGGTCAACCGTAGGTCGATTCACCGTGGGGATACTAGCTGCAACTGCATGCTGCACAGCCGTGATGAGAAAGCATTTTGAAGCGGCGGTTCTGATTGTTGGCTGTTTATTGGTTTACCGAATCTCACTAATATAGGTCTCTCTCCTCAGCAAGCCCCTTTCCTACCTCTTTCGCTGTTTCCTGTACTTTGGCTGCATCATCTCTTGTTCGGCAGACCGCAAATATGTGCAAATTGTCTTCAGCCCTGGCCATGACCGACGAAGGTGGCGATGCTTGTGTAGCTGCCCCCCGTGGTAGAAAGGAACCACCAAAGGCACGCAAAGACGAAGATAGTACAGGGCGTATCCCTAGGTAAGGTTTCTTGTTGATTCGCGCATAATTAGCAGCCAATATCTTCCCCTCGGTCAACCGTAGGTCGATTCACCGTGGGGATATTAGCTGCATCTGCATGCTGCACAGCCGTGATGAGAAAGCATTTTGAAGCGGCGGTTCTGATTGTTGGCTGTTTATTGGTTTACCGAATCTCACTAATATAGGTCTCTCTCCTCAGCAAGCCCCTTTTCTACCTCTTTCGCTGTTTCCTGTACTTTGGCTGCATCATCTCTTGTTCGGCAGACCGCAAATATGTGCAAATTGTCTTCAGCCCTGGCCATGACCGACGAAGGTGGCGATGCTTGTGTAGCTGCCCCCCGTGGTAGAAAGGAACCACCAAAGGCACGCAAAGACGAAGATAGTACAGGGCGTATCCCTAGGTAAGGTTTCTTGTTGATTCGCGCATAATTAGCAGCCAATATCTTCCCCTCGGTCAACCGTAGGTCGATTCACCGTGGGGATACTAGCTGCAATCTGCATGCTGCACAGCCGTGATGAGAAAGCATTTTGAAGCGGCGGTTCTGATTGTTGGCTGTTTATTGGTTTACCGAATCTCACTAATATAGGTCTCTCTCCTCAGCAAGCCCTTTTTCTACCTCTTTCGCTGTTTCCTGTACTTTGGCTGCATCATCTCTTGTTCGGCAGACCGCAAATATGTGCAAATTGTCTTCAGCCCTGGCCATGACCGACGAAGGTGGCGATGCTTGTGTAGCTGCCCCCCGTGGTAGAAAGGAACCACCAAAGGCACGCAAAGACGAAGATAGTACAGGGCGTATCCCTAGGTAAGGTTTCTTGTTGATTCGCGCATAATTAGCAGCCAATATCTTCCCCTCGGTCAACCGTAGGTCGATTCACCGTGGGGATACTAGCTGCATCTGCATGCTGCACAGCCGTGATGAGAAAGCATTTTGAAGCGGCGGTTCTGATTGTTGGCTGTTTATTGGTTTACCGAATCTCACTAATATAGGTCTCTCTCCTCAGCAAGCCCTTTTTCTACCTCTTTCGCTGTTTCCTGTACTTTGGCTGCATCATCTCTTGTTCGGCAGACCGCAAATATGTGCAAATTGTCTTCAGCCCTGGCCATGACCGACGAAGGTGGCGATGCTTGTGTAGCTGCCCCCCGTGGTAGAAAGGAACCACCAAAGGCACGCAAAGACGAAGATAGTACAGGGCGTATCCCTAGGTAAGGTTTCTTGTTGATTCGCGCATAATTAGCAGCCAATATCTTCCCCTCGGTCAACCGTAGGTCGATTCACCGTGGGGATATTAGCTGCATCTGCATGCTGCACAGCCGTGATGAGAAAGCATTTTGAAGCGGCGGTTCTGATTGTTGGCTGTTTATTGGTTTACCGAATCTCACTAATATAGGTCTCTCTCCTCAGCAAGCCCTTTTTCTACCTCTTTCGCTGTTTCCTGTACTTTGGCTGCATCATCTCTTGTTCGGCAGACCGCAAATATGTGCAAATTGTCTTCAGCCCTGGCCATGACCGACGAAGGTGGCGATGCTTGTGTAGCTGCCCCCCGTGGTAGAAAGGAACCACCAAAGGCACGCAAAGACGAAGATAGTACAGGGCGTATCCCTAGGTAAGGTTTCTTGTTGATTCGCGCATAATTAGCAGCCAATATCTTCCCCTCGGTCAACCGTAGGTCGATTCACCGTGGGGATACTAGCTGCAACTGCATGCTGCACAGCCGTGATGAGAAAGCATTTTGAAGCGGCGGTTCTGATTGTTGGCTGTTTATTGGTTTACCGAATCTCACTAATATAGGTCTCTCTCCTCAGCAAGCCCTTTTCTACCTCTTTCGCTGTTTCCTGTACTTTGGCTGCATCATCTCTTGTTCGGCAGACCGCAAATATGTGCAAATTGTCTTCAGCCCTGGCCATGACCGACGAAGGTGGCGATGCTTGTGTAGCTGCCCCCCGTGGTAGAAAGGAACCACCAAAGGCACGCAAAGACGAAGATAGTACAGGGCGTATCCCTAGGTAAGGTTTCTTGTTGATTCGCGCATAATTAGCAGCCAATATCTTCCCCTCGGTCAACCGTAGGTCGATTCACCGTGGGGATATTAGCTGCATCTGCATGCTGCACAGCCGTGATGAGAAAGCATTTTGAAGCGGCGGTTCTGATTGTTGGCTGTTTATTGGTTTACCGAATCTCACTAATATAGGTCTCTCTCCTCAGCAAGCCCTTTTTCTACCTCTTTCGCTGTTTCCTGTACTTTGGCTGCATCATCTCTTGTTCGGCAGACCGCAAATATGTGCAAATTGTCTTCAGCCCTGGCCATGACCGACGAAGGTGGCGATGCTTGTGTAGCTGCCCCCCGTGGTAGAAAGGAACCACCAAAGGCACGCAAAGACGAAGATAGTACAGGGCGTATCCCTAGGTAAGGTTTCTTGTTGATTCGCGCATAATTAGCAGCCAATATCTTCCCCTCGGTCAACCGTAGGTCGATTCACCGTGGGGATACTAGCTGCAACTGCATGCTGCACAGCCGTGATGAGAAAGCATTTTGAAGCGGCGGTTCTGATTGTTGGCTGTTTATTGGTTTACCGAATCTCACTAATATAGGTCTCTCTCCTCAGCAAGCCCTTTTTCTACCTCTTTCGCTGTTTCCTGTACTTTGGCTGCATCATCTCTTGTTCGGCAGACCGCAAATATGTGCAAATTGTCTTCAGCCCTGGCCATGACCGACGAAGGTGGCGATGCTTGTGTAGCTGCCCCCCGTGGTAGAAAGGAACCACCAAAGGCACGCAAAGACGAAGATAGTACAGGGCGTATCCCTAGGTAAGGTTTCTTGTTGATTCGCGCATAATTAGCAGCCAATATCTTCCCCTCGGTCAACCGTAGGTCGATTCACCGTGGGGATACTAGCTGCAACTGCATGCTGCACAGCCGTGATGAGAAAGCATTTTGAAGCGGCGGTTCTGATTGTTGGCTGTTTATTGGTTTACCGAATCTCACTAATATAGGTCTCTCTCCTCAGCAAGCCCCTTTTTCTACCTCTTTCGCTGTTTCCTGTACTTTGGCTGCATCATCTCTTGTTCGGCAGACCGCAAATATGTGCAAATTGTCTTCAGCCCTGGCCATGACCGACGAAGGTGGCGATGCTTGTGTAGCTGCCCCCCGTGGTAGAAAGGAACCACCAAAGGCACGCAAAGACGAAGATAGTACAGGGCGTATCCCTAGGTAAGGTTTCTTGTTGATTCGCGCATAATTAGCAGCCAATATCTTCCCCTCGGTCAACCGTAGGTCGATTCACCGTGGGGATACTAGCTGCAACTGCATGCTGCACAGCCGTGATGAGAAAGCATTTTGAAGCGGCGGTTCTGATTGTTGGCTGTTTATTGGTTTACCGAATCTCACTAATATAGGTCTCTCTCCTCAGCAAGCCCCTTTTCTACCTCTTTCGCTGTTTCCTGTACTTTGGCTGCATCATCTCTTGTTCGGCAGACCGCAAATATGTGCAAATTGTCTTCAGCCCTGGCCATGACCGACGAAGGTGGCGATGCTTGTGTAGCTGCCCCCCGTGGTAGAAAGGAACCACCAAAGGCACGCAAAGACGAAGATAGTACAGGGCGTATCCCTAGGTAAGGTTTCTTGTTGATTCGCGCATAATTAGCAGCCAATATCTTCCCCTCGGTCAACCGTAGGTCGATTCACCGTGGGGATACTAGCTGCAACTGCATGCTGCACAGCCGTGATGAGAAAGCATTTTGAAGCGGCGGTTCTGATTGTTGGCTGTTTATTGGTTTACCGAATCTCACTAATATAGGTCTCTCTCCTCAGCAAGCCCCTTTTCTACCTCTTTCACTGTTTCCTGTACTTTGGCTGCATCATCTCTTGTTCGGCAGACCGCAAATATGTGCAAATTGTCTTCAGCCCTGGCCATGACCGACGAAGGTGGCGATGCTTGTGTAGCTGCCCCCCGTGGTAGAAAGGAACCACCAAAGGCACGCAAAGACGAAGATAGTACAGGGCGTATCCCTAGGTAAGGTTTCTTGTTGATTCGCGCATAATTAGCAGCCAATATCTTCCCCTCGGTCAACCGTAGGTCGATTCACCGTGGGGATACTAGCTGCAACTGCATGCTGCACAGCCGTGATGAGAAAGCATTTTGAAGCGGCGGTTCTGATTGTTGGCTGTTTATTGGTTTACCGAATCTCACTAATATAGGTCTCTCTCCTCAGCAAGCCCCTTTTCTACCTCTTTCGCTGTTTCCTGTACTTTGGCTGCATCATCTCTTGTTCGGCAGACCGCAAATATGTGCAAATTGTCTTCAGCCCTGGCCATGACCGACGAAGGTGGCGATGCTTGTGTAGCTGCCCCCCGTGGTAGAAAGGAACCACCAAAGGCACGCAAAGACGAAGATAGTACAGGGCGTATCCCTAGGTAAGGTTTCTTGTTGATTCGCGCATAATTAGCAGCCAATATCTTCCCCTCGGTCAACCGTAGGTCGATTCACCGTGGGGATACTAGCTGCAACTGCATGCTGCACAGCCGTGATGAGAAAGCATTTTGAAGCGGCGGTTCTGATTGTTGGCTGTTTATTGGTTTACCGAATCTCACTAATATAGGTCTCTCTCCTCAGCAAGCCCCTTTTCTACCTCTTTCGCTGTTTCCTGTACTTTGGCTGCATCATCTCTTGTTCGGCAGACCGCAAATATGTGCAAATTGTCTTCAGCCCTGGCCATGACCGACGAAGGTGGCGATGCTTGTGTAGCTGCCCCCCGTGGTAGAAAGGAACCACCAAAGGCACGCAAAGACGAAGATAGTACAGGGCGTATCCCTAGGTAAGGTTTCTTGTTGATTCGCGCATAATTAGCAGCCAATATCTTCCCCTCGGTCAACCGTAGGTCGATTCACCGTGGGGATACTAGCTGCAACTGCATGCTGCACAGCCGTGATGAGAAAGCATTTTGAAGCGGCGGTTCTGATTGTTGGCTGTTTATTGGTTTACCGAATCTCACTAATATAGGTCTCTCTCCTCAGCAAGCCCCTTTTCTACCTCTTTCGCTGTTTCCTGTACTTTGGCTGCATCATCTCTTGTTCGGCAGACCGCAAATATGTGCAAATTGTCTTCAGCCCTGGCCATGACCGACGAAGGTGGCGATGCTTGTGTAGCTGCCCCCCGTGGTAGAAAGGAACCACCAAAGGCACGCAAAGACGAAGATAGTACAGGGCGTATCCCTAGGTAAGGTTTCTTGTTGATTCGCGCATAATTAGCAGCCAATATCTTCCCCTCGGTCAACCGTAGGTCGATTCACCGTGGGGATACTAGCTGCAACTGCATGCTGCACAGCCGTGATGAGAAAGCATTTTGAAGCGGCGGTTCTGATTGTTGGCTGTTTATTGGTTTACCGAATCTCACTAATATAGGTCTCTCTCCTCAGCAAGCCCCTTTTCTACCTCTTTCGCTGTTTCCTGTACTTTGGCTGCATCATCTCTTGTTCGGCAGACCGCAAATATGTGCAAATTGTCTTCAGCCCTGGCCATGACCGACGAAGGTGGCGATGCTTGTGTAGCTGCCCCCCGTGGTAGAAAGGAACCACCAAAGGCACGCAAAGACGAAGATAGTACAGGGCGTATCCCTAGGTAAGGTTTCTTGTTGATTCGCGCATAATTAGCAGCCAATATCTTCCCCTCGGTCAACCGTAGGTCGATTCACCGTGGGGATACTAGCTGCAACTGCATGCTGCACAGCCGTGATGAGAAAGCATTTTGAAGCGGCGGTTCTGATTGTTGGCTGTTTATTGGTTTACCGAATCTCACTAATATAGGTCTCTCTCCTCAGCAAGCCCCTTTTCTACCTCTTTCGCTGTTTCCTGTACTTTGGCTGCATCATCTCTTGTTCGGCAGACCGCAAATATGTGCAAATTGTCTTCAGCCCTGGCCATGACCGACGAAGGTGGCGATGCTTGTGTAGCTGCCCCCCGTGGTAGAAAGGAACCACCAAAGGCACGCAAAGACGAAGATAGTACAGGGCGTATCCCTAGGTAAGGTTTCTTGTTGATTCGCGCATAATTAGCAGCCAATATCTTCCCCTCGGTCAACCGTAGGTCGATTCACCGTGGGGATACTAGCTGCAACTGCATGCTGCACAGCCGTGATGAGAAAGCATTTTGAAGCGGCGGTTCTGATTGTTGGCTGTTTATTGGTTTACCGAATCTCACTAATATAGGTCTCTCTCCTCAGCAAGCCCCTTTTCTACCTCTTTCACTGTTTCCTGTACTTTGGCTGCATCATCTCTTGTTCGGCAGACCGCAAATATGTGCAAATTGTCTTCAGCCCTGGCCATGACCGACGAAGGTGGCGATGCTTGTGTAGCTGCCCCCCGTGGTAGAAAGGAACCACCAAAGGCACGCAAAGACGAAGATAGTACAGGGCGTATCCCTAGGTAAGGTTTCTTGTTGATTCGCGCATAATTAGCAGCCAATATCTTCCCCTCGGTCAACCGTAGGTCGATTCACCGTGGGGATACTAGCTGCAACTGCATGCTGCACAGCCGTGATGAGAAAGCATTTTGAAGCGGCGGTTCTGATTGTTGGCTGTTTATTGGTTTACCGAATCTCACTAATATAGGTCTCTCTCCTCAGCAAGCCCCTTTTCCTACCTCTTTCGCTGTTTCCTGTACTTTGGCTGCATCATCTCTTGTTCGGCAGACCGCAAATATGTGCAAATTGTCTTCAGCCCTGGCCATGACCGACGAAGGTGGCGATGCTTGTGTAGCTGCCCCCCGTGGTAGAAAGGAACCACCAAAGGCACGCAAAGACGAAGATAGTACAGGGCGTATCCCTAGGTAAGGTTTCTTGTTGATTCGCGCATAATTAGCAGCCAATATCTTCCCCTCGGTCAACCGTAGGTCGATTCACCGTGGGGATACTAGCTGCAACTGCATGCTGCACAGCCGTGATGAGAAAGCATTTTGAAGCGGCGGTTCTGATTGTTGGCTGTTTATTGGTTTACCGAATCTCACTAATATAGGTCTCTCTCCTCAGCAAGCCCTTTTTCTACCTCTTTCGCTGTTTCCTGTACTTTGGCTGCATCATCTCTTGTTCGGCAGACCGCAAATATGTGCAAATTGTCTTCAGCCCTGGCCATGACCGACGAAGGTGGCGATGCTTGTGTAGCTGCCCCCCGTGGTAGAAAGGAACCACCAAAGGCACGCAAAGACGAAGATAGTACAGGGCGTATCCCTAGGTAAGGTTTCTTGTTGATTCGCGCATAATTAGCAGCCAATATCTTCCCCTCGGTCAACCGTAGGTCGATTCACCGTGGGGATACTAGCTGCAACTGCATGCTGCACAGCCGTGATGAGAAAGCATTTTGAAGCGGCGGTTCTGATTGTTGGCTGTTTATTGGTTTACCGAATCTCACTAATATAGGTCTCTCTCCTCAGCAAGCCCTTTTTCTACCTCTTTCGCTGTTTCCTGTACTTTGGCTGCATCATCTCTTGTTCGGCAGACCGCAAATATGTGCAAATTGTCTTCAGCCCTGGCCATGACCGACGAAGGTGGCGATGCTTGTGTAGCTGCCCCCCGTGGTAGAAAGGAACCACCAAAGGCACGCAAAGACGAAGATAGTACAGGGCGTATCCCTAGGTAAGGTTTCTTGTTGATTCGCGCATAATTAGCAGCCAATATCTTCCCCTCGGTCAACCGTAGGTCGATTCACCGTGGGGATATTAGCTGCATCTGCATGCTGCACAGCTGTGATGAGAAAGCATTTTGAAGCGGCGGTTCTGATTGTTGGCTGTTTATTGGTTTACCGAATCTCACTAATATAGGTCTCTCTCCTCAGCAAGCCCTTTTTCTACCTCTTTCGCTGTTTCCTGTACTTTGGCTGCATCATCTCTTGTTCGGCAGACCGCAAATATGTGCAAATTGTCTTCAGCCCTGGCCATGACCGACGAAGGTGGCGATGCTTGTGTAGCTGCCCCCCGTGGTAGAAAGGAACCACCAAAGGCACGCAAAGACGAAGATAGTACAGGGCGTATCCCTAGGTAAGGTTTCTTGTTGATTCGCGCATAATTAGCAGCCAATATCTTCCCCTCGGTCAACCGTAGGTCGATTCACCGTGGGGATACTAGCTGCAACTGCATGCTGCACAGCCGTGATGAGAAAGCATTTTGAAGCGGCGGTTCTGATTGTTGGCTGTTTATTGGTTTACCGAATCTCACTAATATAGGTCTCTCTCCTCAGCAAGCCCCTTTTCTACCTCTTTCGCTGTTTCCTGTACTTTGGCTGCATCATCTCTTGTTCGGCAGACCGCAAATATGTGCAAATTGTCTTCAGCCCTGGCCATGACCGACGAAGGTGGCGATGCTTGTGTAGCTGCCCCCCGTGGTAGAAAGGAACCACCAAAGGCACGCAAAGACGAAGATAGTACAGGGCGTAAGGCCGATCCGCAAGCTTCGTTCGCTCTTGAGGTTGGGGCAAAGGGTATATTTGACGCCTCGGTGCATACAAAGATGTCCACAATAGTGAACCCCAACTCGGAGGCAAATATGATTGATATCGCAGCGGGCTCAAGTTTAAAGTCGACAGTTTATTGGATAAGGAACTTGCTACGCAGAACATCTCGGTTTTGTTTAAGACGTTCCCAGTGGCCTTAGCTTAGGTGAGGCACGAACCTAAGAATGAAAGTGAATGAACTAAACTCAAGTAACCATCTTTGATAGGATGCTGAGCCTTGTTGCTGCAGCTCAAGGTGTCCGTACAATTGCGCGGGAGACATATCTTAAGTTGCCTTATACAATGCACTGTACGTTTAATATATGGATCGCCGACTTAGCAATTAAGTGTGGAACTTTTTTCTTGCAGCGTAAACATGCTAGCTGCAAAGTATGTTCTGGTCTCGGCAAAGGCGTGACAGCGAGCAGCATAGGTGTGCTGCTGAAGAATTGCGGATACCGCGTTACGTCAATAAAAATTGGTGCGTGTATAACCATTCTGCGTCCAAACTACAAACCACAATTGAAAGGGCTTACCCAAGCCCACGCTCCCCGTAGATCCCTACCTTAATGTTGACGCTGGTACCATGTCTCCATTTGAGCATGGCGAAGTGTTTGTGTTAGACGACGGCGGCGAGGTGTGTCCTGGCGGCCCTGACATCTCTTCGAGTCTGCCAGCCTGACGCACGTGTACGTCTTGTTGCGTTCAGGCTGATCTGGATTTGGGAAGTTACGAACGCTTTCTCGACATCACCCTAACCCGGGACAGCAACATCACCACAGGGAAGATTTACCAGGTCCGATACCCCTCGTCCTTGCAAGTCGCTAATGGCCACACCTCTGTAGATTGTCTGAAGGTTGCACAGTATTTTTATATCTCTTGTTTTGGTGTTTCCACACAATAAAAGCTTGCTTATACATCCAGCTACTGCCACCTCCGACCCCCATATCCCTGCGCCCCATGAAGGCTGTCATTGAGAGGGAACGGCGTGGAGACTACCTCGGTAAAACGGTGCAGGTATGCATGTCCCTGCGCATTATCCCTCCACGATATTTTGGGCAACCAGCCACCATACGCAAGGCTTGCCCGACTGGCATTCCAATAGTTGAATATGCTATACGGTGTTAGGATGATGTGAGGACCCGATCATTAACTTTACCTCTTCCCTGGGATAATACATTTTGTTCCACAGGTTGTTCCCCACATCACGGATGTGGTCCAGGACTGGATCCAACGGGTGGCAGCGCAGCCCGTTGACGGGAAGGCTGGTGTACCGCACGTGTGTGTTATTGAGTTGGGTGGCACTGTGGGTGATATTGAGTCTGCACCCTTCATCGAGGCGCTGCGTCAGTTTTGTATCCGAGTGGGCGATAACATCTGCAACGTGCATGTTTCGTTGGTGCCAGTTATCGGTAAGAGGCGCTGCCATATTCATGTGCGAAACAATCGGGAGAGGGCAGGGTCCTGCAATCGTGATGGATATGTATGTGACTGATTGGGCCGGGCCATGCGATTTTCAGGGTGGGGCGACTGGATGAGAAATACTTCCAAGCGTGCCAATGTTGCACTTCTGGCCGACGAGTTGTCTCTTTTACCAAGGGAAAGAAGATGCAGTGATTATGATGAGGGTATTTAAGGGTGATGATGGAGTAATGACTGACTAATTTAAGCGACTGATTTTTGCGTCTTGCCCCTCAGGTGTGGTGGGCGAACAGGAGACGAAGCCAACGCATCATAGCGTGCAGGTGCGCCCTTTATCTGTTGTGAGGCCAGCCCATGTGTGGCCCGTGAACTCTTGTGCTGCATGAGGGCAAAGACCCGGTGCCATGGCTGTGGGGCTTTCCCTTGAAATTCAAGCCGTGCAGATTTGAAGGCTTCCTGGTCGTTGCCAGTAGTAGATGGGAGTATCAGTCTTATAAGTCCGCCCACCCTTTCACGGCGTTCCCTTTTATTGCGTTATAGATAGGGCAGGTGTATGGGCGCTAAGCTCTTGGATAATGGATTGGCGCTTAGTCAACTGTATGTCTCCTGATGCCACGACCCTGTTTGTAAACCAGACGCCTAGAACAGCTGACTGGGCGCCTTGAGCCCTTTAGGTGCTGAGGTCATTGGGCATCACGCCGACCTTCTTGGCCTGCCGCAGCTCATGCCCCCTGGAGGACAGCGTCCGCTCGAAACTGGTGGGTACAGACCTGGTAATGACGTGCAGCAACAAAAGGGGAAGATGGGGTGAATGGGGGTCCTGGGGCAATATGGGGGTCCTAGGGCATGGAGAAGGATTGCTTGGACATGGAGCTCGTCAAAATGGGCCAGGGGCTTCATGTTGATGAATAGGGGTATGCCATTGCACTTTGTTGGCGTGGATTGAAAGGCCGAGGAGAGGGAGGCTTGAGAAGGCAAGCACTTTTGGGGTCTGATTATTAGATTGGCGCCTTGAGTATCGGTTTGGGGACGTGGACTGGGTACCACATGAAGCTACCACGCCCGCCCAGAATCGCAATGTTGCCGCACCGCTGCCCCTGTGTCACCGCAGCACCCGTGGGTTCATGTGACCAGGTCCGTTCCATTAGACCGTACGACTTTATCAACTCCTTTGAGCCTTCTCCTTATCCAATTCTTAATCCCATTGTGCAAGAGGTGAAAAGCTGCCCGTAGGTTAATTCTCAACTGCATCTAATTGCCCCTACAACTTTAGGCAAGTACACAAACCTCTCGGATGCCTACTTGTCGGTCATTAAGTTGCTCCAGCATGCCTGCATGGAGGCGCGCGTCAAGCTTGAGCTGGAGTGGGTAGAGGCGGCGTCCCTAGAGCCCGAAAGCAAGGAGTCAGACCTTACAGTGTACAATGCGAGGTGGGATGGTTATATCAAGAAGGCATGTGCTCATCCGTGATTCTGTGTAGGGTGGGTATTTGGGTTAGAATTTAAGGCTGTGCAATAATGGGTATCGGCCATCATTAATAAATGGCCGGTTGTCAAGTATATTCCACGTCGCAAAACACCCTCGGGACGGGGGATGGTCTGTTCAGGTAACGTACTGAATAGACGTGGGACATTGAGTTGGTGGATAATCGCCAATAACTTGCATTCCACAACTAAATCCTCCCTATACCTGACGGCTGCCTGCAGTGTGCGTGTGGAGGACTTTTAACTGAGAAGGCTTCCGCATTCTGACATTGCAAACATCAGCTGATTGTCACATCCTGGTGCCGGGCGGCTTTGGCTCTCGTGGAGTGGAGGGGAAGATATTGGCTGCTAATTATGCGCGAATCAACAAGAAACCTTACCTAGGGATATGCCTGGGCATGCAGGTGCGGTGCCGGCACGTGGCAGAGCGGAAGTAAGCACCATACCGACAGTTGTGTGCTAGAGTGGCCGGATAAAGTGTGGGTGCACCATTTGGAAGGAAGAAGAAAGCCTGTATAAGCCACCCCTCCACTATCGTGTTGCGCGCAATAAGGACATGCTGTGCTTTACGTGTTAGTGTGCTCCCCTTCATGCACAATTTATCTCCCCAATCCGCGTTATTCAGTAAGTCAATCTCGTTATGTTTCCTGTGCCATGTGTCCAGCTTTGGCACATTTCATTACACAAAGCGCAGTTCTTGTTGATTCTATGTGTGTCTTTTTTCTTGTGTTGTTGTGAACCCCAAACAGATCCCCGTGATTGGATTTGTGCACAACGTGTTGGGTATGATGGAAGCCAATTCCACAGAGTTCACACCTGTGACACCACACCTGGTGGTGGCCTTTATGCCGGAAATATCTACGACGCACAAAGGCGGCACCATGCGGCTAGGAGCGCGTTGCACCATGACCTGCATCTCGGCAAAGTTTTATCAGCAGGATCAGTACATTGACAAGCGGCATCGGCATAGGTAGGCAGGTGGTGCTGTGTGTCATATGGTGCAAACATCTGCTAGGGTCAGGGCAATGCCTTGGGGGCTTTGATCGTATAGACCCAGTGGTATAAAGGAGAGGTGGGTAGCCGTAGGGAAAATGAAGGTCTAATCTTGGGATTGCCTGTTGCTGATGCACCATATAGGACTGAGCCACCTGGGTAGCCTTCTTATCGCAACCCTGGCCCAATGCGCAGGTACGAGGTGAATCCCGATCTGGTGCCAAAGCTAGAAGAGGCGGGGATAGCCCTGACCTTACTTTTGTCTAGCAGTTGTTTGCACCATATGACACACAGCACCACCTGCCTACCTATGCCGATGCCGCTCGTCAATATATTGATCCTGCTGATACAACTTCGCCGAGATGCAGGTCATGGTCTGCACACTATGGTGCAATGCGCTCCTAGCCGCATGGTGCCGCCTTTGTGTGTCGTAGATATTTCTGGCATGAAGACCAGTTAGTAAGTTATATCAAGAAGGCATGTGCTCATCCGTGATTCTGTGTAGGGTGGGTATTTGGGTTAGAATTTAAGGCTGTGCAATAATGGGTATCGGCCATCATTAATAAATGGCCGGTTGTCAAGTATATTCCACGTCGCAAAACACCCTCGGGACGGGGGATGGTCTGTTCAGGTAACGTACTGAATAGACGTGGGACATTGAGTTGGTGGATAATGTTGTATCCTTCCTTCTTCAATCATGTATTAGCTCTGCACGTCTAGGTGTTAGCTGAGTGCGTACCAAGCTTACGAACAGCAAGGCAAGCCAATGTGAATAGTAGACAGCGGAAGGCTCAATAGCAAGGAAAGATTCAACTTACAATGTTCTTCAGTTACAGAATTACAGTCTGCTGTCAGACCCCGTGGGCAATGTTCATCACTCGGCTGCAGATGGAATGCTAGAATAGCTCAGGCCAAATATAAATGATTATATTGTATGTATGCGTATGAAATAGAGTTAAGTACTCAAATACTTGGTCCAAAGTTAGTGTCGCGCCGACTTCAGTCTCTAGGCGGCCGTCCTATCATGTCGCGATACCGATGTGCAGTACAGGTCTCACTGGATTATGATCTCAAGTGTGAGTACCTTGGTAATACTGCTCTAAATATCGTGTCATTCATGATATTATTGGATGCAACGCATGCAATATGCAAAGGTCCGAATATCGATATTCGGTTGCTGACCCAACCATCGTGATCGTCGCATTCTTGCATACGCGTATGGTTTATGACACAGATGAGGTAATACTATTCAAAGTATTATTACGTGATATAATATGCCAATGGATAGATGGCGCATTAATTATCAGCCTTGAGTCAAACATGTTGACCGACAGCGCGATGTTGTGAATGATGATGCGACATGCCTGATTAGCTAGATATACTCGAGTATATCATGCTAATATGATTGTATTATGCTTCATGATATCTGAATGCATTGCGGCCTTCATAAATGTAAACGGTGATTGAACCCGCATACAACAACTATCCCCCCTCCCATATGCAATGTCCTCGCTGCATCGAACAGCATCGACTGCAAGGATCATTGGGTTTGCATGGCGCGTAGACGAGCTTCCTCCAACAGGGGCTTCATTTCCGGCGAGAAGTTACGCATCAGCTCCCACGAATTATGCTCGCTAGGATAGCCAGTCCATTTGACCAGATATTCATGCACCTTCCGCTTTCTTCGTTGTTGACCAATGCGACGAACCTGATAATCCAGTATGCATTCCACATCATACACCTTTTGCTTGCCTGCGATCCAGGTCTCGGGACAAGGGTCCATTACTGCAGGGGCATCGGTGTCGTTCATAACGGGTGCTGTGCCGCGATAAGGGCGAATTTAAGAAATATGAAATGTGGGATGGATATTCATGTCAGAAGGTAGGGATAGCTCCACGGCTACATTCCCTACCATGCGAACAACGGGATATGGACCGATCCAACGAGGTAACAATTTATGGAAATTTCGGCGAGCGAACGCAAGTTCTTAGTGCTCAGTAATACCATTTGTCCCACCGAAAATGTTACATCCCGTTTAGATTTATTGTAATAGTCCGTCGTCCGTTGTTGTGCCGCGTCCAGGCATGCCTTCGCGTCTGTCATGCGGAATAGGAACGACTTGGCAAAGGTTTTAGCCGCAGGGATATTTATCTCCAACTTTCGCCACACGGGTAGCGCAGGATGAAATCCATAATTCAGAAAGAAAGGGCTTTGACCTGTCGAGCAGTTAACAGCGTTGTTAAGCGCGAATTCTGCCGAAGTCAGAAACGTATCCCAAACAGAGGGTGTGCATCCCACAATATTCCTTAACATGTTGCCCAACGTGCGATTTGTGCATTTGGTTTGCCCATCGGATTGTGGATGATATGCTGTGCTCAAATGAACACGCATACCGATGAGCTTGCATAGCGCTTCCCAAAACTTAGACGTGAATTGACCGCCACGATCGGATATCACATTTTTAGGAACGCCATGCAATCGTACCACATTATCAAAAAATAATCGTGCCGTTTGCTCAGCGGTGCAAGACGAGGTGCAGGGGGCTAAGTGGACCATCTTGGTCAAACGATCGACCATTACGAACACCGAGTCGTATCCCCCCTCAGTTTTGGGCAGGACGACTACGAAGTCCATAGAAACACTTTCCCAAGGGGCATCTGGTATAGGTAAAGGTTGTAGTAAACCCTGGCCCTTACCGGATAGTGCTTTATTGCGCTGACAGAGACTGCACCTTTGCACGAAGTTTTCCGCATCCTTCACCACGCGCGGCCACCAGAATGAGCGTCGTACAAGCTCTGCCAAACGCGTACTTCCAGGATGTCCTGCTAACGGGTCCTCGTGGAACCGTGCAAGAGTATCGTAGCGCAAAGCGTCATCGTTCGGCACGACGATTTGTGTGGTCGAGCCATCCTTTCGTAGCCACAAATCGTTGCGCTTGTGCAAATGCTCCACATTGCTTGGTGAAGCAAACCATGGATCGGCTTGATACACTACCTTGAGTCGCTGCGTGAGGTCCGCTGCTATCGGCACCTCCTGACTGCGCGAAGGAGTGACCGATGCTGCCAGGATTGCAGCGTGCAATGATGGATGTCGACTGAGGGCGTCAGCAATATTAATTCTGCCGGCGGTATACTCCCCTGTGCAGTCGAAACGAGATAGATACTCCATCCTCCGGGCTTGTCGTCGGTTAAGCGTGGCAACACTCTGCAAGAATGTCAGCGGCTTATGATCGGTCTTCAGCGTAAGAGGGCGGCCCTCGAGGTAACAACACCATTCCTTCAAAGCATGCAGAGCTGCCAACAGCTTCTGCTCTCCGGTTGTATATCGGGTCTCCGCACCCGAGAACTTCTTACTCGTGAAGGCGATCGGTCGTCCTTCCTGCAACAATACAGCGCCGCTTCCATGCAAGGAAGCATCCGATACAACTTCAACACGGAACGGCAATCAGGAAAAGAGAGGGTAACGTCGTCGGCGACGATTCATTTGAGCTCTTCGAATGCCCGCTGACACGTGGGTGTCCAGGCTTCGAGTGAAGCGAAACCTCCTTTCTTTGTCAAATTCGTAAGCGGGGCCGCAATAATGGAGTAGTTTTGATAAACTTACGGAAGTAGTTGGTCAAACCCAAGAACTGGCGTAGTTCGGTGAGGTTCTGAGGCGCAGGCCATTTGCGAACCACAGCTACCTTCCGTGGGTCCATCCTGACCCCAGTGACCAACACGATGTGGCCCAAATACTCCACCTGAGGCTGCGCCCAAAAACACTTGGCGCGTTTAGCAAACAATTGCTCCCGCTTCATCACCTCAAGCACGAGCTCGAGATGCTTCAGGTGCTCCTCGCGCGTTTTGGAATATATTAAAATATCATCCAAATAACAAACGACGAACCTGTCGATATACGGTCTGAACATGCGATCCATCACTGCTTGAAATGTGGCGGGCGCATTAGTAAGTCCAAACGACAAGACCGTGTACTCGAAGTGACCAAAGGGAGTTCGGAAAGCGGTTTTTGGAATATCAGAGGCAGCACTGCGTATCTGATTATACCCTTGTTGAAGGTCAATCGAGGAAAAGTAAGCTGAACCTTTCAGCTTATCGATCAGGTCATCAACGCGCGGCAAAGGGTAGCGATTTTTATTCGTGGTCGCATTCAAGCCCCGATAATCAATGCACATACGCAGCGTCCCATCCTTCTTACCGACAAACAATATCGGAGCCGAATAAGGCGACGTGCTGGGCCGAATCATACCCTTTGCGAGCAGATCCCTCACTCGCCGTTTCATCCGCTCAACTTTAGCGGACTTAGCCTGTACGTAGGTTGTGAAACGGGGTGCTCGGGCACAAGAGGGATCGTATAGTCAGTAGGGAGCATAGGTGGGAGCCCCAAGATGACAAATGCATCAGTATAATTTTGGCAATAGGGGGCTGCAACCTCAGAATCTTTCGCAAGAGACTGTGCGGTGGTAGCAATTGATTGCACCCAAGGCCTCACAAGCAATTCATGGGTGTTTTTCCTTATCATTGATAAGATTGCCTTACACCCCTCAAGCTTGGGTTCTTTATTTCGGCAAACGGACGCCGCTTAACCAACATTAACCACAGGCTCCGCACAATTCCGCCCTCCTCTGGTGTGACATCTTGGTACGACAGACAAGGTACCTTAGGCGATAGGTTCCCTTTTGCACAATGGCCAATTGTGCTGGACTCCATATCGATGTGCGCGCGGTACTGTCGTTATGTCGCGGCACCCAATGTCCATGTAGTGCTGTCTCTGGGAGACCTTGTTGCACTCATTGGGCCCTAACACACAGAGGGTCCTTCGACGACTAAGGGTGATTCTGCCCACGATGGGATGCTTACCCTCATTAGCGAGGGTAACCTGAATGCTCAGACGACTATGGGGCCAACCCCATAATGCTTACCGCTCTTCGTAATAGCAATAAGGTCGTCAGTGACACCTATAGCGCACGGGTGTCCGAAATTTCAAGGAACAAAATGACTTCATCGTCATTGGTAGAGTCAAACGTAGTGAACCTCTGCTACGCTCCTGCGACCCACGATGCTCCACAGGTACGGATTCGTTAAGGACGCATATTTACCAGCCATCTGATCATCTAATCAACGGCAGTGGAGAGTCTTCTTCATGCCAGCATCACTGGGTACAATTAGGAGTAGTAGTGGTCAATACATAAGGCCTAACTCCTTGTCGGGTATCAGTCCCTTATTAATGCGACCTGGGTGACCCGACTACATCGACAGAAATCGTGCCCTGTGCTTCATCCATCGGGTGTAGTTCCGCAGCTAACGGAGGTAGAAGTGGGCAGTTCCTTGTAAGATGGTTTGACAAACTCCCAATTGTCGTCGCTGTGCGAACTTCGTCTGGGTGCATCCCCATTTAGCAAGCCATCGATTTTCTGTCCTCGACCACTTCGATTCCGACGCAGCTCCACGTGATGCGACGGTATTCTGTGGCGTGTCTCTCCTCTTCCGTACACTCCGAGTTACTTGCGAATTTCGTGGACTTAATCCCCGGCTGCCAGAAATATGGACGCGACTGGTCGAAGGGGCGCCAGCCCGACACATAGGTGCAGGTGGTAGCGGGATGCCGGTAGTCTCAGGTGCTAGGTCAGTCTCATTGGAGGTATCTTGCATCGTGTCCACTGGTAGTGGTGCTAAGGCTGTCGGGTGCTCTTGTCCCGTCCTGAGGCGAGCTTCGGCATCGTGAACAATCTGAACCCATCGCGTATACGATCTTGTCCTTTCCAGCGCCGGATCCGTAATACTCGCTCTGGCCAACTGGAGAGGGAGACCACGTTGGAACCAATAAATGTAGTCTCCTTCTGAAAAACCAATCATGGGTGCCGTCAGACCTTCAAACCGCAACCGGTAGTCCTCCACGGACTCATCAGGTCGCATTCGGTAGGTGCCTGCATGTAGTTCTCGGTACATGGCAGCCACTTGTGATTGATTTCCGGGAGTGAATCGAGTAAGCAGCGCATTAATTAGTTCTTCGAACGTAAAGTGCTCCTGTACAGTGGTCCAATGGTCATACCATTCCCTCGCAACGCCGCTTAGTGTGGCCCCAATAAATAAACACTTCACCTCATCGCGATCACCACCTTTTACCAACTTCAAATATCTTTTAGCATCGCGAACATATGAGCGGGCAGCGCTTGCGATAGTCTTGGGTTCCGCGATGGGAGGAATATGAAATTGAGGTGTGGGGACGACGAAACCGGGGACTCCGCCTTCATCCATAAGTTGTTGCAGCGATACCATTGCCAGGTCCGGCTCCGTTTTGGGGGGCCCCGCGTGATCTGACGTCCCAGTGGGGCCCTGAATTGGATAAGGACCATTCGGCTGGGGAACGTCGGGCTGGGGATTATGTAAATTATCAGTATTCGGTGGGATCTCCGGTCCTTCATTATGGGCTCCACACTGGCCTGTTCACTCTCTCCCGTAGATGGGGAATATTGATTATGCGACATGTATTCCAATTAAGACTTCACAAGGAAAATAGGTGGAGGTAAAACTGTACCTTAGGGATTTCCTCTCATGTACCATTCTCACCCGAGTAAAAGTCTGACGTGGACGGTAACGTAACCCACCAGTATGTTGTCACCTTCAAATTGATATCTCTTCAGCAACTGATCCTGTCCGATACCCAACTCTATCGAGGAGGCGACTTCAAGTGTGATGGCAACAGAATTTCTTCTGCGGACTTAAGACCTTGCGGGTAACAAAAGTATGGTTGTTATTTAACAGACCGATATTGTATCAGGAGTTCAGGTAGAGGATAGTACCGTATCAGCTTAGGGTTTTAGGGTTTTTAGGGTTTTAGGGTGTTCGTGCGAGAACCTACTCTTCGCTAGTGACGATGAGACAGCCGTGAGTCGAACCGTCTCGCAACCAAATTTGTTGTATCCTTCCTTCTTCAATCATGCATTAGCTCTGCACGTCTGGGTGTTAGCTGAGTGCGTACCAAGCTTACGAACAGCAAGGCAAACTAATGTGAATAGTAGACAGCGGAAGACTCAACAACAAGGAAAGATTCAACTTACAATGTTCTTCAATTACAGATTTACAGTCTGCCGTCAGACCCCACGGGCAATGTTCATCACTCGGCCACAGATGGAGTGCTAGAATAGCTCAGGCCGAATATAAATGATTATATCGTATGTATGCGTATCAAATAGAGTTAAGTACTCGGGTACTTAGTCTAAAGTAGCGTCGAGCCGACTTCGGTCTCTAGGCAGCCGTCCTCGCACCTATCACGTCACGATACCGATGTGCAGTACAGGTCTCACTGGATTACGATCTCAAGTGTGAGTACCTTTGTAGCACTGTTCTAGATATCGTGTCATTCGTGATGTTAATGGATGCAACATATGCAATATGCGAAGGTCCGAATATCGATATTCGGTTGCCAACCCAACCATCGCGATAGTCGCATTCTCACATACGCATATGGTTTATGAGGTAAATTAGATAATAGTATTTAAACTATTATTACGTGATATAACATGCCAATGAAGTCGCGTATTAATTATCGATATCGAGTCAAACATGTTGACCGACAGCGCGACGTCGTAAATGATAATGCAGCATGCTTAATTAGCTAGATATACTCGAGTATATCATGCTAATATGATTGTATCATGCTTCATAATGTTTGAGTGCATTGCTGTCTTCATTGATGCAAACTGTGATCGAACCCGTGTACAACACATACCTCGCTGAAAAGGGACTTGACTGCACGCCGGTAGCGCCACGTCACTCCCGCGCCAGCACAGGCACGGGTGCGACAGGGCTGCATCGAGCATCACCACCAGGAAATACACCGGTAACCCACCTTCACCCGAACCGGCCGGAGCTCTACCAGGGACGCCGAAGCCACCAGAGCACCTCACCGTCCGAGCCACCAGAGCACAAAACGCACCGTCCCCTCAAAAGTGAAACCTCCCAAGAAATACGACCTCAACCCATGAACAATACTACACGGTTTGCTGGAAAGACACTATTACCCCGATGTCTATCGTAGGCGCATATGCCAGTATGGGATACGTGCCCAAGCAGCTCTTGCCAGTGACAGGTCTCTATGGCACACGGATCGATCGCCACTTCCGCAGAGTAATATGGGAGCCGTCTGATATCCCCGCAACACAACTCGGAAGGTTGCCCAACGGACCAAAGGCGATGGAGAGATATGAGCAAATGAGGTCGCAGAGTGTGAACCCCCTCTCGAAATACCCAAAACCCAAGGACAGCAATCTAACGACCCCTCAGCGACAGGGCCGATGGGACCTGCCCCCTTTGGAGCAGACCCAGCGGGCACGCCTTATTCGAGTGAACACTACCTTTGAGACCGTGCCGTGCAATCCATACACGGATATGCGCCCCACGGGAAAGTACCGAATCCAGATAGGACTGCTAACCAAAGAGGGCAGCTCGACCAAAGAGAACGTGGCCTTTGCCTATGACCCGAGAGGGAAATGCGTGGGCACCCTCACCCTGCAACACTTAGAGACCCTAAGAATGCAATACCAACACACGATCGAAACCTACCCGGAGGTGCACAGAAGCCTATCCCCCCAGGGCGACTTCGCCGAGGACGTCGCGTGCCTTCTTCTGCAGTACAGAAAGGATCCCAACGGGCGAGAGTCAAAAGACCCGCCACGGTCGCAGGCGACCATGAATAGAGAACTGCACCGCACGTTGGTTGACGCCCTGCACGCCCTAGACGCCGGCCCAGTTGTCGAAAGGTTTTCATCCCCACTTAACTGCGGCGAAGAGGTGCAATACTACTTCAGCGCCCATGCAGAAGACCAACTCTTCGGGGCGAACATAGAGGCATTCTCTCAGCCATTTACAGGCCTCTCGATAGCACACCTGAACCCTAACCCCACCAGCGTCAAAAAGGCGGTAATGTGGGCAATCACAGGCGCGTCACACACAATGACATCCGCATTGCCCACCGCCACACTACTCATTGTCCCGCACAGCCGGACCGCTCCTAACCAAACTCAAAGCGATGGACGCGGTCGGCCTCCCCAGAAAACATCTGCGCATGTGGGACACGCCCGAGGGCACTCAATGCGTCGACATCCAGCGTCCCTTCCCTACCCAAGCAAAGCTGCTCAGATCAAGATGATGGCCTCAAAGCCGCCTGGACCCAGACCCACCGCCATAGTTCACCAAATGGACGGACAGATGCTCCAGCAGCGCCTGACAGCAGTTTTCCCCGGACAAATACCACTCCGCGTGTACCCACAAGATATCATCTGGACTGACGGTAGCTGCATTAAACCGGCTGAAAACGACGGCCCAAACAAGTTGGGTGCGGCTGCGTACTGTGGACCCACCGGAAAAACATTGTACATCGACCCAGCAAGCATCGGATGCACCAATACCATTCAACGGGCAGAGCTGGCGGCAATACGCGTGGCCCTATCAACGCAAAAGGAAGTGAACAGCGCCCTAACAATTGCCACTGATTCACAAGCATCACTGGATCTTATCAAAAGAGCAATAAACGATCCAAGTAAACTTCACATTTCCAAGCACAAAGCCCTACTCATGGATATCGCCGAACTACTGTACGACTACGCCCACCAGAACATAACCGTCCACTTCTTGAAAGTGAAATCGCATACCGGCCTTGATGGTAATGACAAAGCTGACAAGGGAGCAACATCTGTCGCACAAGGCGAGATTCCGGCAACTTTTACTGAAAAGGCAGACAGCATCCCGTTCAATAAAGTGTTCTGGCTAAAACAGCACAACACTTGCTTCTACATTAGTGACCTGAACAAAGGCCTCTATAAGTGTCTCCAGCAGGATACCTTCGCAGGCTGTACAAACGACACAATTCTAACTGAAAAATGGCCTAACACCGCCTCGAAGTTAGACCCCAAAACCAGCAATGCCTTCCTCAGCAACCCAAAGACGCCCCACTGGCTCAAACTGCAAATACTGAAAGCTCGATACGGGCTGCTATTCAATGCTAAGCTGCAGAAACTTTACGGACGTGGTGGAGACGGAAACTGCCCTATTTGCCGCAGCTACAGAACGACCGGCCCCACACCCGACTCAGGAGCCCACATACTCGGCGGGTGCCCCCACCCAACCATGAAAGGCATGTACATCAACCGGCATAACCAAGCGACGCGCACTATTGCCGACTGCGTCCACGAGGGCCGCAACGGTGGTGGCTTCATGATTATGGACGCCGGTAAAGAAGCGGATTTCCCACCGTACTGCAGTGGGATGCGCGTCCCCAAATGGATGCTGCCACACCTAGGAGACGAGGAAATCCGCCGCCTCCGCCCAGACATCATGTTCATTCCCAACCTCCCCACGCGCACAACCCAGCGCAAACGGTACCAGGGGCCGGAATGCAAGCTCATGCACGATGTGTACATTGTCGAAGTGGGCTACACTAGCGACTTGCAACACACAGACAAACTCGAACAGAAAACTGCACAACACGCACGGCTAACAGAGGAACTCACGAAAGCAGGCTGGAAGGTGCACTACACTGAGGCGCAAATCGTCACCCTGGGCAGCACAGGGACCCTAACCAACACGCTAAAACAGCTCCTGTGCAGGCTTGGCTCTTCCGCGGAGCATGCCCAGAAGACCTGCCTGCACCTACACCGGCAAACAATCGAAATAGCGGGTGCCATTATATGGGCGCGGCGAGCACTAGAGGGTGCAGCCAAATAACCGGTAAAACCAAAATGGTTTCCCACGGTGGTGTGCGCATACAGGCGCGGCTATGCTGCCCCTCAGTTCCCCACCCCCTTAACACACGCCAGGCTCCAGCCAGCGTACTACTATTATTATTATTATTATTATTATTATTATTATTATTATTATTATTATTATTATTATTATTATTATTATTATTATTATTATTATTATTATTATTATTATTATTATTATTATTATTATTATTATTATTATTATTATTATTATTATTATTATTATTATTATTATTATTATTATTATTATTATTATTATTATTATTATTATTATTATTATTATTATTATTATTATTATTATTATTATTATTATTATTATTATTATTATTATTATTATTATTATTATTATTATTATTATTATTATTATTATTATTATTATTATTATTATTATTATTATTATTATTATTATTATTATTATTATTATTATTATTATTATTATTATTATTATTATTATTATTATTATTATTATTATTATTATTATTATTATTATTATTATTATTATTATTATTATTATTATTATTATTATTATTATTATTATTATTATTATTATTATTATTATTATTATTATTATTATTATTATTATTATTATTATTATTATTATTATTATTATTATTATTATTATTATTATTATTATTATTATTATTATTATTATTATTATTATTATTATTATTATTATTATTATTATTATTATTATTATTATTATTATTATTATTATTATTATTATTATTATTATTATTATTATTATTATTATTATTATTATTATTATTATTATTATTATTATTATTATTATTATTATTATTATTATTATTATTATTATTATTATTATTATTATTATTATTATTATTATTATTATTATTATTATTATTATTATTATTATTATTATTATTATTATTATTATTATTATTATTATTATTATTATTATTATTATTATTATTATTATTATTATTATTATTATTATTATTATTATTATTATTATTATTATTATTATTATTATTATTATTATTATTATTATTATTATTATTATTATTATTATTATTATTATTATTATTATTATTATTATTATTATTATTATTATTATTATTATTATTATTATTATTATTATTATTATTATTATTATTATTATTATTATTATTATTATTATTATTATTATTATTATTATTATTATTATTATTATTATTATTATTATTATTTTATTATTATTATTATTATTATTATTATATTATTATTATTATTTTATTATCACCCTTCGTGGGTACCATCTACAACAAGCTGGTATCAAGACTGTTCCTCCCTGGGATGTCTCGTCAAGTCTTCCGCTCAAGTCTTGGAGCTTGGGTTCTACCCTACCTGGACGACTTTCTTTTCGTTTTCTCTTCCAAGGAGCAGGCTAGTCTTGGAGCGTGGTGGGTGCGGGAGACTATTGAGATTTAGGTTTATCTTGTCACCCAACAAAATGTCAGTGGGAGCCTTCACAGGCAGTTTATCATCTAGGCATCACTGTCAATACTGCATCTGGCTTGTTTGAGGTACCCAAGGAGAAACTTTCCAAGCTCCGATGGCTGGCGGTTGGCTTGATTAGCTGGCTCTTACCCCAGCCCCGCTTTTTCTTCGCAACTTCTATGATGATATCATGCAACCTGTAGGTTGGTTAGGCCGACTTGGTCTGTCACGTGGTTCCCTTTGGGATCTTGATTGGTGGGCTGATATCCCAACGTGGCATTGCTCTGCCGCCATTCACATAGGGCCTGCTGTGGTGGACTTGTCCGTTGATGCATCCCGTCACTCCTGGGGTGCAACACTACATGGTCGGATAGCTCAAGGTTATTGGTCCTCTAATGACTACCTGGCGCATATTAATTGGAAAGAGCTGCGTGCTGTTCGTCATGCCTTGGAGTCGTTCCTTCCTTATGTCACCCAGCGGGTTGTGCTTATCAGGGAGGATAACACTTGCACGCAGGCAGTTTTGGGACGTCTGTCTTCTAGGTCCCCGTGTTTGCATGAGGAGATGAGGTGTTTATGGAGTTTCCTGCAGGAACATAGCATTATCCTCCAGGTAGAATGGGTAGCTAGTGTGGAGAATGAAGTGGATGCAGCTTCTCGTTGGATAGATTGGGATGATTATTGTTTGCACCCTCACATTTTTCAGCTTATTGAGAACCATTTTGGTCCGCATGACGTGGACTTATTTGCCTCGCATATCAACACGCAGCTGCCTTGCTTCTTCTCACGGCATCATTGCCCAGGTTCATCGGGTGTGAACGCACTTTTACAACCCTGGACTGGGCACAACGCTTACCCTTCATTTTTTTATTACCCTTCTTTGCTGCTTCCCCTGGCGGCTTCTTAATGCGCTCG
Source organism: Volvox africanus (assembly GCA_030268105.1). Classification (NCBI taxonomy): domain Eukaryota; kingdom Viridiplantae; phylum Chlorophyta; class Chlorophyceae; order Chlamydomonadales; family Volvocaceae; genus Volvox; species Volvox africanus. The sequence goes on along the minus strand of BSDZ01000013.1, from coordinate 54,276 downwards.
GCCGCATTTATACCGGAGATCCGATATGCGACCAGTTCTGAGTGGAATCAATTCCACGGCTATGGAGCTGTTCATCAAACATTGCAAAGTACACCTAATCGAATGACGCCGACACGCACCACACCTACTACACCACGCCATGACAATATTTCCATTTTCTAATCTACATAGACAGTTGGAGTAAAATCCCTTAAGCCAACAGTTAAGATGTTTGCGTACATACAGTACACCGTGCTACAGCACATTGTGTGTGTGCATACAGTACAATGTGTTAGGTGGCGCAGCAGTCAGGAGGATCAATGAGCTCGTGTGGGTCTATATGAGGAGATCATGTATGATGAATATGACATAGAGACATGTCGAGAAACGACTTTTGTCAGATGCCCAAAAGCTACCCAAAAGAGACCAAAGGATTATAGAAGCTGAGCTCTTTTATGTACCCACCCCCTATGAAACACGCAAACACACACAAAATGCACTGAAAACATCTTTACTGTTTACAGACCCTATATAGGTTTAACCCTTCGCATGCATGGCATGGCCCTGGCCAGGCCATGTGAAGGCGACAGCCTTTGACTGGCAGCCATGATGCCACACAGTCAGTCATGCGGTACTGGTATGACTCCCCATCACACCGCATTATTATAATGTTCTCACACAATGCAATGATTTTGTAGGTTCCCAAGTGCGAAAGCGTAATGAATCAATATCACATATGGCGCACATATGATGGACAACCATCGGTCTCACGCCACAAACCCAAATAACACAACTTTGGGGTATATGCTGTACACCATCTGTCTGTGCTGTCCCTTACTATAACACTAGTCGGGGGGACAGAGCGTCAAGCTGGTCCTCCAACTGACACCCAACGCAGTCGACAGGAAAACTCCCCGCCTTTGATCGCATTAAGTCTGCGTTGCACTGAGCGGAGAGTTGCAGGACCTGGAAGCCAGGAAAGAACCAAGGATTGGGAATAGGATTTTTAGTAAGTAATTGGAATAATCATGGGTCCGGATTTTCGAGAAATAGACGGAAATTGTGCAGGCATTTAGCGTTTAAGCTAATAAACACATGATAAACTGTTGGCATGCCTCCCAAGAAATCAGGTATCTATATTTATCTATTAGAAACTGACAACAGTCAACAACACGCGTTCAAACTAGCATATACTCGATAGCCCTGGATACAAATTATTTACATATCTGAGGTCTTTGGCGCCACCATCTGGAATCCTGCGGCGAAATCACCCACCATAGATATCGGTCAAGTCGTTTTGACGCCGCCAAGATGAAGCCCAGGAAAAGCGGGGAGGGCTTCCCCGGACGGGACTTGAACTCTGGGTGGAACTGAAGGACAAAACAGGGAGTGGGACTAAATGTGTATAAGGAAAGATTAATGTACCACATGAAGAGCATGGTGCAGGCAACGGGATATAGCATAAAACGATTGCAGCTCTTGCACAGCATCTTCACCTTCCTCTTGAAACCCTGCCAAATAGGGACTCCATATGTCCCCCATCGATGCTACCATAACCTACAATGTAACACATTCGTCAGTCCATGTACCTCACAGCTCACCTGCGCCGCAACATAATAGGGGTGATCCGCGGGTTGGTTCACCAGCTCCAAAATCTCCATGCGTTGGCCCGTCTCATCACGGCCAACAAAGTGCATCCCCGCCTCTTCTAGCTTCGGCACCAGATCGGGATTCACCTCGTACCTGCACATTGGGCCAGGGTTGCAATAAGAAGGCTACCCAGGCGGCTCAGCCCTATATGGTGCATCAGCAACGGGCAATCTCAGGATTAGACCTTCATTTTCCCTACGGCTACCCACCTCTCCTTTATACCATTGCGTCTATACGATCAAAGCCCCAAGGCATTGCCCTGACCTTACTTTCATCTGGCAGTTGTTTGCACCATATGACACACAGCACTACCTGCCCACCTGTGCCGATGCCGCTCTTCAATGTACTGATCCTGTTGATACAATTTTGCGGAGATGCAGCTCATGGTCTGCAACACGGTGCGACGCGCTCCTAGACGCATCGTGCCGCCTTTGTGCGTCGTAGATATTTCCGGCATGAAGACCACCGCCGGGTGTGGTGTCGCAGGCGCGAACTCTGTGGAATTGGCTTCCGACATACCCAACACGTTGCGCACAAATTCAATCACGGCGATCTGTTTGGGGTTCACAACAACACAAGAGGAAAGACACACATAGAACCAACAAGAACTGCGCTATGTGTAATGAAATGTGCCAAAGCTGGACACATGGCACAGGAAAGATAACGAGATTGACTTACTGAATAAGGCGGATTGGGGAGATATGCATGAGGGGGAGCACACTAACTCGTAAAGCACGGCATGTCCTTATAGCGCGCAGGATGATAGCAGAGGGGTCGCTTACACAGGCTTTCTTCTTCCTTCCAAATGGCGCACCCACACTTTATCAGGCCACTCTAGCACACAACTGTCGGTATGGTGCTTACTTCCGCTCTGCCACGTGCCGGCACCGCACCTGCATGCCTAGGCGTATCCCTAGGTAAGGTTTCTTGTTGATTCGCGCATAATTAGCAGCCAATATCTTCCCCTCGGTCAACCGTAGGTAGATTCACCGTGGGAATACTAGCTGCATCATGCATGCCGCACAGCCGTGATGAGAAAGCATTTTGAAGCGGCGGTTCTGATTGTTGGCTGTTTATTGGTTTACCGAATCTCACTAATATAGGTCTCTCTCCTCAGCAAGCCCCTTTCCTACCCCTTTCGTTGTTTCCTGTACTTTGGCTGCATCATCTCTTGTTCGGCAGAACGCAAATATGTGCAAATTGTCGTCTTCAGCCCTGGCCATGACCGACGAAGGTGGCGATGCTTGTGTAGCTGCCCCCCGTGGTAGAAAGGAACCACCGACGGCACGCGAATACGAAGATAGTATAGGGCGTAAGGCCGATCCGCAAGCTTCGTTCGCTTTTGAGGTTGGGGCAAAGGGTATGACTTGACGCCTCGGTGCATACAAAGATGTCCACAATAGTGAACCCCAACTCGGAGGCAAATATGATTGATATCGCAGCAGGCTCAAGTTTAAAGTCGACATGTTAATTGGATAAGGAACTTGCTACGCAGAACATCTCGGTTTTGTTTAAGACGTTCCCAGTGGCCTTAGCTTAGGTGAGGCACGAACCTAAGAATGAAAGTGAATGAACCAAACTCAAGTAACCATCTTTGATAGGATGCTGAGCCTTGTTGCTGCAAGCTCAAGGCGTCCGTACAATTGCGCGGGAGACATATGTTAAGTTTGCCTTTTTCAAGACACTGCACGTTTAATATATGGATCGCCGATTTAGCTGTTAAGTTTGGAACTTTTTTCTTGCAGCGTAAACATGCAAGCAACAAAGTATGTTTTGGTTACCGGTGGCGTCGTTAGCGGTCTCGGCAAAGGCGTGACAGCGAGCAGCATAGGTGTGCTGCTGAAGAATTGCGGATACCGCGTTACGTCAATAAAAATTGGTGCGCGTATAACCATTCTGCGTCCAAACTACAAATCACAATTGAAAGGGCTTACCCAAGCCCACGCTCCCCGTAGATCCCTACCTTAATGTTGACGCCGGTACCATGTCTCCATTTGAGCATGGCGAAGTGTTTGTGTTAGACGACGGCGGCGAGGTGTGTCCTGGCGGCCCTGACATCTTTTCGAGTCTGCCAGCCTGACGCACGTGTACGTCTTGTTGCGTTCAGGCTGATCTGGATTTGGGAAATTACGAACGCTTTCTCGACATCACCCTAACCCGGGACAGCAACATCACCACAGGGAAGATTTACCAGGTCCGACACCTCTCGTCCTTGCAAGTCGCTAATGACCACACCTCTGTGATTGTCTGAACATTATTGGTTGCACATTATTTTTATATCTCTTGTTTTGGTATTTGGACATAATAAAAGGTTGCTTACACATCCGGCTACTGCCACCTCCGACCCCCATATCCCTGCGCCCCATGAAGGCTGTCATTGAGAGGGAACGGCGTGGAGACTACCTCGGTAAAACGGTGCAGGTATGCATGTCCCTGCGCATTATCCCTCCACGATATTTTGGGCAACCAGCCACCAAACTCAAGGCTGGCCCGACTGGCATTCCAATAGTCGAATATGCTATACGGTGTTAGGATGATGTGAGGACGCGATCGTAAACTTTACCTCTTCCCTGGGATAACACATCTTGTTCCACAGGTTGTTCCCCACATCACGGATGCGATCCAGGACTGGATCCAACGGGTGGCAGCGCAGCCCGTTGACGGGAAGGCTGGCGTACCGCATGTGTGTGTTATTGAGTTGGGTGGCACTGTGGGTGATATTGAGTCTGCACCCTTCGTCGAGGCGCTGCGTCAGTTTTGTATCCGAGTGGGCGATAACATCTGCAACGTGCACGTTTCGTTGGTGCCAGTTATTGGTAAGAGGCGCTGCCATATTCATGTGCGAAACATCGGGAGAGGGCAGGGTCCTGCAATTGCGATGGATGATATGTATGTGACTGATTGGGCCGGGCCATGCGATTTTCAGGGTGGGGCGACTGGATGAGAAATACTTCCAAGGGCGTGCCGATGTTGCACTTCTGGCCGACGAGTTGTCTCGTTTACCAAGGGAAAGAAGATGCAGTGATTATGATGAGGGGAATTAAGGGTGATTACGGAGTAATGATTGACTAATTTAAGAGACTGAATTATGCGTGTTGCCCGCAGGTGTGGTGGGCGAACAGAAGACGAAGCCAACGCAGCATAGCGTGCAGGTGCGCCCTTTATCTGTTGTGAGGCCAGCCCATGTGTGGCCCGCGAACTCTTGTGCCGCATGAGGGCAAAGACCCGGTGCCATGGCTGTGGGGCTTCCCCTTGAAATTCAAGCCGTGGAGATTTGAAGGCTTCCTGGTCGTTGCCAGTAGTAGATGGGAGTATCAGTCTTAAAAGTCCGCCCACCCTTTCACGGCGTTCCCTTTTATTGCGTTATAGATAGGGCAGGTGTATGGGCGCTAAGCTCTTGGATAATGGATTGGCGCTTAGTCAACTGTATGTCTCCTGATGCCACGACCCTGTTTGTAAACCAGACGCCTAGAACAGCTGACTGGGCGCCTTGTGCCCTTTAGGTGCTGAGGTCATTGGGCATCATGCCGACCTTCTTGGCCTGCCGCAGCTCATACCCCCTGGAGGACAGCGTCCGTTCCAAACTGGTGGGTACAGACCTGGTAATGACGTACAGCAACAAAAGGGAAGATGGGGTGGATGGGGGTCCTAGGGCATGGAGAAGGATTGCTTGGACATGGAGCTCGTCAAAATGGGCCAGGGGTTTCATGTTGATGAATAGGGGTATGCCATTGCACTTTGTTGGCGCGGAATGAAAGGCCAAGGAAAGGGAGGCTTGACAAGGCAAGCACTTTTGGGGTCTACCTTTTCTCAAAAGCGTCTAGTTGTTCATGGCCCTGGATTCCACCTCGTATAGCGCCTTCACCCTAACATCAGCTCCTCCTCCTTCCTTCAGTTATCTCGCTATATGTTTATTCCTCTCACACATGCTTGGCAGGCCCTTTTCTGCAACGTGCCCACTGCCAACGTGCTGTCGCTGCACGACGTGTCCAACATCTGGCGGGTGCCACTTATAATGCAGGAGCAGGTGTGACCACGTTTACATTTTCGTATAGAAAAGGGAGTTTATAATTTGGTGGGCAAGGTATTTCTTGTGTGTATGCAGGGTTGGGAACGGCCCATTAGGAAATGGATATGAGATGGCTTGAAATAGTTTTAACCACGAAGCATGGGTTCGGTTGCGGGGCTCCCGAGGAGCAGGTTGAATGTGGTCCGTTTCGTATTTACAATCCCGTGGCCAGTCTATTAGCCCCGGGTCACAGGTGGGTTCCACCACCACTAGTATTCTGAGCAACGGCCTTGCCTACCCTTGGCTACCATGTGTCTGACAGGGCGCCCATCAACTTCTGTGTGCCAAGTTGGGTCTTACAGAGGCGGATAAACTTGACCTGACCTCCTGGAAGGTTAACCTGGCGGATCGATGGGACTCTTTGACAGACCCCGTTAAGATAACCCTTATTGGTGGGTAGCTGCCTGCCCGAGGGTGAGGTGCGAGTATTTATGCAGTCCAAACTCATGAATGAAGGAGTCCCGTGAAGCAGCATGGGAAGGGGGGTGGGTATGTTGGAGGCGTGCTGGTGTCTGATTATTGGACTGGCGCCTTGAGTATCGGTATGGGGACGTGGACTCGTACCACATGAAGTTACCACGCCCGCCTGGAATCGTATGTTGCCGCACCGTGCCCCCTGTTTCACCGCAGCACTGGTGGGTTCATGTGACAGGGTCCGTTACATTAGACCGTACGACTTTATCAACTCCTTTGAGCCTTCTCCTTATCCAATCCTTAATCCCATTGTGCAAGAGGCGAAAAGCTGCCCGTAGGTTAATTCTCAACTGCATCTAATCGCCCCTACAACTTTAGGCAAGTACACAAACCTTTCGGACGCCTACTTGTCGGTCATTAAGTCGCTCCAGCATGCCTGCATGGAGGCGCGCGTCAAGCTTGAGCTGGAGTGGGTAGAGGCGGCGTCCGTAGAGCCCGAAAGCAAGGAGTCAGACCTTACAGTGTACAATGCGAGGTGGGATGGTTATTTCAAGAAGGCATATGCTCATCCGTGATTCCGTGTAGGGTGGGTATTTGGGTTAGAATTTAAGGCTCTGCAATAATGGGTATCGGCCATCATTGATTCATGGCCGGTTGTCAAGTATTCCACGTTGCAAAACACCCTTGGGACGGGATTCAGGTAAGTTCAGGTAACGTACTGAATAGACGTGGGACATTGAGTTGGTGGATAATCGCCAATAACTCGCATTCCACAACTAAATCCTCGCTAGACCTGACGGCTGCCTGCAGTGTGCGTGCGGATGACTTTTAACTGAGAAGGCTTCGGCAATCTGAGATTGCAAACATCAGCTGATTGTCGCTACCAATTACTTGACATCACCTACAAAAGTTGCCTTGTGGTTGCAACTTCTTTCCTCGGCTTGGTTTGTGTACTCTTGCATTTGTTTCTTAGCTAAGCTGAGCATGGCTCCTCTTGATGTCGCTTGTGATTGCTCCTTCACAGCTGGCGTAAGTTGGTGGAAGCGGACGGCATCCTGGTGCCGGGCGGCTTTGGCTCTCGTGGAGTGGAGGGGAAGATATTGGCTGCTAATTATGCGCGAATCAACAAGAAACCTTACCTAGGGATATGCCTGGGCATGCAGGTGCGGTGCCGGCACATGGCAGAGCGGAAGTAAGCACCATACCGACAGTTGTGTGCTGGAGTGGCCTGATAAAGTGTGGGTGCACCATTTGGAAGGAAGAAGAAAGCCTGTGTAAGCGACCCCTCTGCTATCATCCTGCGCGCTATAAGGACATGCCGTGCTTTACGAGTTAGTGTGCTCCCCCTCATGCATATCTCCCCAATCCGCCTTATTCAGTAAGTCAATCTCGTTATCTTTCCTGTGCCATGTGTCCAGCTTTGGCACATTTCATTACACATAGCGCAGTTCTTGTTGGTTCTATGTGTGTCTTTCCTCTTGTGTTGTTGTGAACCCCAAACAGATCGCCGTGATTGAATTTGTGCGCAACGTGTTGGGTATGTCGGAAGCCAATTCCACAGAGTTCGCGCCTGCGACACCACACCCGGCGGTGGTCTTCATGCCGGAAATATCTACGACGCACAAAGGCGGCACGATGCGTCTAGGAGCGCGTCGCACCGTGTTGCAGACCATGAGCTGCATCTCCGCAAAATTGTATCAACAGGATCAGTACATTGAAGAGCGGCATCGGCACAGGTGGGCAGGTAGTGCTGTGTGTCATATGGTGCAAACAACTGCCAGATGAAAGTAAGGTCAGGGCAATGCCTTGGGGCTTTGATCGTATAGACGCAATGGTATAAAGGAGAGGTGGGTAGCCGTAGGGAAAATGAAGGTCTAATCCTGAGATTGCCCGTTGCTGATGCACCATATAGGGCTGAGCCGCCTGGGTAGCCTTCTTATTGCAACCCTGGCCCAATGTGCAGGTACGAGGTGAATCCCGATCTGGTGCCGAAGCTAGAAGAGGCGGGGATGCACTTTGTTGGCCGTGATGAGACGGGCCAACGCATGGAGATTTTGGAGCTGGTGAACCAACCCGCGGATCACCCCTATTATGTTGCGGCGCAGGTGAGCTGTGAGGTACATGGACTGACGAATGTGTTACATTGTAGGTTATGGTAGCATCGATGGGGGACATATGGAGTCCCTATTTGGCAGGGTTTCAAGAGGAAGGTGAAGATGCTGTGCAAGAGCTGCAATCGTTTTATGCTATATCCCGTTGCCTGCACCATGCTCTTCATGTGGTACATTAATCTTTCCTTATACACATTTAGTCCCACTCCCTGTTTTGTCCTTCAGTTCCACCCAGAGTTCAAGTCCCGTCCGGGGAAGCCCTCCCCGCTTTTCCTGGGCTTCATCTTGGCGGCGTCAAAACGACTTGACCGATATCTATGGTGGGTGATTTCGCCGCAGGATTCCAGATGGTGGCGCCAAAGACCTCAGATATGTAAATAATTTGTATCCAGGGCTATCGAGTATATGCTAGTTTGAACGCGTGTTGTTGACTGTTGTCAGTTTCTAATAGATAAATATAGATACCTGATTTCTTGGGAGGCATGCCAACAGTTTATCATGTGTTTATTAGCTTAAACGCTAAATGCCTGCACAATTTCCGTCTATTTCTCGAAAATCCGGACCCATGATTATTCCAATTACTTACTAAAAATCCTATTCCCAATCCTTGGTTCTTTCCTGGCTTCCAGGTCCTGCAACTCTCCGCTCAGTGCAACGCAGACTTAATGCGATCAAAGGCGGGGAGTTTTCCTGTCGACTGCGTTGGGTGTCAGTTGGAGGACCAGCTTGACGCTCTGTCCCCCCGACTAGTGTTATAGTAAGGGACAGCACAGACAGATGGTGTACAGCATATACCCCAAAGTTGTGTTATTTGGGTTTGTGGCGTGAGACCGATGGTTGTCCATCATATGTGCGCCATATGTGATATTGATTCATTACGCTTTCGCACTTGGGAACCTACAAAATCATTGCATTGTGTGAGAACATTATAATAATGCGGTGTGATGGGGAGTCATACCAGTACCGCATGACTGACTGTGTGGCATCATGGCTGCCAGTCAAAGGCTGTCGCCTTCACATGGCCTGGCCAGGGCCATGCCATGCATGCGAAGG